>VZTJ01001769.1:1350360-1562258 GCA_013397795.1 Orthonyx spaldingii | reverse complement strand
CTTTCAAACTTCTGAATTTCTCATAGAGAAACACACTGTAGTCTAAAAACACAATGCAAGTAAGATGCATCTCCAGATCAGTCAGGAGTGGATTTCATTACTCACACAAGAGTGGCAGTGAGTTGGGAGGAGGATGTCCTGTTATATGCTTCTGCAAAGGGCAAATTATACCCCTTGGTGGAGACACACTGCCAGACCATGAGGGCTTTTGTCTCATCAAGTGCAGCAATTCATACTACTTAATTATATTACTTATATAACAGCAGTACAGCATAACAAGAGTTGCCTCTCTCCTTGTTTGTCTGGCAAAGTTTTATATTTTGGCGTCTAAGCATTCACATAAATACTTCAATAATACTATTTTTGCAGTCAAATGCTGCAAAAGCTTCTGGGATAAGCTCTTGTGATGTGAAAATTACCAAAACCTTTTTCCTCGGAATTCAAAGGAGGGCAAATAAAACAAAATCAGGGCAGGAACATGGAGTCAGCATCCTGTGGCAACAACTAGAAATAACTTAGGCTTCAGAAAGACATGAAGTCTTAGTGTTTACTGCTGCAATTATGGAATTGCTGTGTAGCATGTTAGACTAAACAATATTAATTTAATCAATTAATTAATCCTTTGCCTCTAACTTGTATGTTTCAATTTGTCATCTACACACAGAAAAAAAAGATTATATTTCATTCACCTCTATAGGTTACTACTGTAGACTGATCACCACAACCATTCATATCCTAAGACAACAGCTTGATAAGTATAATTTCAGTATTCAGTGATAGTACCTGCTTTCTTCAGCCAGACATTCCCACTACAATTAGTCATTTCTGTCATGCTGAAAGAAATCCTTGCTACACAGTGAAGTTTACTGCAAAACTGATCCTTGGAATAATTTTTCTTTTTTTTTTTCTGGATTATTTTTAACCCAGACTATTCCTTAACTCTTAAGTGACCACAAAGCAACTCACCATAAATTCACATGGAAAAAAAAAAATTTCCCCATATTGAACAAAGGGTGGAGCTGAACAGACAAAAGGACAAGTTTTCACAGTGAGAATCAAAACAAGGAAAGTAGTCATCAGGTCTTTAAAAAGTACTTATTAGCATCCTTCGACAAAGAATTATGAGTTAGAGTGACTCTTTTTTTTTTCTTTCTTATGACGATAAAAAGCCTTTTATAACTTAATCACAGATAAAACTAGTCCACATAATTTATCAATACATTTTTTCCTCAGTTTTCATTCTTCCATGAAGATATTTGTTGCAATGGAAGACACCTATCAGTTTGTACTTGGCTTCACAGAGTTTGCAGTCTGTGGACACACATGTCACATTTTAAAAGTCCTTACACATCTATAAACTATTCTGTAAAGTCAAGCACAGCTACTAAATCCCTGTACATGTAAAGTTGTGAAAAAATAAATATGTGGTAATGCTTAAAAGCTCACATTTTTGCCTTGCTTCTGAGAGTAAGCCCAGGCTGAAGTCTTGTCCCTAGTTTATCAGATTTAAATCAGCATGCGCCCCTCTTATCTCATTACTCATTCAGACTGGGAGATGTGGATCATTAAGCTGGGTACTAATTTGCTCCTAAACTGCATTCATTCATCATTAGTTGGAAGTGAGAGGTTGACCAAGTCAGTTGTGGAATACTTCTGTGACCCTCCCATGGATTGTATATTTTCTGCATGAGCTACTTAATAAATTCTCTAGAAGTTATTTTAACAGTTTTAGTAGCCATTTTGTTAAGCATGATGATTTCTGTGCTCAGGTTAGTCACAGAGGTATTTCTGTCATATTCACAATTTATCTTCTGTATTCTGGATTTATATGTTTGGTATTATCTTCTGTATGGTGCAAAAAGGGTATTTGTGTACTGTTCTTTCTAAAAAGACATCTCTGATGGACTACTATGATAAATCATATCAGAATCTGGTATGGTACAGAATGATGTATCTTCACTGGGGCAATACAGTTGTCAGTAAGGGTTAGATAGACTGTGAGGAGAGGGCTTCTCTGAGAAGATTCACATAATTGCTAAGAGATTCTTATATTTGCTTCTGACTTGAGCTTCTCTGTCATGAACAATTTTAAATATTATAGCAGAATCTATTTTGCAGTAACTCGTGCCTCAAACTATTTTTCACAATGAAGATATTCTCAGTAATCATTTGGTGGATGAAGAACTCCCAATGTCCATAATATGAATCATCACCATCATGTGTTGTGCCAGCAAAGATCTAATAAATCTTAAATCTATTGTAAATATTTTTTATAAAATATATGGGTATGAAAACATCACAACAGATCGGGAATTAAACACATTTGCAAGGCATAAGCTGTCCAACATTCTAGTTAAGGAAACTTCTATAATGGAAATTTTACAGAGGCTATTTTTTGCCTTCTCACAGACCTCTAAGGGTTTTGCCATCTCATAATAATTTGTAAAAATATTAGCATAGTACAAGTTAGAGACAGGAACAACACAAGAAATCACTAATTTTATCTATAAAGCAGAATTATTTTGCTAGAAGACATATCAGATGCTTACCACCTCTAAATATTGTTGCATTTTTTGTTCAATAAATAAAATAAAGAATATATTTTGGGGCCTTTTTCCCTGTGGTATGGAACTAGAACTGTTGACCCTAAGAAAGAAAAAGACACATGTTTAGAAACGTGTATTGAAAAGTACTAAGTCACTGAATTACCTGATTTTTCAGAAGGAATTGAAACAGTGCTTTTTCCTGGATCCAGAATAACTGCCAACCCTGCAGACACTGAAGGGAGGATGCTGGAACTGAGATCAATGCGAGTTAAACTCTCAGGTTCTCTTTTCAAGGCTTTTAGAACACCTCCAACACAGTTATCTTCTGTCTCCTCCTTGTTCTTCTCTGGGCTCTGAACAATATGAACAATGCTCTGCTGGGCCAGGTCACAGTTCTAGAACACAAAACCAAAATCCCAATAAATAATTAACTGTGACATAATGGACAAAATCCCTCTATCTCCAATTTGTTATGTTAAATGGTCTCCAAACCATTTTGTGGAGAATTTCAGTGTGCAGTAATGGAGTTTAAAGCAAAGTGACAAGTGTAAATTGCTGGAATTAGGATTACTTGCATTTCCAAAAGGGTCACAACACTTACAAGTTCTAAACATTTAACAAAGAAATAGTGGACCAGAGCCAACAGCTCTAAATAAGTCTGGCTTATTGGCAGAAAGTAAAAAAGCTCCAGAGGTAGCACTACTAAATCAAGTGCTAAGAATATTTAACACTTAAGAGACATTTGCACAGATAATGCTGAAACACACTCTTCATGTAGCAATTTAGGGTCAAACTTGATGATCACAGAGAGTTCAGGAACAAGCTACTCCAAAATATTTTTATAAGGAGTAACAGGAAAGATGATGCTACTGAAGAAGAGTGATAATTATTTCTTCTCCGTAATGTAATTTTCAGTCATAATTTGGTTTTAGATGTAGATTCAATATAAGTTTCCCATTCTCTCCAAAAATGACATTTAACTGTTGACTTCAGATTTAGAGAAAGACTCTGGAAGATCTCATGACTGCTGTGGTCTTTGCTGAAAAAATCAAAGAACTGCTAGCCATTTCAGTTCAAAATGAGACCATTTTATGGTCTCACACACACATAAACTTTTCCTCCTTTTCAGTCCTCATCGGAGGTGATTCTTAGACAGTCTTTCCAGATCTTGTGTCTTAGAAAAAGGCAGGATGAATAACAGTCTTATAGAACTTTTATCCATAATAAATTAGAATGCATTTCACAATTTGTTCAGCATTTTCCCATTACAGAACAGAAAAGCAAAATATTACCTCAGAACTAGAAATTACTGAGATTTTAGAAGACCTGTCATTAATGAAGGGCTTTTAAGAAAGACTTGTATTGATCTTTCCACAACACATGTTGCAAGAAAAATTGTTCTCTATTGGGTGATATCTTCTGGAGACCCACATCTAATTCTCCAGTGTCATGAATGAACCACACACAAACATCAACCTACACAGAAAGTAGTTAGTCTGTCAAATAATTAATTTTATAACTCTCTGCAGCATCATTAGGTTGGCCATCTCTGACGTGAAATGTCAAAACAAACTGTTGAATCCATTTGGGAAAAACAGAAAGAGTTCTGAAGCATTTGTCTCTGTCTCATTTGTCTCTACACAATAGTTAAAATTTGTGTTTTGTATATGTGATTACTATATGCACTTTTAATCATAAAAGATTCCTTTACAGATATTTTAGTGTTCTTTATACTCTCATTCTCCCATGCTTTCCTCTACCACTTCTTCTATTCTGGTCTTTTTTCTGTTGAGTAGTTTTCCTTCATTCTCTTACATTATTTCTCAATACTTCTCCCTCCACACTTTCTTTCTTATGCAATGCAATTTAAAGGACAAAAATCTGGCTTTTGTTTTGTTTTAATTGAATTTTTAATAACACACTCTCTCCTTAGTGAAGTAGTAATCAGTCAGCAGACATTTGTCAGAGCAAGGACATCGCAGTCTTAATATTCAATCAAAGCAGTTATCAGATTTCAACCTTAAAACATTATGTTGACATTAAAGGTCTCCTCTTTTTTTTGGTACAACTTGTTGCCCATAGCATTTTAACAAGATCCATTTAAATAGCTCAATAATTTCATTCATTAACACAATATCCAAAACGTCTGTCACTCTAAAACTTCTCCAACTAAAAATACTGCATAACATTAAAGAATTTAATAATCTAAAAGAAATTAATAATGACATTAATAACTAGGCAAATGAGGAGCTCAAAAGTGATTTGCTCAGTTACAGTGAGAGTTTAAAAAGAAAAATAGCTATATATGTAAACACTCACAACCTTGGAAACCCCTAATAAATTGCCAATCAGTCATACCCTGTTTTAATGATCACCTCTTCTGGCAGTTTTGCCTGCTTAAGCAGACCCTGTTTTGTCTTCCATTTTTTTCTCACCATCTACTGTTCTTCCCAGTTGGTTGTTTTGGTTTTGTTTTTTTTTTTTTTTTAAAGCTTGCATCAGTTCCTGATTCAGTTCACTGCTTGATGCTGCACTACAATCACACTGAGGGGATAGTGCATAGGAGAGGATAAGAGGGATGGAAAGAGCTGCTTAAACAAAACAAAATTCCCCTGCAACACTGCAAACTTTTTCAACCACTCTTGCTTGATCTTGGCTGCTGTACACATTTAGATGCCTGGTTATATCAATCGATCTTTTAAAAGTATAGGTCCTTTTCCAGTTCTTTTTGTAGGCTGGAGGATATGTAGTTAGCTTAGAAACATAGGAGGAGCTGACAAAAAAGAACTCCATCTTACCTACTATTCTGTCTTCAGCAATATCAAGAACTACATACTTCAGAAATAGATGTAAAATTTGCACTTTGGGAAATTCTATAGATTGTCTCAGCTAATTAGAGCATGGTGCTAATAATGCCAAGGTTATGGGTTTGATCCCTTCATGGGCCATTCACTTCAGAGTTGGACTCAATGATCCTTGTGGGTCTCCTCCAACTCAGAATATTCTGATTCTGTATATGACCACAGCAATAGTGTATTTCTGTATTTCACTTCATAACATTTTAAAAGGACAGGTGAACATGTTGTATCTTAGCTTTCTTCCATCCCTTTATCCAAAACAAAAACAAACTTTGAAAGATTGAACATCACTACTGATGATGACAGTGTAGGCAATAGTTTCAGGAGTGCATAATTAGCAGACCTCAGGAAAACTTTTCAAAGAGAGGAGGTAGGAGAAAGAAATAACATCCTTTGATTTGTACCCTGTGTAGATTTCATATGGAAGTCACTGAGCAATAACAAACATGGAATCCCAAAGCATCGGTTTTGTAACATTTTTCTGACTACATTTGAATTGAATTTGGCTTGTGCTTAAAGGAAGAAAGTAACTCAACCTTTGTAAGAAAAGTGATAAAACAGCAAAAGAAGAAAACACAAAAGAATTGTGATCATATCTTAATTGTGAAGAGATCTGGATGGGAATATCACCAAGCATTTCCCAGAATTTGGGTGATTAATGCTTTATAGAAGATTACATTTCACGGACAATAGATGGACTTAGTCTGCAGCATTTTCTTTGAGAAGAGAGGTAGAATTCTATTTCTGTGAGTGTTTAGGTTTTGCCTTAGGTTACTATTGTAAGATACAATTGTTTATGTCAATGTCACTTTTATTTTCCTCATATATTTGTTTTACGCCTCAGGAAACATTCTTTTGAGAATATCTATTATTAATGATTCTAGAGATATTGTCTTGTCTTATCTGTTGATCCAAATTAATGCCTGTGTTCCATATTCCAATGGGAAATACTGCAAGTGTTTATAAAGTAGATTATGAAGTATCTTCTTTCACTGGAGCAAAGGGAACTGGGGAACTGAGAAGATCCAAAAATTATGAAACCCAGTAATAAGGACTGGTTCTTTCAAGACAATGGGTTTTGGCTAACTTGGGAAAATAAATTCATAGCAGAGGAAATTAAAACTTTTTTTTTCATTCAAGCCTTTTACCTGTTTTTTTCTTTTTTTCTGAATTCTCAAATTGAATTTCACAAGGCTGAATCAGCACATCCTGAATGAACAACACAAAATCCTTTGGTGCTGAGAGCTAACTAGAGGTCAGCTGGGAAGACTGAAATAAATTATGAAGAAGGAAAAGATGACTGTGTTTAAGGTACTCTGCAATCCTCTTGTTAGGCTCTGGGGAGACCTCACTGCAGCCTTTCAGTACTTGAAGGACACTTAAAGAGGGACTTTTTATATGGGCAGATAGTGACAGGCCAATGGGGAACACTTTCAAAAAAAAAAGATTAGATGTCAAGAAGAAATTCGTTACTGAAAGGGTGGTGAGGCACAGGAACCGGCTGCCCAGAGAAGTTGTGGATGCCTCATTCCTGGAAGTGTTCAAGGCCAAGACTGGCTGGGGCCACCTGATCTAGTGAGTGGCATCCCTGTCCATAGTGAGGGGGTGGGAACTAGATAATCTTTATTGTCCCTTCCAACCCAAACCATTCTGTGGTTCTGACAGATTTCTGTTTGATATCTTCTTGACAACACTTTTTGATAGTAATACCAATACTAAAAGGAGTGTTCTCAATCTAACAAATATAAAGCCCACTACAGAAGTCATATTTTCTGAAGTGCAATACACTTTATTTTGAAATGATTTATTTAAAGAAACACTAGAGCAGAAAACAGTTTGGATCTGAAGCTTTGTATGTGAATATAAAAAAGCTTCTGGTGTTTGTCTTGAACAGGAATTTGAAAACATTTCCATTTCCTGCTAACCATGACTTGGAAGTTTTGGGTGTTAGGGTATTTTTTATTGCATATTAATCATAAAGAGAAATTCTTCACACTCCACTACCTATGATTCAGTTTGAACTTCCAACTTTTATGCTACCTGGAGGTTCACACCTTTACCCATGAATCCATGGGTAAATCCCTGGAATTGTCTAATTGATGCCTATTTAGAACAAGCAGATAATAGACTGCCTAACACCATTCCCTAAGAGAGTCACACAAGGACAATGCTCAAGAAAAGGTGTTTTCTAGGAATGATCAACAAACTCCAAAAAGCTGGCTTTTTCCAGTTATTTTTTTTTCTTGACTGTGCTGCATTTCAGCACCAGACAAAAATAAGGGGAACACATTTGTTTCATTAATATGCAGAATGAATCAAATAATAAAATTGTTTTCCAGAGTACACATTGCACAACACATCTTTTCAAAACCAATAGGATCCATGTAAAAGTGCAGATGACACACCGATTTTATTTGGAACATATTTTTTCATGGATAATGTAGAGAGACATTAAAGATGACCTTCTAAACAGAAAAATAAGCATATGAAGTTCCCAGAAGAGAGAGAAAAAAAAGCTCACCAAGCCTTACTCTACTGTTGCTGTAACCCTTTCACAAGGACAGAGTCCAGGTCTCAAAAGCAGCAGAAACAGAAAGGAAATCAATTGGTAGAGCAACACTGTTTCGTCCCCTGATGACAGTGAACGCAAAAAAGCAAGAAGAAGAAAGCAACACCATGATAAAACAGTTCGTTACGTAGGAAGCTAAAGCTGGTATATTAATGAATTTGAAAGCAGAGACTACCTTAAAAAAAAAATACAGATACAGCAACAACATTCTGTTGAGCCATGTTGGTTTAAGAAATCGGAAGCAAGATTTGCAAGAAGACTTAACATCTTTTATTTGACCAGCTAATATAGAAAGAAAAATCAGCTTCTGGGCTCAGAGAATCTTATGCAGGTCATGGCAAGGGGAAACCTGAAGGGAAAATTAAGCACTGTTAAAATAATGAAGCAAATCAGCACTCTGATCTGATATCACCATCCATTTGTGTGAATTCTGTCGGCTCAGTGGCAACGAACTAAA
Source organism: Orthonyx spaldingii (assembly GCA_013397795.1). Taxonomy (NCBI): domain Eukaryota; kingdom Metazoa; phylum Chordata; class Aves; order Passeriformes; family Orthonychidae; genus Orthonyx; species Orthonyx spaldingii. The sequence goes on along the minus strand of VZTJ01001769.1, from coordinate 1,553,828 downwards.
TACTGCTCCACATGGGGCAAGGGAAAAAAGTCAGTGCTTTTTCCACCACCAGGCCTAAATTACATGGACCACTTAGCAGTTAAATTCCAGCAATCAGAAACTACTTGCTATTTTATGATGCTATGGAATACATCTCTATTGGATTTCAGTTCACCTTTTCAACATTTTCAGAGTTATAAATTACTGTTCTAGTGTAGCATTCAGAATATTGTGGGTGCTAAGCAACACCTAGAAATAGAAGGAAAAACAGATGTATTATTGAAAGCACCACACGTTCAAGTAAATGTGATGAAAGGGCAGAAAACCCTTCACTTAGCAGAATATCTGTACCCTAATTTTTATAAACTTTTTCACTATAAAACTTTTTCACTTTATAAACTATTTCAGTGCCAAAGAAATAGAAAAAAAGGAAAGATATAAAAAATGTGCTATCAAAAAGAATTCATTGCTTTCTAAGTCCAAAACCTAGTATCATTTTAAGGACTACTATTAGAGTCAAGTCCTTTTCCACATGGAGTCACACGGAAGACACAAGGGGTAATGGGTACATGTTTTTCCTGGGGAGACTCCAACTGGAACACCAGAAGAAAATCGTTTGCAATGAGAAAAATCTGTCATTGGAATAATCTCCCCAGCATACTGGAAGATTCCACAACGTTGGACACTTAAGAACATCATGCTAGCCCATCTTGTCTAGACCCTGCTTTTGCCAAGAACAATTGGACCAGATGATCCTTGAGGTCCCTTCTGAACTGATAGTAGACAAATAAAATTTAGTGGAACCCAGGAAAGACTCCTGAGTAACAAATCAGGGCCACTCTATAAAACCTTCCATTGAGAAACATTCATGTTCTACCAAGTTGTCACAATCCTGATTGTGTTTGCCAACTGATAATTCAAGATTACAGCAACAAGTAAGCATAGCAGTCATGCTGGTTTATATTGCTATATATTTTCTCTTCCTGTAACGCTGAACTTTCTGAAGACACCTGTAAAGACTCCATCCCATATGCAAGTGCCAGATGAGAGGAAGAAACGCCATCTACAATTTGTGAGGAAAGATAATCCTAAAATTCCTGAGATATTTGCCTAAAACCATAAATCTCACCATTGCTTTGAACTCCCATGTGAAACATGCTTGCTACTTAGCTTGTAACAAGTACTTTTTATGTAATGCTATACAAAAAGAGTTAACTCAGACATGTTCAAATTTAGATTCTATTATTTTTTAGCAAAGAGAACAGTGGATGTCAAACAAGAGGAAATAAGTACATACTGTGTGATTTACTACAGTTCCTTCAGCCAGTGGTCCCTCCATGTAGCAAGAAGCCCTAGTATTTATAAAAATAAAATCCCCTGATTTACAGTCAAACACAATAGTTCATATATTACAAAGGTTCTGCTCTGAATGATATTCTTTAAAGAGAAGTAAAAGACTTAGAATTTTATACTGACTAGTCCCTTAATGAGTTAATAATTTGCTGGAAATGGAAATGCATTCAAGTAAGTCAGAATTCCCCTTGTTCCTTCACTTACAAATCACTTTATGCTTCATTTCCATCTTTTTCACATTATAACAAAAAAATTTAATGTCAATTTCTAGCTCAGTGGAGGGAATGCAGACTTAATGCTCAGTTAGAAACTTTGCAGGGTTATTACTTTTTGTACACAATCTAAGACTTTAGCAATGTTCTATACATATTTCTAAATGGCATTACTAATAAAACGACACCATTAATATGATAACTTTTCTTGAATGTAGATCTTTTAGCACAAATTCCCAAAAGATATATTAACCCTTATAACAAATAAAAATGTTTTATTGGCAGCACGAGACAGTTTGCAACATTAAAATACCTGCTTAGATTATTGTTTTTCCCTTCAAAACTCTGCATAACGATCTGCAAAAGACACAGAAGGCAGCCAAACTTTTTGATATTATGTTTACAAAGCTATTAGTATCTCTGCAGTGACATTAAGAACATATCATGCTGATACAAAATGGAAGAGAAATAGTCAAATGAACACTAAATTCATATAAAACTTTTCTCAGTAAGTGAGCAACTTTTTCCTTCTTGTAATTTCATATATTGTGCACAAAGAACAACCTATAAACCTGCCGTTTATTATAATGCCTGCATAGAAAGCAACAGGACAATGAGAACCTTATAAAACTACATTAAAAATGAATACATTTAAGTTCTCATGACCATTTTCTTGCCTCCTAAACACAGTTGAGTGCATCTCATTTTTATTCCATCTTCCACACTGGACTACCTGATAGAATTTATATGCTCTAAGCATGTTATCTCTAGCTGTAAACATAAAAAAAGAAATATTATTATTTACCCGGTATGGATTGTATTTTCCATTGTTCTAATTTCTTCTCAAGCCACACTGAAACAGAGCCAGTAACAAGTGTATTCTGTAAAATGCTTGAATGAATTACATTTGGGCACATTTTGGTCTGGGTTAAACGGTAATAAAAGGTACTGTACTCAGAAAGGGTCTCATAAGCAAGCACTGCACAGACTGAAGAGTGCAGCATGGCCTCAGGACTGTGGACTACATGTTATTTGACTAACATAAGATTTAATTTTTATTTCCTCTTCCCCTTAAATTCTTCTTTGGGAAGATTTATCTCAGCAAGGCAGACACTGCCAATCTGCTCACACTTCTCTGTCTTCACTTAAGGCATCCATTAAGCACTAGTGAGTATGTGAGGAACAGGCATAAAAGTGGCCTCACACTGACATCTAATAAGTGTCAGGACATTAATGAGATATAAATTCTATTTGAAAAACTGGAGAGTCACTTATTATGCAGAACTCTGAAAATATTTTAAAGACTTCAGTAGTCTCTCATGCTGATGGGGCACTATGGTGGCAGCTATAGAGCTGCAGAAAGGAATTTGGAAAATTCCCTTCTCCAAAGATCTCTAAAAGAATTCCTATGTGTAGTAAATACTCCACTGTAGAAAGCAAATTTTCCTGTTGAATTTATTGTCTAGTGCATCCAAAGTTTAATAGCTATAAATATTTATTTCAATTATTTCAACTAGTCAATCACAGATGCCTTTTTCATGGTTTATGGCCAGCACCTGGTATACATTCCAACCAAGGAACACTTTGGTTTTCTGCTTGTCCCAGTTCATGCATCTATATATCAGTTTGAGCAGCTGCTATGAGAACAGCTGTAAATAAAGCCTAGTGAGCACCTTATGTGGCCCTAATTGGTAACTTCTTAACTCCCTGGGATAAACATGGACAAGAGATCAAATATTTTCCAGAGCTTTCTCTGATTTTACCTGAAGACTTGCTTTTAAACTAGCAGTTTCTATGACAGGTGAAAATGGTCTTAAATTTGATTACTGGGCTATGCCTACCAAAGTACCAGCAGGATAATGCTGGAAAATCTATGAGGTAAAATATTGTGCAGCACAGCTACATATCCAACTGGACTTTACTATAGGGTAGATGAGGATGGCTTGCTAGACATACAGTTAGGTATGTTACAAAAGACACAGTTTATAGATTCTTTCCAATCCCTAATGGGAAGGGAATGCCATATCAGAAAAAACTCTTACAATAAGTTAATCCCTATGACCAGTACCTGTGGGCATAATTTGTCACCTCATTTATTCCCACCCCATATGAAGTCATGTCTTATTTTAAAAGGGAGAATACTGATGATGTGGTTTGTCCGGGCAGGCAGCTAAACACCCACAGCCACTCCCTCAATTCTCTGCACCTACTCTATCCCTCAATGGGATGGGAGAGAGAATTGGGAAAAAACGTAAAACTTGTGAGTTGAGATAAAGATAGTTTATTAGGACAGAAAGAAAGGGGAAACCAACCCCCAATAATAATAAATCAAGTGATACACAACACAATTGCTCACCACCCACCAACAGATGCAGCTCAGTTCCTGAGCAGCAGCCCTTGGCCAGCTTTCCCCCTTGTTTATATACTGATAGATATAAGAAGCCATATAGTGTGGAATATCCCTTTGGTCAGTTGGGGTCAGCTTTCCTGGCTGTGTCCCCTCACAACTTCTTCTGCCCCTGCAGCCTGCTCGCTGCTGGGGTGGGGTAAGAAGCTGAAAAGCTCTTGACTCTGTGTAAACACTGCTTAGCAAGAACTAAAATGTCAGTGTGTTAACAACGTTATTCTCATCCTAAATCCAAAACACACCACTGTACAAGCTACTGGGAAGAAAATTAACTCTATCCCAGCCAAAACCATAATTACACACTAATGCAAACAAGGTGAATGCTATGAAGATATAATATAAATAATTAAAATTTGATATTCAAATGAAAAGATTCTTTTAATGTCTCTAAATAATCTGTGTAATTTTTCAAAAAAAGTCTAGCATAAATGGAAAATGACATAAATCAATCCAGACTGATTCTGCTAAATAACCAACATATATATTAAGCATACCATTATAAAAGGAAGGTGAGAACACCTTATTGAGTCAAAGATGAAAGATGTTTTTGAACATCACAACAAGAGAATTATGACCCACAAAAAAGATAAAGAAAACCTGCTTTATGAGCGTACTTTTACCCCTACCTGGAAAAAAATGTTCCATTTCCCCCAAAGCAATTCAATGCTAAGATAGAAATCTTCAGTGATATAGCATCAAGCTATGATAGAGAGGTTCAGTACTCAGATTTAGTTAGAAAAGAATAGATTATTAAGACAAACAGTTTCCTGAAAATTATTTTGAAGATTTTTGTATCATGGCATTCTCTCTTCCGCATACATTCAGCTTACAACATACCATATGCTTTTAATAGGCGTGTCACATATAAGTTCAAACTCTTTGCTAAAAAATCTGGAATATTAAGATCTTTCCATGTGGATGAGAAATTGTGTAATTTGGATTCAGATCAAGATTCACATTTTGAAAACACATGCAGGAAGAATGTCTATGAGCATTCACGGAGAAGGAAAAAGAGCTGTAAAACTGAGAAATGCCAAGGTTTCAAAAATTTTAACTTTTACTGAGATGGAGGTTTCTCCAAGTCTGACAGGCTGTGTCTGAGTAAATAAGCAAGCAACCTAACTTGCACTACCAAGTACTGCAGACCAAAAGAAGCAGCTCTCCACAGCAAAACATTTTGTGTCATTATAAAGTTTGGGGCCCAAGGCTTTGGGGATGCTTGGGGATTTTTTAAGTTTAGACTACCTCTAGTTCTGGTTCTCTTTTGCAGCTCTAATAGGTGAAGTTCTGAAATGCATCTCTCTGTTTAGCTTCAATCAAAAGGAATCTCCTGTATTTGCTGTGAGGATGTTTCATGATAGCCAAAACACAGTAAATGGGGATGACCAGGAGATCTATTTCAAAAGCTGACTCCTGTTTCAAACTAAGACACTAGTCCAAACACACACAAGTTTTCTGCTTCTGAGCTCTCATCAAAGATATCAGAGGACATATTTCAGATTATCTGACGGGGGTGTTCTACTGCTGATTAAAGGTAATACTTTTATTAAAATAGTCACAACTGCTGTCTAGTTACATACTTTTGTGCAGTGATTTGCCGGAAGTTACATTTATCTACATTTACAGAGAGTAAAGGAAACATATAAAGTACCACGGAATGACTAAATGAAAATCAGCAATTGTATGCTGTCCTCTCTTCAAAACTAAACTACTTCTCTTTAAAAGATTAGCTGACCATTTTTTCCTATAGTGTGGAGATCCAACAGGTTTTAAAACTGTTAACTTTCCACTGGTGTATCAGGTAAAAGTATCACAGTGATTTCCCCAGAGAATCAGACCTGGTTCACTTGGCTAGCTCCACTAAAATCAATTTTAAAAATCTATTATTTTAAAAGCAAATGTCTTGTTAACAGTTGTGCCAAGAAAGCACATAAACTCCTGTGAACTTTCCTTAGCAATGGGAATTAAGCTTTGTAAGCCTGGACTTGTAAATCATTTCTGTCTTCAAGATGAACAAGCAGTACAGTACAGACACATTTTAAAGCTAGAAAACAGGTAATTCAGCCACACAATAAAGGGAAGGAAAAAACCCCAAGACAAAGCCAATGACTGTCACTTCAATAAGAGAAAGCAGAGAGACTACCAGCACAGCTTCTAGCTCTTTGTGACAGGGATTGTCATGTCAGAACACAGCAAGCATCATCCTTTTTAGAACACTTTTTATCAGAGTGGATGTATATTCCAGTCGGCAAGATGCACCCCTTACCCTCACAGAACCTCTTTGTCTTAATTATTGTTTCATGGTGTGAGAACATTTTCTGACTTCAGCCAGGGACCAGATTTAACAGTCCTGGAATTCTCACTTTACTGAGAAGTAAAAGGTGATGCTGCTCTTATCCCTGCAAGGATCAGCACTGTAATTTGTACTACAGATGCTACAAATTCATATCCATAAAGCTCTTTGATCTCCTCCATCCTCAGCTCACATCCCTCAAAAAGGGACTGAGAATTTTCATGCCAATGACAAAACATGGTCATGTTTCTTTTTTTTAACTTTCTTTTGTTTTCATCCTCTTTGCCTTGCATGAGAAAAGCTCTGAAATGAATTCAATGACACCTTGTGTGTCTTTAGAAGTACACAGTTAAGAGTGATGGGGAGCTTATATTTGCATGCTTTTATCAGTGTCCACTCAAATGATGCTAAACTTGGCTGGCCGCAATTAACAGGATATAAAACTGAAACCCCTACAAGTATAGCATCAATTATCCTTTCTTCATATAAGACACCATTGGAATTGAAAACAGAAAAGATGCAGGGGAAACAGTGATAAGTTGGTTTGACTGATTATGGAGGGCCACAGATCTGGGAGCTTCCCTGTTTTTTCTACCAAGTGAAGGAATTTTCCTTATTCAAGGCTGGTACATTTGTGAAAGTTAAACACAAGGGAGAGCAGCTAGAAATGCACACACTTCAATGTATTATTTCTTTTTCTAGCTCTAAAATACTTGGAAATATTCATTATTTTAAGTAGGGGACTCAATATGATTTAACTTGGTTTCTAGTCACAGTTCTTCAAAGCATCCAGGGCGTTTATGTCTTTAGGTAAATTTCAACCAGCAAGAATTCCTTTACTTTTACTTCTTCTTTTACTTTTTTCACTTGTCCTATAACTGAGAAGGGGAGGGAGAAACAAATTGGGCTGAAGTTTGCAATGTTATCTGCAAATAATTAAGATCCCTGCTTAGGCTTTGGATGTTGGTTGTCACAAAGCACTGTCAGTTCAATATTGCTTTCTAGATATGGAAGGATGGGGCTTTCACACAAAACAAGCAGGATGAGAGATTCCTCTGCTGGGCTCAAGCTTCATCTCTTCAGATATTAGTACTATTTTAGTTGCTTCTGGAGATGCAGCACCCAAGCTGTGTATTCAAGTTCCAGCAAGCTGCACACTCATGAATGCAAGCTGCCTCAGGGCACCCATTGTCACTATTTATCACCTTTTAAGACAAAGTCACAAGGCAGTCATAAAAATTGTGGAATTTTGCACCATAAAGCTTCATGTATAAAACCCAAAAGTCTTGAAAAATCATACAGGATCTACTGCAGAAGTTTAGTGTTCTTAAAGATGAGAGTGCTACACTTGTACATCTGTGCTGTCATTTTGTGGCAGCAATGATAAATGACAATCCCCCCACTTAACCCAGGGGAAAAAAAAAGAAACAAACTAAGAAGAAACGAATAACAGTTATATTTTCCAAACCATGTACTAAATCCCTAAAAAACCTTCATTCAGTGTTTGTATTAACCATAATACATCAGTATTTCAGTAGCTGTGGTGCCACAGAGACCTTGTGGGATGAGCAATCTTCTCCCTGTCTCTGGCACCCAGCATGTGTGCCGAACAAAAATGCACAGGGAGCAGACTCAGCTTGGCCTAAGACAAACACCAATACACCACTTATGCAAGCAATATTGATATATCCACAAAGACAAAACGATGCAATTCACTACTAAAAGCTGTCTTGTCATTATTAAAAGAAAAAGGAAAAGCTAATTTTAATCTGTGCTCCACAAGTTGCACAAATCACTGAATGATAGAGATGAAAACATAGTTATACATATTTAAGTTACACTTGAAGGTTTCTCTAAATGAACATATGCAAATGTTTGAAGCCCAGGGGCAGTTCTTTCTTTCAGTCAGGACATTTACTTAGTTTTCCAAGCTAATATTTAATCTAGCATTCAGTAAAACATCATTAATTACTTTCATAAATTCCTAACATCCTGTGAGATGTCTTTTCCCTCTGAGCTGTAAAACAGAATCTTCAAATGCCTTCCTCAAAAAAGTGCAATAATTTTCACTCTACAGTCCTTTTAATTGTAAGAAAAGGTAATTTTTAGTTTTCATCTTATTGCTTAATGGTGATCTTTGTAGTTTTAAAGAACACTAAAATACTATATTTTGGTAGGAAGAATTTTGGGGCAGCAAGGAATAGGATGATTACAATACAAAGCTCAATTAAAGAACTGGTGTGGTCTATGAGGGTAATTTGATAACAAAGAAAAGGAATAGCTACAGTGAATGACTCAAAAGGGTCTCCGTCTCACCCACCATTAGTTACTTTAAGGGAATTTATATGAAACTGCAGAAGATTACAGCAAAATCCTATACCTAAAATTAGTGTTAGGATCCATTAATTTCCTAGTCTTTCTAGATATTTTTATTATTTGTACACAGATACACAGTTTTATAACATAAATGGAAAACTTCTAGGAAAGCCACTTCCTTAATTCCCAATGGGGCTGTCAACACAGTAACTGTAATGACATTTGTGCTCAAACCACAGCACTCATACTGTAACTCCCATTACATTACACACACAAAACAGATGAATGAGAATTTCTAGTATCCAGTTATTTTATAGCTGTTATTTTAGATATGCTTATCATGTCATTCACTGATTTTCTCACATCAACATCAGTTCAAGTATTTTCAAGCATTTCAAGTATTTTCTTCTCTTCTAGAAAAGTTTCCTCTGGTACTAGCAATTGTATATGACTCACAATCCTTTCCACAGCTGCTCTTCTGATCTGACCTCAAGCATTTGATTATTCTAACAGCCCTGCAATGTGCCAGGAGAAATAAAATATAAAAAAAAAAACCACTAAGAAGTGTGGCAGCATCTGCACAGCTAGTGTCTAGACTGAACTGTGATACAGTGTGGTGCAGTTTTAATAGATGATGCTCCTCTGCTTCATGGAACCTTTTCTTCCCCTGCTCTTGCATTTTGTATTTATTTTCCTCTTTGTTCAAATTAGACATAAAATCAAGTCCCACATGAAACAAGAATTCTACAAGAATATTGCAGAATACCTGCATAAGTAATTTCTTGCATTGATTTCAACCCTTAAAGTCTATTTAATGGATCTAAAAAACAAACAAAAAAAAATTAAATAGGGCAGACTGCCCTGGCACCAGTCAATGTAATTTAACACAAATCCATAGAAGAGGATTGATCTTACTGAGCTTATCTCTAATATAGTTTACAAATACTAACTCTTAGTGTGTTAACTTAGGCCCTTTTTGCTCTGAAAAATATTTTTATACCTACTTTCATACCAGATGGGCATCCAAGTATTTTATAAAAGATGACAGAAAAAATACATTATATACAGCTGAGAAGAGGCAAACTAATATCAAAAACAGAAAAAGAAGTAATGAATTTGCCTGAACCAATCTCGTATTTCATGACCTCATCATGCAGAAGCTGCCTATTTCAGAACAAGTGATAAATATTAAAATGAAATTTTTTTTGCATGTCTTATCAAAAGCTTCCAATATCAATTGTTTTCACAAATGTTTTCTCCTGCAAGCAGTGAATGCCTCTTCATCAATCTTTTATCAAAAGCAATCTTGTTCTGATTTCAGTCTTATCAGAGAAAGTTCTCTCTCTCCTTTGTTGTTATTTTTTTTTTTTTCTCCTTTCTTGGCAGAAGGTACATGAATATCATTTTACACATGACTGTGACTGCATCTCCATCAATCAGGAAATAAAGAGTAAGTGTGAAGGATATATCATGACCCTGCAGAGTTCCAAACAGGAGAAATATATTAGCCTGAGAGTGACAAAGTTGGAAAGCAAGTGTGCACATCTACATGAATGTGCAAATATTCCTTCTTGCAAGGAACTCTTGCTTCTCCAAATATTTCTATACAGAGAAAATGAAGATTTAACAGAGGACTTGACTTCCAGATACCTTCCTGACACATCCATTGAGGTTGAAAGAGAATATCCAATATCAAAACACCAATATAACACAGAGCTTGGGCTTTCAGCCCCCAGACTGGGGTCTGTGGTGAGGAGCTGTGCAGGGAGAGGCCACGACCTGCCACATGCCAGTCACAGCCAAGCCCGGACACCTTTGGACTGGGTGACAGCAGCACAGAGAGTGCCCAAACTGCTGGCAGCACCAGCCTACTTATGAAATACCTGCAGGCATCAGGGTGAAGACGATGCAAATGGAGACTGATAGCTGGAGGCGTGTGACTGAGGAGACAGATGGAGATGCCTCGCTGAAGGTGCTGTGGAGGAAACATAGCCAGAGGCATTCTTTGAAGGAAGGTTCCTATGCCAAAAGAGATTATTCATAGGGAACTTCAGCCCACAGGGCCAAGCTGTGCCAGGGTGGGGAGACCCCTGAAAGACTGCAACCTATGGGCACCCCTCGCTGTGGAGGAACGCCCTGAAGGACTGAAACGCACAGGTGAACCTTGTCAGGCAGGGACATAAAGAACAAAGGACAGACAAAGGAAAACCAGAAAGGAGTGTCAGACAGAAACCATTATGTACTTTACTCCAATAATGTAAGTCACCTGTGCTGCTCATTACCTCACCAATGAGAGACTGTGAGCGACTGACCATAACCAGCAGTGAAAAGAAGGGGACTTCAGATTAGGAAGGGGAAGAAAAGGTTTTTATTTATGTTTTCTTTTTTGACTCAATACCAAACTCAGTGTTCAGAAGTTTTTGTTAATTGACAATAAATTAAATCTAGCAAATATTTCAAGTCCATAATATTTGGCCTGCAAGATTTGCTTGATCTCCTTTAGTCCAAAATGCATTGAGAACTATTCAGTCAGAAGGCTCATTTTAAACGTCACCTATGACTGTGGCAGAAGAAAACGTTCTGAACAAATAGCACACTTGCTGCTGCTGAAGCTGGACAGCAACCAAGGTTTCAATATATCTGAACAAAAGTCTCACTTTGTACAAATAAATGTCATTCCACAACTTTCACAACACACCAAGGCCAACGTACAGTGACAGAGCTCCAGAACAGAGTGAGCTGCTACAGCAACAAAAGGTTGAATATATAATGATTTCCATAGGAGAGACAAAGAGATTGCAAAATTCCCATTTTTGAATTCTCAGTGGAAAAAACCATAATAAACATAAATAAAACCAACTTAAGAGAAATGGGAAGAAAGGTACAAATGAAATTAAGTTCACGGGCAAATGACTGGAGCCTTGTACTCTCCATACAAGTGCTATGCATGTGTTTGCTTCATATGTATGCATCAGGTTGTTCCTGCCGCTCACAGGAAGAATCTTGTCTTGAATATCCCAGACAGAAGAGAACTAAGGAAACAAAGAGCTTCATTTAGATAAATCCATAAATGAAATGTATTGCTGTAGAGGCAGACTACACCTAAGATGCTGCAACCAGGTCCTCAACTCCTGGGCTGCTATGTAGAAAAATTTCACAACAGAAAACTGTTAGGTTGAATCACAGGAGAAACAACCCCAGTGCCAGGATCATCACATATCCCCACCTTGTCATGATACCTTCTACCATGGGCAGTATATGTGAGCACAGATGAAGGTAGGCAGGAGGACTCAACCATTAGGCACACAAACTGCTGGGTTTTAGGAACATGTTTTGACTTGATCCTACTCGGCACAAAAGTGGTAGAGTTTTAGTGTGTTAGGAGAATACTAGAGAAAAGCTGCTGATTTGTCAGTGTCGACTTTGGAGGAAAAAGATTCCAGAGTGAGAGAGGACTATATAGTCACGAATACACACAGAAGGTGACCGAAGAATTATTATTCACTCTAAAGTACTAAGGAAGCATCTGATAAAAATGCCAGGTATAACATAAGATAAAGGCTTTAATTTTTCCTACAAAATTTTATATTTTATTTCTATGTAGCTGCCTTGTCTCAAAGTGCAGGGAGGTTGAGGGGGATGCGTTTGAGGATTAGAAAATCACCATCAGACAGCGAAGCAGATAATTTATCGCTTAGAGCCATCACTGTGTAAGGACTCTTTCCCATTATGCTCTTTATATTTATCCCTAGTGTCTTATTGGTTTTGGATTTTTTTTAACTATTTTTATATCTGACATGATGCCTACAGGATAGATTGGGAGATTTGGTAAAGGCTTTCCTTCCTACATGAGGTGTTAGTAATGCAAAGGACAGAAAAAGTCTCTTTTTCTTAGCGAACACTTAAATATGACAGATGCAAACATTTAACATTTTCATCATGTAAATTTTGCTAACTGGAGGCTGGAGAGAAAGTACATATGATGCTTTCTCATCTGGAAGTTACCAGTAGCTATCAGGTGGAGGCTCAGGCTAAAGATTTCCACCATTTAGTCCTAAGGCAAATATCTCAAAATGTCTTTTTTCCTTTTGGTTTTCTCCTCTAACATGGCCTCAGTAGCAGATTTTGTAACTAATAATAAAGGTCTCGAAGATGTGAGCCATGAAAGTAAATATGCTAATCTTTTAAGAAACTAATAACTTTGTACACAATATGAAGGGAAGCAGATTAGTCACTAAAACACTATTCCACTTTTCTGCTGACAGTAAATGAAAGAAAACTTATTTCATATAATATTTCATTTCAAATCACATTAAGAATTTAGAAGATGCATTTTTATAATCATCCTTAAATTACTGCGAGATCCAAAATCGCAATGCCTCGTTCTTAAGAAGATTTTAGTGTTTTAAACTAGTACTAGAAAGATCTCCAATTTTATAGTCTCCAATTTTATACAAAACAGAAGGAATGGTAGAGTCTACTGATATTATCTTGAGGTTTGTATACGAGAATTGCCATGGTAAATATGCTTTGCAATATTGAAAGCCATGATGACATCTTTTTCTAAGGGAGAAAATTTGCTAAATTCCTGTAATTTTTGAATGTTAATGTATGGATATGCACAGGACAGTAATTGCACTCTGGTGAAGAATACTTCAGCAAACTTTCATCATGCTTTGTTTCAGCTCAATTTTTTCAACCAGTCTTGAGGTACCAGCTTACAAATACACATAAAATCCTTAGAATATACACTACAAATATGCATCATAAATATGTGTCATTGATATAATTTGCAATAATAATTACTGAACCTGGGGAGAAACTAAAAATGAAGATTCCCATTACCTGCTGTGAAAACTTAATAAACTTATTCCTATTAGACATTAATTTACATTTGTTTTGAGGGGTTTGCTTGGGTTTTTTTCCACAGGGATGAGGTACAAAACATACAAAAGCATTTAATGAAAATGTCCTATAGGCTGAGGGTTTTATTATGGCACTTCCTCAACATCAGTCATTGGTTAACATTTTTCAAAATATAATCTACATTGTAAGTATGTAATCCTTCTTTTTTCCAGTAGGATTCTGCATAAGGGCCAATGTTCAGAGAAAAATCTCAGCTAAAAGAATTCAGATCCTTGTAAGAATGAGACTAAAGAAAAATGCAATGTTTTTACCTCATTAGAAATATTTCTGATGATAAGGAACCGGGTGTTGATGGTACAAAAGTTCAGTACCTGGCACAGGATATTGGACTATGAATGTGAGAAAAGGGCTCAGAGCTTAATGATACATGAAGTTCAATAAACAAGTTGTCAGACAAGGACAATGGGATTTGAAGAAAAAGCCTGGGCAAATGGCCACAGGGTGAGATTCCACAAGTAGACAGGGACTAGACACCAAATGAGAGAAAACGGAGAATGATGCCAAAGTCAGATTGAAAAAGAAATGAGAGAAATAGTCATGATCAAAGAAAATAAAAAAGTTAAAGGCCACAAGAACACATTTCTTTCTTTAAACTACAATGGAACCTAGAAGCTACAATCTCTGTTGTTAGAAAATATAAATGAAACTAAATGGCAAAATGCTTTGCAAGGACTTCACTTCCTTCCTGAGTTTGACTAGGGATGATTGTAACATACTGCTGCATTGGTTACTCTGTTATTTGATGTGGCAAAGGTCTGTGGGATGTATTGGGATGTGTAAGTGATTTCATATCTGTTACTCATTTCCAATTTTTTTTTTTTTTTTTCAGTTTTCAAGCCCAGTAAGGGCTTTAATTATTGGCATAATAAATTACATGATTAATTCATTTTCCCCTACAGGATCTCTGCTTCATTGAGTAACAGAACCATCTGTGAGATTGTGATGGAAGCTCTTGTTCAAAGATGAAAGAAATACCTTTTGTTTCCATAAATAGAAGGGGATTGAGCAAACAAGTGTATGAACTCCCAAAGTGGTCTTAAAAACAAGACAAAAGAATGCTTCCTTAAAAAGATGTGTTTTGGTAAGCAAATTAACTTATGCTTCACAAGTGTTCTTTAAATGGTTGCTTCAAATCTTCTACATATTTATCTTGAAACATAAACACCCTGCAATAAAAAAAAATCTTGGAAGTTAAATTATTGTGAAGTAAGCTGGAAAAAAAATTGAGAGCCCACCTTTATAAAATCCTGACTATTCTGTTAAAAACAGGAGTCTGGCTGTATCATTAAAGGTTATATCATAAGCCATGTGTAACAACTATAAGAAGATGTAAAATTTATTTTTCCTCTAATCCATACCAGGTTATAATATATTCTTCTGATCTTTCTTTATTCCAAGACAAATGTATCTTGGCAGAAATTATGTCTTCTTTTCTTTTTGCATTACTTGGCTGTCCCTTAATGAGAACAGACAGGCTAGGATGTTTTTAATGCTTGTATGAAGGACGGCAAAAAATAGCTCACCTAGGGGAATGGCTATGATGGACACATTCCTGTTTGTGTTTGAAAGTGATTAAGACACTGGCAATTTCAAGTTAATCTGTTTTACTCAGAGGTCTGAAAAAAATAGATAATTTGAAATATTTTGCCAGACATATGAAAAAGTTGGAATTTGCTGCATCATAATTATCTGAGATATATTATCCATGCTATTCTATTTGCTAGATGGTCATATTTAAAAAGATGTTCCTTCTACAGGGCCTCAGCTGTTGCCAGATTGGTATGGAATTGGCCACAGATGAACGTACAAATTGTCATCAGCACTAACTTCATTAGCAGCTAAGATGGTCATAAGTCCACATATCCAGCGTAAACAAAAGAGACAAGATACAGTTGGCTCAATCCATCATGGGAAAATGCAGAATGTTGCAAAATTAAAATCTGGTTCTGAACTATCTGAAGTCATCTCAGAACAAACTCTAAATAGTCAAACGACAGCACTTTGTGTTATAATGGCTGAGTGTCTTAACAGTTTATACCAAGTGTTTTGTTAGTTTTCTAATTGTGACACCATGCTCCACAATGTGAGGCTCCTACATATTTTTTATGACTTTCCCCAAACTTAGGACATCTTATAGGGTAATCTATAATCAGTTAATAAATACTAAATAAACAAAACAACCTTCAAAGATTAAAGGGTATGAGGTCTCCTGGTTTGTTTTTTTTGTCTTAAATAACAATCTAGCTCTTGTGCTGAAGTATAATAAATAATAATATAGTCCAGAAAATACAAAATCAAGTCTAGTAAATTCCAGAGCTACGAGACACTGCTTAGAAAGTTCATATGAGAGTTTGAGGAATATATGAGAGCTTCAGGAATTTATGCAAACACTTTCTGGGATGGAGAAGAGAATTGGAAGGAGAATACAGGGGAGAATATGGCAGAATTTTGGAATATTCTGTATGGGAATGCCAGCTTTATTGTGTCTGCCCTTGGAAGCTGCAAGGGACACTTTCAATGTCATAGCTGGGCACAAGCCCTCCCTCTAGCCCAAAGGTTATCATGTCCACAGCATGGGAGTGCATCATTGTACTGAGGACTTTAGCCCAGGGACGAGCTGACATGTTCTGGATGCCTGTCTGCACACACATCGTACGGCAACCCAAGGTCAGCTGCAGTCACCATGCAGACATACAGCACCGTAAGGGACATTTGCTTTTATGGTAACATCAGCTGACTTGGCCATTCTTCCTTACGTGCATGCCTCTACAAGGTCTGTAATCATCTCAGAACAAAGTCTAAATACCTCTTGGAGCTGAGCACAGTGCGTTCTGTCTCTTGTCCAGTCAGAAAAGTGAAGAAAGGTAAAGCAGCAGACCAGATTTAGCCACCGTATGTCCATCTCTCTACCAACACACATAGCTTAATATCTCCTGGTCATTTTTTAGGTATTATGATCCAATCTGGGGAGACAAAAGTTGGATCTGTTGCACAGATGTTTGCAGGCACTAATTCCTGCTGTTCCAGCCCTCCTCTACATAGGGTTCTTTTCTGTGAATTGCCTAAGGCAAGTATTAGTTCAGATTGGAAACAAGACACTTCAGCATAAGGGATCCTATCTGGTTTTTTTAATGTCTTGGTTTGTAAAACTGCAGTTAGTAACATTTATTACCTTTTTTGTTCTCCCTGACACAAGTTATTGTTTATCTCATGGACATACTCAGCAAAATGATGTTATTTTCATATTTTAAAATGTAATACTCTACCTAGAGACGAGAGTTCTCAGCTCAAGATGTGACCATTTCTTTCAACATGAGTAAAAAAAAAGTTAATTAATCCAAAAGTTGCAGTAGTAATTTTCAGCAATAACAATGTAGTATATAGCTGACTTGATTTACAGAGGAAAGGAGAAGGACAAAACAAGGTTGACAAACACTTAAGAGAGAGGTTTTTATTATAATCTAAGCTGGAAAAAAATATGGGAAGGTTGCTAGAGGCATTTCCATGGGCTGACTTATCTCTTAGATATTATCATGAAGACCTGTTGAAATCGTTAGTTATTTGAGTGAGCAGTTATCTAAAATTTACACACAAGTACAGTAGATTTTTGTCCCAGCAAAGATACAATTGGATAAACATGCATTTATGTATGCTTCAGATTTTCTTAACATAGCTTCGTTGTCTTCCCGTTCACACAATTCTGTTTATTGAGTTAAATGTATTACACAGAAAACACAAAACCTAAGCAGGGAAAAGTAATTCTGAATCACTTTTTTACTAGGAAAGAACGTGATGCATTGAAGAAATTATTCAGTTCAATAGTCACTTTTGATGCTCACTTTTGGCAGTACCTGAATCCAAGGAACAGATTTGTTGAGCGAACACTGCATTTTTTTAAATGAGTAAGGTTTAAAGAGTTATGACTGCTAGTGCATAGAGGAAAAGAAGATGGAATATTAAGGAATAGTAATGAACATTCAAGAAATCATAGAGATATTACAAATAATCAGTACAGATGTTAAAAAACAGAAAAACTCACAAAGATCAATCAGCAGTTTCATAAGAAAATGCAGTAAGAGATAAGGAATAAAAGCTTTATAAGCATGTAGTGCAAATAGGAAATGAGGGGACAAAGCAGAAAGACGTGACTAAATGGAAAACCAGAAAGTCCATAGGCATTGTACTAAAAATCACTACTTTGTAAGGTCATGATACAGTCTTGTCATTATTTCAGGGCCTCTGATGTAACAAGCTGCCGAAAAGCTTTAATTATGCCACAGAGATAGAGGGCAGAAGCTAAGGGCCAGCAGATGTTCAGGCTGGGCCGTGTGCAGTGTGGATACACCCAGGTTTCTGCCATGACACATTGGCATCGTGGGGCTGAGTGAATTTGCACCAACTGAGCTTGGACCCAACACGACTTCTCTGTATAAACAGCATAAATTTACCCAGTCCCATACTTATGTAAACATAAAAATTCTTCTCCTCTTTGGAAATGACATTCCCATTCTTCTTTAATTCACAGAAGAATGGCTCACCTGCTTCCCATATCTTCTTTTCACTGAAGATCTGAATTTTGCCTTCTTTCTTTAGTCTCGTAGTTATAATATATAGCATCACATAAAATTTGCATAGCTTGCTGACATTTCCAGAGTTTTTTCAGTGTGAATCTGTATTTTAGACACCCTGAATTTTGTTGATATGCATACCTAAAAATCTGTGCAAGTGTAGCACTAGTCAAGTTGTCCTCTCCATCTGAATTTGTCTTTTTTTTTTAACCAAAACACTTCCTTCTTAGTTAGTGTTCTTTAGTCTTCCTTGTGCTTCAAGCCTGTTTATCTTCTGCTCTGCATGTTTCAGGATCCACAAAGAAGAATGAAATTTAATGTGAATATTTGTTGATGAAGACAAACAGGATACTCATACCTCTACCTACCAAACGTCACTGCAACACAGACAATGTAATTTAGTACTGATACTACTTAAAATAACTTCTTCATACATTTATATGTAAAAATACAGGGCACTTAAGAGCTCTATGAACTTTTCCAGTTTCCAATGTAAATTAAACACCTAAATGTTTAATCAACTGCTCAAGAAAAATCAAGTAAATTTATAGCACCAACAGAGGAATTTTTGATGCCTGAACCATTTAATAGGTTTCTCTCAGCTATATCCAGGGCTATATTAGTGACATACAGTATTTTTTATTTTAATGTAGTATTTCTCTCATTTATAAGCAGACTAAATATAACTGAATACAACATGAAGACACTAGATCAAAATGTACTTCCCCTTCATAAATTCTTATACCAAATTGTGCTGGCAAAGATATCAGACAGGGAATTCCTGAAATAGAGTATTGAAAATGATTGACCAAAGTATCCATTTTCTCAGTCAAATCTGCTCTGAGAATGATGAAGAGGATGTAAGGAAATAATTTCTATTTCCGCATCTGTGTTCTTGTCCAGAATCAGATAATTTACAGAATTTGATGGAATAATTCATGGTTTTTTGTTTTCCTTTTTTTTTTTTTTAAGAATTAAAATTTGGAATCTGTTGCATATATTATTGTCATGGTTTGACACTGGCCAAATGCCAGGCACCCACAAAAGCTGCTCACTCACCCTCCCCTGCTACAGCTGGGCAGAGGAGAGAAAAATTTAAATGAAGGGTGGATGAGTTGAGATAAGGACTGGGAGAAAACACTCCAAGTGCAATACAGATTCAACTTAAAAGTACGAAATGAATTTATTACTAACAAAATCAGAGGAGGATAATGAGAAGCAAAATAACCCCTTAACAACACCTTTTCTTTCCCCCAGCCCCTTCCTCCTTCCCACTGACATTGCAGGGAGAGAGGGGGTAGGGGTTTTGGTCAGTTCATCAACCGAGGTTTTCTTCTGCTGCTCAGGGAGAGGAGTCTTTCCCATGCTATGCCATGGGGTCCCTTCCTATGGGAGACAGTTCTCTAAGAACTTCTCCAGCATGGCTCCAAAGCTCACGAGCAGCAGTTCTCCCAAACTGCCACAACACGAGTCCCTCTCATGGGCACACAATCCTCCCAAAACCACTGTGGTATGGGTGCAGTCCTCCAAGGACAGGCTGCTCCAGCCTGGGCTCAGGGACCCCTCTCTCCACTGGCTCTCCCACTGGATCACAGCCTCCTCCAGGCATCCACCCACTCCAGTGTGAGCACCTCCCCCACGGGCTGTGGGTGGATCTCTGCATCCCCCGTGGATCCCATGGGCTGCAGGGGCACAGCTGCTTCACCATGGTCATCACCACAGCCTGCAGAGGAATATTGGCTCCGGCACCTGGAGCACTTCCTCCCCCTCCTCCACTGACCTTGGTGTCTCCATGTTGTTTCCCTCACATGTTCTCACTTCCTCCTCTTCTCTGACTAGAGGAAAAAAAAAACCAAACTGTGCCCACTTTGTTTTGATTTTCTTCTTAAATCTGTCATCACATAGGTGTTACCAACCTCTCTAATTGGCCCAGGCTTGGCCAGCAGCATGTCCATCTCCAGAGCCATCAGGGATTGGCTCTGCCAGACAAGGTGGAAGCTTCTAGCAGCTTCTCATAGAAGCCACGTCTGTGGCTCCCCCTGCTACGAAAAACCAGGCTGTGCATAACCAACACAATTATTCATAATAATTTTGGACCCTTTGTACACATATAAGCATACTTTATATGTGCATGATGCTATACCTGCAATCTAGTGAGAGTTTAGCATTCAATAAAAATTACCTTGATGTCTCTTCTGACTTCTGATCTAATATATTTGAAAACTCCTGTGTCCAAAGATAAATGAGAGGAGATTTTCAACTGCACACACTGAGAAGTTAATTAACAAGTATTGTCAAACGAATTTATCTGCCATGCAGTGGCAAACAAGTATGGACTTCAGCTTTTCCAACTGTTTATCATAGGCTTTCATAGTCAAGAGAAATAATCACTTTGTTTAAAATATACTCTCTTGTTCAATGATGAAATGACAACAGAACTTGAAAAGAAATGAGCAACAAAATTAAAGAAATAGCACTTTATATTGATGCAAAAAGTAATGAGAGATGACAAAGACATAAAATTAAATTTATTTTATTGGGAAATAAGCAGGGTTTTGAAAAGCATTATGGAATAAAAAAGGAATTTAAGGAATGGCATAGACCACTGATAAAGACAGAAAAAATATTGATAATGCAAAAGAAGTGCACAAAATATTTTTACTCTCCATTTGTAGAGAGGAATGAAAAAGTAACTATATCATACAAGGGTGAAAAAGCAGTTTCCATCCTAACAGCAACCAGTGAGGATGTTGAAACATATTTAAGCAGTTTTAAGTCAAAAGACTTGGGCAGTCTAAGGGAAGATCTCTGACTTCCTTATTTTAATTGTACTTAAGTGTGAGACACTATTTTGTAACTCAGACAAAGAGCAAGATAACCTGCCTGTTCCAGCATAAGACAGGTAGCTGGATGTAGATCTGATGAAAAAGAAAATCAAAACTTTACAAATAATGCACTTTAATTTAAAGCTTTAAAAACCTCTGTATTATCCTTTTGGGTCAACAAGACTATATGGAAAGGTAGATCTTGACAAACAAAACATTTCATTTTTTAACATGGAAATAAGCAACTTGGCTGAGAAAGAGAACTTCCTTTGCCAACAAGGCTATCGTAAGGAGTTGCCTCTTCTTCCCCCTCAGCCTGCTGCAGAGCTGTTCCAGCATTCCAGCTGCTGTTCCAGCAAGTCTGTGGAACTGCCCTGCAAAGAGGATGAGAGACTTAAACTACATCTGAAATAATACCCTTCCCCTCATATTTGAACTCTTCCACACTTCTTTAGCCAGTTCAATCATGGTTACGTAAATCTTAAAAGGCATGTAGCTGCATGGCATAGGTAGGAAAGAGAGATTGAAGGTGAAAAGGTTCATTCCTATGAGCTAAAATTGCTACCAAATCTGCCTTTTCATAGAACTATCACCTGCTGTTGTAAGGATTCATTCTCAAATGGGGCTCTTCTATGAATTTTCCCACAGTCATTAGTACAAAGCCTGGTGCAATGCTTTTTTATCAATAGTATGTGAATAAATACACAATTGTATCTGATGTATACTGTTTTAATCTTAATTATTCTTATGATTTTGAAATATAGGAAGGATGCAGGGAAGAGAGAAAAAAGATTCAACTGGCAGGAAAAAAATCATAACTTAAAACAAGACAATGAAGTCAATGTGTTGAACATTTCAAAATAAAACTGATATATGACTTGGGTGCATAAGGTAGAAATATATGCAGATTACCTTGAGAAGACATTCAAGGCATAGAGCTTAACAAAAGAGAAAACCAATGGTTCTTAAAATAACTGGTTCTATATCTTAAGACACACTTTGTAAAGCAATTAGCACCCAGACTGTAAAAATGAAGGACTCCTTTAAATGTTATTTACATTAGATTTACACTAGTATTTGCTTCAGTGTCTTTTATGGAATTGTCAACACTGGCGAATGCCTGATAATCCAAATCTTCAAAAACAGGTCTATAGAAATTTGTGCTAAGCTGTTAAGGAGAAAAGATACAAATGCCATCACAATGTGATGAGCTGTTTTTCTTTTAAAGGAAAAATTGCTTCTAAACATGTAATGTAAGTGCACCTGTTATATACATGAACAACAGAAGCCTGTGTAACCTTTTGCAGTATTAAAGATCTTTTTTAATAAAGCCAGAAACACTTTAATATTTTCTAATTTCCCATATGCTGGTAATTACCATTAAAAATTAAATAGGTAGATGCCTTTACAAAAGTGTCAAAGTTTGATGCTTTTCAGTCAGTGCTGCATAGCTCTGCTTTTCTTACTTCCTAATTGGCAGCAATTACCATTTTGTTGATCTCTCAATATGACCAAACTCTTGTAATTTGACAACCAAAATCTCACAAATCATAGCTCTGATTTTCTGAATGATCATCCCCACATAATACCAGGGAGAATCCTTATCAACAGATGCCTACTGGGTCCTCTCAACCCACTCTCCCTGACACTGCAGTGGTCCTGTCTGGACTCCATGCTGAGGACAGGCAAAGAAGAAACCAGCAGAAAAATGAACCTAACAATAAAAGGAGTCATTTTTCCTGGATTAGGGCATTACACCACACCAGTGAGGAGTTCCACTTGCCTGAGAGGTGAGCAGTGGGAGCAAGTGGCTTCAAGCACGGAAAACAGGGGGGAAATAGGATGAAGGGAATTGGCTGGGTCCCAGCTGGTCACAATGAGCTAGACTGGCTCAGCCAAGTATTGAACTACTGTTTCTTACACACTGCTATCCAGCTTTCTCACACTCATGCACCCTGCCAAGCTACCTCTGTTGAGTCTGTAAACTCAACTTCTTGAGTCAGGCAACTTCTTGATCTGTCTGGCTTGGCTTCTGCTCAGGTCAGCCATGGATATGTGGTCACTGCACTGGAGAGGAGTATTTTACCAATCTCACCAAAGAAAGAGCCTTACGTAACTTCTTCCATTAAACTACATACTGGTGCACAATACATATTTATCATTTAACTAGTTTTACAATTGTGTAAAGATCAGAGAATAATCTGGTGAGAGCAATTACACAACTGCTTGTCTGAGTTCTTTAAACCAGCATCTGTTGACCACTACTGACAGGAGAAACAGGATAGAATGCTTCCTATTTGAGATACATCTGAGATTTTTTTGTTAGCTGTATTTCAATCAGAAAATTAAAAAATGCTAATAAAGAAATAAAACCAGAAGACTTTTCAGTATCACATGATAGGCAATTATTTTAAATTGGGGGTATAAACTAGGCTATGGTTACAAATTATAAGAGTAACTTAAAGTATTATAAGTAACTTACAGATGACATTAAAACAAAGAAACAAGGATATAATTCTAGAACTTAATTTTCTTATAACTTAAGACTTCCCCTGTATGAGAAACCATAGTAAGATTTTTGTCCCTATCAACACTGGACTGATTAGACAGGACCCATATCTTTATTTTCTACTTCCTGATTCATTCAGCATCACCTACCTCTCTACCCCAATACTTTTAACTGGTTTTTTTGAATTAAATGAGCTGTATATTTTGTGTAAGAGCAACATATAAATGGATCGTTGTACATTATAAACAGCTCTACACTCCTGTAATAATCCCTTGACATTTGCACTCAGCATGATTCAGCAGCAGGATACACCTACCCTCAATTTTCTCCCCATATATATAATTGTGCTAACACATAGTGATTTAACACTGTGAGACAAAACGATCCCAAGGGTTTTCTCTAGTTGGAAGGCTCCAAGTCCCTGTAAGACAGCAGAAGGCCCTGACTCTACAGCATGTGTTTTTATTTACAGTGTATGTTCTCACTGATGCCCTTATAAGTTAGGCCCCATACTAAGCTCCATCCCTGCAGTCACAACTATACTAGTTGTTCCACCCAACACAGTTTAAAGCAGGTACCTCCTGGCTAAACTGCAATAGTTCCCTAACATCTGTGGACACAATTTAATTAGCTGTTCTACCTCTTCAACATGGCAGGATCCTCTTCTTTACCAAC
This sequence comes from Orthonyx spaldingii, assembly GCA_013397795.1. Taxonomy (NCBI): domain Eukaryota; kingdom Metazoa; phylum Chordata; class Aves; order Passeriformes; family Orthonychidae; genus Orthonyx; species Orthonyx spaldingii. Next base: position 1,529,765 of record VZTJ01001769.1, on the reverse strand, counting down.
ATTGTTAGTTTAAAGCAGAGACAACTCAGCTGCTCCAGAACCAAGAATGGAAAACAGATGAGAGGATAAAATGTCAAATAAAAATACCCAAACAAACAAAAAATCCAGACCAAAGCAGTAGAAATAAAGCTAGGAGATTACCTCCTGATTTTGAGTTTCTTTTTCACACTTTATTCTTCCTTTCCACAAAGTTATGGTAGGAAATATCTTACGTATTTTTCTTTAAGGCTGCAGTGCCCTTACCACAATGGGATCCTGAACAGTGCTTACTGAAAAACCACATATATCTACAGAGATATATATAGATCACTCTTCAGATACTGTAAACAGTATAGAACTATTCATCCTTATGAATTCAGGAGACGTCTGACAGAAAAGTCAAAGCGCAGTCTGAGAGGGGCTTAGAGTCTCTCCTGTCCTTGGGTCTCAAAGATGATTATGAGTCATGCAATGATAAGAGACATCCAACCCTGTCTGGTCTCACTGGAAGACTTGCTGGGGTATCTAAAGTCAGAATATACAAACACTAGATGTACAAATCACTTCTTTTCACCATCAAAACACTGTGAAACCTGAGCTGTAATCTGGCAACTGCTGTGACAGACTCAGCATGTCAGGAAAAAAAAAAGATAAAACCTAATCCAGCTACAAATACAGAAAACTAAAGTCAACAGAGCACAATTATTCTATCTAGAACTCAGGCAAAGTGTGGGAACAGACTCTCAAAGATGTCAAAAAAACCTTAATCATCATACCTTTCAGGTTACCTCTTTTCTGTCTGCTTGAATCAAAAGGTGACATCAGTTGAAGGCTGAACAACTACATAAATAAGGACTACAGCATACATTGCAAAAAAGCAAAACTCTCCCTCCAATGTGCCAGAAGATCAGTTCAATCTTTCATCAAGACCTGCAAGAACAGTGAGGATGTTTTGGTTTTCATTCTCAAGATATACTAAAGTGACTCTTAAATGATTTATATTGGTGTCCATGATAGTGTTTCCTTAGCATCAGCAAGAAACATTGTGTACGGCTCTAAGACGCCAAATTGCATAGACTATTCAATTTTAGCCTATTTTACAGCACATCTATGAAAGGCAGGAATGCTTCAGAAATCGCAGTGTTTAATTTCACAGTGATCATCCGTTATGATTTCAACCACACTTCCAAGGAAAATTCCAGTCTATGCAAAAAATTGCCTCACATGACTTACATTATACCAACTGATACAGACAAAATGGTATTTCAGTCAACCCTCAGCTCGTTTGTTGTCTCCCCACTTCACACTTAACCCCCACAGAAAAAAAACCAAATTTATCCACACCCCCACTTGCCTGGGCAAATGAGTGGGCAGATTCACAAGTTTTTTTAAATGTTAAGGCCATGAACCCATCATTCAAGAAAAGAACTTTGAAAATTCTCTATGTTCATTTTTAAAACAAAAGCCTAATAAAAACTTGTGAATTTGATCTGTGAGAGAAACTACCATCTGGAGCTCACTGAGATAAAAAGAGAGAACGCTTCCTTTCATCAAGGGTCATACTGAGGGTCACAGTGAAGTGCTAGCAATAATCTGTTGCTTCAGAGACTGCCATAAAATCTTACATGCTTTGCAAAAGAAAAATAAGACATATATTATATGCCTGGTGATACTAAAGATTGGAAGAAATATTTATTATAAGTCTTTTATGGAAGCATTAGCAGAATTTAGATGGTTTCATAACTCCTTCGAGGAAACAACACCACCAAACTGGGAAATAGAAATCAAATAAAATTAAACAAATAATATATTGATATGCTGTTATGTTAAGAGATACTACCCAAAGGCAAATTCTAAAGTTGTCCTATTATTAATTGCCTAAGGACTAAAAAGTATTAATGATACTTACAATGACGTACACCTTTTACATTATGCAAATCTTAGACCTCAGCTTTAATCTCCTACTTAACAGTGAGAATTGTTCTTGCCTGAGGTCCCTACTACTCAAAACTTTAACAGATTAAAATAGCTCTCCAAACCATATAACTTTTTTTTGATATAAAACAACCTAAGTCTTTATGAAATGGAAAAATGGCAGTAAGGAACTTGAAAAATAACCATGTTCCTCTGCTAAAAAATGCCCTCATTTGAGACATCAGCCATTTTCTCTACGGCATTAGATTCAGAAACTGTGACTGTGGAGCTCTGCTGAAGCCCAACAGTCTGTCAGGTGAGCAGAGACTTTTGTGTACATAAGCACAGTCATAAGGATAGCAGAACAGGTACCCTAATTCACAGAAAATGGAGAGGTTTTGTTTAAGCAATAGATGTGCCCATCTATTTCTGCTTTGTCCAAGACCCTCAATAAACCAATGCTGTATGGGATAACACAGGGCAGACCAGCACCTTCTTCACACTTTGGAAGGCTACCCTTAAATTGGAAGATGCTACCTTCAGCTACTGTTTAAGTCTAAAAGTCTTGCTCAGAATTGAAGGTTGAGCCAGGTTACTGTCTAAGAAATGTTATTTCCTTTAAAGTTGAAGGAGGCAACCCAAAAGATATTCCATAAATTAAGTCCCAAGAAAAGAGTATGATTTTTTCAGTACCTTTGCCAAACAAGAACTTTTATCCACAAATTTTATTTTACAACATATGTTGTGAATCAGGACAATGCACACTGAAAAAGAAATAAATGTTGGTCATAACTGGTTTGAAACTGTATCAAAAGTGCTGAGGAACTGATTAAAAACAGACAGGAATAATTTATAGTTTTATTCATTTTGAAAAGCGCCTGAATACTGATTTTTTGCAAATTATGTGTGTTGTGGGGTCAGAAGACACAAAGAGTCAAGATGTGATGGAAGTTCAGTAACACACACAGAGCAGTTCTGGAAATTATGATCACTTGTGAGATTTCACACCACAGAAAAAAACACCTCCAGAGACTAACACACCCAATAAGTAACAATTTGGATCTTATTGGGAAGACAGCAAGTTCAACAGACAGAGAATTTCACTGACTTAAACACAGCAGTGCAAGAAAAGTAGCTTGAATTTCCCTATACATATAAACTGTAAGCATCTATTATAAGGTGGTCTGTAGTCAAGGAAAAGCAGCTGCCACCCACGGTCCTGGCTGGTCCTTGACTGGCCTCAAAATCACGGCCTATAGGTACCTCTCTGCTTAGGCTCTCCTTGGAGACTTAACTCTCAAGAGTATATAATCCCTTTTTTCATCAGATGAATATCTTCCAGGTTCTACCCTCTAAACAGTCCAGAAACTTTGTATTTTAGTTTTAAGACTGGAATGGTCCAAAATAAATCACTCACTCTTGTAAAGAACTATCCTCATCTTACCAATCCACCTTACAGGACGGTTTCAGAAGCTACAACTGAGCAAGAGGTTAACGAGAGTAGAACTTCTTAAACACATCATACAGACTGTGTTTGTGCCACAACTCAAGATGTCAGTCTCTAAACCACTCAGGTATCTGCTTTCCTTAGACCACACTGGGGCAGATGTGCCCCATCAGATAGATGGGTAAGAACAATGTTCCATCTTGGAGGGGAACTAGGGACGCTCCAGCAGGAAAGCTCCGAGATCAGACTATAAGGTGTGTCAGGGACAGGAAAGATTGAGATAAAAACAAGGACACAGCAATGGAAAGAGACTCTTAAGAGAAGGAAGCTGAAAACATAAGCTTTAGAGGGAATGGTGAAAAGCCCAGTGTTTTATCACTCAGAGTTGGCTGACACTAAATTGAACCTGTCCAGAAGGACACAGTGTGGAAAGAGCAAAGATGTTCATAAATTGCTTTTATTTCTATTCCTTTCTATGTAAACACTTTTGAGTTTCCCTAATTTAAAAATTTATAACCTCATGAAAACCTGTAGTGTGGATAAGTTGTTGAGTGAGTGAGGGATGCTGGGTGAGTTTAAAAAACTTTCCCCTTCAGATACCTTACTGTAGAAATAGATCTAGGTAAATCCTAGAACCACCTCTTCAACCCGGCTGGGTGTCATCACATATTTCAGGGATAAACATAATAAAATTTTCAAAGCAATACTTATGATTTCTTGGTGGACTCAGAATATTAGGAGTAATTCCTGTTTTTACAGATTTCAGCATGAGAGTAGACCTTAAACCTCCAGTAAAGTAGTGCTAGGATTCCCTAGAGCATGTTTACAGCGATTCAGTGCAGTAAATATAACTACAATTAAACTGATCTGTCAAAAGTACATTTTTTACATAGTATCTTTGATTTGGTTAATATTAAAAACCCTGCATATTCCACTGTGGATTTCCAATTCATAATTAATTAGTCATTGTTACTGAGTTTACTTTTACAAATAATTTATCTTAAACAAAACCCCAAGAGGTCTGTAAGTTTCATTTCCATTTTGTTCAATTTCTTTCCATTGCCATGGAAAGCAACTCACTACTTGGCTCTGATAACTGTTCAATGAAGGCCATCTAAGTTCTGAATTATATTTGGAGACTATTTGTGATAATTGGGAAAACATGTAGCCTTACATATTGTATCAATCAACACAGCAAAAATGCCGTGCAGGTAGGCTTCATTAAAGAATGAGAGAAAGACTTCTCGAAATCAACTATTCTGCAAAATCTGACTATTCTGCAAAATCTTTTTAAAAAAATTATTTTCATGGCTGGCCTATTTTTCCACATTTATTTCCTGTATGTCGTGAACATTATTATTTCATTTTGACATATTTATTTTTTCCTATGACAGATCTGTATTAAACAGACAGATTAAATGTGTATGCACGTGTTTGACTTATAAATATTTTAAACATTTCTTCACTCTACGTGGATATATATTTATTCTCTACAAAGGAAAAGAATCAGTCAGGTCACAGTAAAATCTCTATTGTTTGATCTTCAAATAACAAGGGAACAAAAAAGTTTGCACTGCCACAGTTTATGCTTCTACAGTTTATGAGAGGAGACAAATATTCACATCACCAAAATGCACTTACATTCAATTTTGCTGAAAATCTTACTTTAAAAAATGATGGATATAAAAACTAAAGATGACAAAAACAATCACAAGAGTTTCCCCAATAGATTTATACTTATGATTTTCATAATCCTAAGGGAATTTAAACTGCAGATTTGCTGCTAAGTTATCATAGACAGAAAAAGATGGTGAGAATATTTCCAGTGGAGAACCAACACATTTTATGAGAATCAAAGATGACAAGCTCACCAGCTGCAGAGAAGCATAACTTGTACTGTGAATGTTATTCATCAGGTTGAAGCCTTTTTCAAAATATGCCAGGGCATAGTACAAGGTTGACAACTGCTCTCTGGAAAGTTTTATTTTGTCAAGAATTTCACAGATGTGATTATGCTGTGTAATTTCAATATATTTTACCAGACTCCTTCAGGCATGGTTAACATTCTCCTGAAAAATATATCAACAAAATGGGTGAAGTACTTCAACATACTCGGTGTCACTTACATTAGGTTGTCTGAATAATTGCAGGAAAATTAAAACTTCCTACTGAGTTATTTGGCACTGTTTGCTTATTTGTTATTTGGTGCTACCTGGTTATTAAATGTAAGTCCTCACTATAACAGATGACCATATAATATGTATTTATCCAGAAGGGTACACAAGAAAAAGCATTCTTTGCCCTTCATAGCTGACAAGTGAGAACTCTACTTCAATGTGTTTTTCCACAAGCAAATCTAAAACATAAGTATCAAAATTTGTACAATTAAAAAGAAATGGAGTGCCAAGCAAGAATGGAAAATATATTTGTTCTGTGTTTGCACTGGAAGGGAATTGATCAGACAGAGCAAGTTCAGTAATTCAATGAAAAGAACTAAACCATGCTGTAAATGAACACCAGAAAATCTCTTCAGTTTATTCTAATTTAACATGAAGAAAAAATCATCTTAGTCATCTCTTTAAGGGCTGTACTGGGTTGGTGTGGCAAAGTTTGGTAGCAGGGGGAGCTACAGTAGTGGCTTCTGTGTGATGCTGCCAGAAGCTTCTGGCAGCTTCCTATGTGTTTGACAGACCCAATGACAGACGACTCCACGATGGACCTGATGCCAGCCAAGGCCAAACCCATCAGTGACAGTCTTTGGGATAATGACATTTAAGAGAAGAGTGAGTACATGTGAGAGAAACATCCTTGCAGACACTCAGATCAGTGAAGAAGGAGTGGGAGAAGGTGTGCCAGCTGCCGGAGCAGAGATTCCCCTGCAGCCTGTACTGCAGACCATGGTGAGGGAACTGTGCTCCTACAGTCCACGAAGGTCCATGGTGGAACAGAAATCCACCTGCAGCCCATGGAGGAGCCCTATATCAGAGCAGGTGGATGTCCAAAGGAGGCTGTGACACTGTGGAAAGCCAGTGCTGGAACAGGCTCTTGGCAGGACCTGTGGATCTATGGAGACAGAAGCCCATGCAGAAGCAGGTTTGCTGGCAGGATTTATGATTCCATGGTGGACCCACGCTGGAGCAGCCTGTTTCTAAAGGATGACACCCTGTGGAAGAGACTTATCCTGGAGCAGTTCCTGAAGAACTGTGGCTCATGGGAAGGATTCATGATGGATAAGTTTGTTGAGGACTGCCTCCCATGAGATGGACTTCAGTCTGGAGCCTGGAAAGACTGTGAGGAATACAGTGACAGTGGTGAGACAAGTCAATAGCTTGTCCAGAGAAGTTGTCACCAGTGGAGATATACAAGGCCATGTTGGATGGGGCTCTGAGTAATTTGATCTAGTGAAAGATATCCCTGCCTATGGCAGGGGGTTGGGCTAAATGATCTTTGAAGGCCCCTTCCAAACCAAACCATTCTGCGATTCTGTGCTTCTGAGCCCTTCTCCTGAGGAGAAAGGAGCATGAGACAATGTGTGATGAACTGATTACAACTTCCCTGTCCTACCTGGGAGAAGGTAATAAAAAACAGGACAAAAGTTAAGAAGGGAGGGCTAGAGTGTAGGTGGTTTTAAGATTTCTCATTATCCAGCTCTGATTTAATTCATAATACCCTTTTTTTTCTCCGAAGTTGAGTTTGTTTGGACCATGATGGTTATTGGTGAGTGATCTCTCCCTGCCTTTATGTCAACCCAGGAGGCTTTTGTTCTATCTTCTATTGCCTGCCCAGCTGAGGAGGGAAGTGATAGAGCAGATTTGGTGGGTCAGCCTATCACAAATACCTAACAACACACACCAAACAAGCACTTTTCCTGAGATTTTAGAGAGCCTCTAAAGCTTCCTTGACCAGTATTCCATCTCTGTCTGCAGTCAAAAGAAAATGAAAAATGCTCAAAATCTGTAGCATACATAAAAATAAAATGCATTTTTTCCTATTGTCTGCAGCAGACCAGCAAAAACATTGAACCATGAGATTATTTAAATGAAATACAAATATGTTACACAGGCAGAATGATTGATATTTTCTTTAGTTATGTCTAAGGAATATTTATAAATTCATCAGTTGCAGCTGCACATCTAATGTTCATATGTCTAATTTCAGGACTGCACCCATCCTGTCATATAGACATTTTGATTCATTCTTTTTGTTCCATCATGAGATAATTTTCCTTCTTTTCCTCCACAACTCTTCAAAAAACACTTTCCACCATCTCATTATGTTTTTTAAAAATGCTTCTATAATTACATAAGAAATAATATTGCACGTCTCTTTTGTTGATTTTCATTACTTCAGCGATCACAGAAAAAAAAAAAGGATCACAGATAAATTCTTGCAACTGTATGAAAGGAGGAATTTGTAATTCTATTTGATTTTACATTTGCAATAATTATACATTTCTTAAAGTGTGAAAATCAGCTCAGAGCAACCTGAATTACAATAATACATAAAAACAAAGGAACTCTACATAAATTTCTTCAAGACAAATTGCTGTGCTCTTGAATCAGGCCTTTTAAAATAATACATTCTAGGCCCTGTCTTGTGGAGTATTCATTATATTCCAAAAGCTCAATACAGGTGAAACCACTATCTCATCAAAGTCAAAAGATATTCTGACATTTGTTTCAACATGGCCTCGACCTATCATAAGATCAAAAGATACAAACGTGCAAGGAAAAAAAAGCAGAAACCTACATAAAACCAGTGTTCTTTCTGAATTTTCTGTAAAAAGCAATTTATGGTCTCTCCTTTCGTAAACAGTTTAACAATTAGACCAATTTCTTATTGCTATAGGGATAGTTTTATGAAAGATAATGTGTGACAGCACAGAAACCTCTTTCTCGTGAGAAAGAATCTATTTGTTTATATAAACTAAGATAAAGGTAGTGAAATTCTCAGGATTCCAGGTGGCCAATCAGCTGCCAGGGGCGTGCAGCAAGTGGCCAATTAACGGAGAATCCTTTCTGTATATAAAAGCTGAATTTAATAAATAAAGTAGCTCTTTTGCCATTTTGGACCTCTCGAGTTCCGTGCTTCGACATCCGCCCGCAGCGACAATAATGTGTCATCAAATCCCAGACATTCAATTGAGGTTTATGGATTTGTGGGTGTGTTTCAATGCATTCTTTTTCTTGAGCCACATATGTATTTCAATTCTTGAAGAGCTCAAGTCATCTGATGTTTCAGTGGTGTGTTTATATAATGCAAGATAGTTTATCCAAATAGCCATTCCTGTTCTAAAAGTTAAAACCACCCATCTGGCACATAACTTGATGCCAACTGCTAAGCACTGAACTGACAGAGGATCATGAAAAAATGCTAATTCTCTTCATGTTTTGCATGAGAACAAAGTAGAATGAATATGAAGGCTATTATGTGAAAATGATTGAGGCATGCCTCATCAACAGCATCTCCTACTCTTACCTCCAATCAATGATTCAAATAGTGTCAAGCCAACATTTTCAGAAAATGTGTAAGGAATTTGGCAGGTACTTCAGTTTTCCGGCTCATTTTATGATTACTGCCACAAAACCCAAGTCAAAGAATCACGTCCTTCAAAGACTGTTCTCTAAAATAGCATCAGGCTGGTGTTAAAGAGGAGGTACTGAAACTTGCTTCTGCTTTAGTAGTGGTTAAGATAGACTAAGTGCAAAGGGAGCACTAAGGATTTGAATCCCCAGAATTGCACCTTATGATATTAATAAAGAGACATTTCAGAGGGCTTTCTGATTGTTTCATGGATTAAATCTATAAATATGTCTGTGGGAGTCAAGGCCCTAGTGGCACCACCAGCCCTGCCTGCCCTTTCCCCACCCTGCTGTGCTCCCCCATGGCCCCGCTCCAATGATTCTGCAGCAGGGCCAGTCTCCAGGTCCCCACAGACCTGCCTGGACTTTTCCCAGGGAGGTGCCCAATGTCCAGAGCTGAGGCTGCCCATGCCTGGACACAAGGGGGACAGGCCCTGGCCCCTGACACCCCCAACCCCAGGAAACCCTGACACTTGAATAGTATATTCTTTAATCAGTTATTTATTCTACCTTATGGATTAAGATAACTAAGTATCATATTCAAGCCATTAACTTATTATTATAAACTGCCCTTATTAACCCTACACCCTACATTCAATGGAGTACTTTCTTTGTTGAACCCTTGCAAAAGGAGGGTTTAGTGGTGATAAAGTGCTTGAGATGGCCAGGTTGAAACAACCTTTCAAGAGGGTACAATAAGACTAAATATTTAACAACCTTTAATAATACAGAAGATCCTGCAGGCATAGAGTCCCTGTTTGAAAAAGAACAGCGGTTTAAGTTCAAAAGTCATGAAGCATCCTGGTAGGCCCTGAGGATGATTGTTAGTTGCAGAATACTCATGGTTGTTCTTGCTCCCTCCTCTTGTCCACTAAAAAACCACAAATATTCGTTATTTGGTGTAAGTTATGATCCAATGTATTTTCTCATTACAGTCTCAATGCAGTAAAAAAATTGGTAGATAATTTTCAAAAAACAATAATTCATGTCAAAAGCAATCAGAATTTTTCCAGATACAAATCAGTGAATAGGCTGCCTGGTTTTTTTCTGTCTTACAAGTACGCTGGGGTAGTGCTTAATGCAAACATTAAGACTCAGTCTCAAAATTTAGTATTCTGGCAAGTACTATCCTAGCCTTTCTTAAAAAAAAAAACAAACAAACAACTAAAAAAACAACTCAGCTGGCCAAAGGGCCATCTATCCTAGCAATCCTATTTTCAATAGTGGCTGCAAACAGCAGATGGGAGAAATACAGTAGGGCAAGCATATATGACACTTCCCTTTCGCTCTTCAAATCTCCATTTATTTTCAGCTCACGGATTTCCAAAGCTGGATACGGATTGTGTGAATTATCTACTGGTAAGACAACATTCTGTCTGGATCATGGCGCTACTTTTCAGCTTTGGTGCTGCAAAAGACACTCCTTATAACTGATAATAAAAACTGAAATAAAACTGAACATAAAACTCAAAGAAAGGGGCTGGCTGTTTTTAAAGCATATGCCAGCTCATTAAAATTTGAAAATAATTTAAAAAACCCTCTCAAAATAAAACCTAATAATTTTAAAGTGTATTGAGGAATTCCACTGCAGAGAATGAGATTAAAAAAGTCTACCTCTGACGTATCAAGAATTTGGTGAGATACAGCAGTCTTTGTATAGGAACCCAGGAAAAAATATACTGCTACAAACCTCATTGCTCAGGTCTTCTCAGTGCAATCAAAGCTCAGCTCTATGGAGATGTATTCACATGTACTTTTTTCAAAGATTCACATCTCTTTCTAATGCCCCAATTTCTGCTTCTGTTTCAATAACTACAGTTTGTGGCTCTGCTATCATAAAACTACGGGTGAGAAAACAGCATCATTTTCAAAAATAATAACTTTCTTCCACATCAAAATCTATGTTTCTCTCTCTACCCAATTTTAGGATGGCACAAGGTCAATATTCCAAAGCAAAAGATTCCATTAAGTTTCAATACTTTTTCTTAATGTAATTCAAGAGGTGACATACTATTAAATATGTATTTTCAAAATTCCCAAGTGGAGACCAGAAATGTTACTAAAACTGTCTGGAGCAGGGCTCTGTGTCTCTGCACGTGTCAATCGCTGAAAACTTCAATTTCTACTCAGAGTTTATGAAAGTCATTGGAATTCCACAATGCCACTGACTCCTGCCAGCACAAATTAAGTCTCAACATTGTTCTACAATTTATGTGACTAAACGAATAACTTTTATTTTTCTCAATCAAATAGAGATGACAGCATAAAAACTAGAGATTTTAAGTTGTCAGATATCTACTGAGAAAACTAGAGATTTAAAAAAATCACAAAACATAACTTTTTCTAAGTGTTAATTTTTTATTATATACTATATGAAAACTTCTCTGCATTATGGAGTTTCTAGAGAAATAATTTATATAATGTATTTTAAACTATGGATTTTTTTATACATAAATTAAATACACATTAGATGATTTTTTTTCCCATAACTGAAGCTGGAAAAAGCTGCTACGATAATATTCATATTTCAGTGCAGTCTTAAACAAATAAATTGCTACTCTGCCTCCATAATATGTCTCTCATTGTCAGTGGCAGCTGGAAGATCAGCAGGTTTTCATCTATTATCATTACTTACTGGGCTTGATGATGATTACTGTGCCAGTTGAGTCTGGGATCAAGTAATTAGTACTTGTAACTGAGAATGTGAGCCTTATCACAGATTCTGCCACTCTCATGGTAAATGTAAAGCTAAAAACATGTTCTGTATGACTGTATTTAATGTGAAGTTTATACGGAAAGTTATAATGGAGAACCATGAAAAGATCCATGACATACTAGTGAGATATTCCTAAAAATGATCAGTTTTTAAAAGAAGTCTTTTGAGTACAGTTAATACTTTCATAACCTGTAAAAAACACCCTCTGCTGAATTGTCCAAAACCTGCATAGAAGCAAGGTTTGTCTGGGATTGTATCTTCCCTATGAGATTTAAAAACATTAGTACTTTACAATGAGTGCTATGATCTCCACAACATCAGCATCGTCCTCACCTTACAGTCACCTGCAGAAGGATACATGGAATATTTTCCAAGACCTCATCAGTGCTGCTTTGGCCCCGCTCCATTGAGTGGGTGCCCTCCATCTGCTGAGTGTCTGCCTTGGAAATGCCCAGAGAGAGAAGACCCAGAGGGAGAACTACACGAAATGTATCACACAGAGTTTGTCAACTGCCCTTGCTCTGTATGTCACCTCTCATACTGTTTCTAGGAATGCTTGTTAATGCACGTGAATGCATGATGTCAGAAGGAACCCAAAAATCAACTGCTCCATCTATTCTAATAAAGTTATCTCATTATACACACAATAAGACCACAGTGTTATAAAACACGAGAAAGATATTATGAACAACTTTGAAATAAATTCAAGCTATAGCTAAAAATACTGCAAGAGATGCATCGGATGATGATACTTCCCTGAAAATCTCCAAATACTAAGGGATGAGAGAGGAAGTACATTCCTTCTGGGAAAATAACATAATATGTAATGAAGAAATACAGAAACAAATATGGATAATGTAAATATGTTAAAACAAAAACTATTAAAAAACCAACTCTGTAATCATTCCTTTGAAGAAGAAAACACTGATTTAAAACTGAAGAAAAAAAATGTTTCTGTAAAATTTGCGATGAATAAACTTTTCCAGTATAGATAAAACTTGAGAATTTTATTCCATGTTACTAAGATTAAAGCAAGTTTATATTATAATATATTACTATTTTTAGAATACTTTCACCAAACTTCTAGTATTGTATCAGTAAGCAGAGATTTCTTTAAGTATGGTAAATTTCTGCTAACTTTAAAATATTAATAACTTCAACTTTAATTCTGGGCACAGGCTTAAGGAACATTTTAATAACTAGCATAAAACAATTATTGTTTGGTTTATACAGCATAATCCATTACTAAGCAATATTTATCACATCTACATTGAACAACTTTATTTCCTACACAGAAAAAATTACTGAACTGTGGCCACTTCAATTTTATAAATTGGAACACAGCCAGTGTGCCACAGTTCTGAGAGTTACATTGTGGAATGTGATAATCACTGAATAGTGAAGCTTTTGGTAAAAAGATTCTGTCAAAAATACTTAATCCACTGGACTATGAAATTTTGATATGGTTATCACATTTATGGCTCCAAATTTTCAGGAAAGAGGAGGGAAGGGAAAAAAAAGAAAAAGCTTTCTAAAAAAAATTAAAATATTTTTATTTGGAAATGATAACTTTTTTCCTGGAGTCAGATATGAGTAAGAAATTTTTCTTGTGACAGAATCATATTGTTAAAATATCTATAAATAAAATAAGTAAAATTTTGCCTTGGATTAGAAAATGTCTAATAGACAAAATTTTCATTTTTTTTTTCAAAATTATGAAAATGAGGATCTGGATAATGACAGGAAGCTGGAGTCTGAAGTTTAAGTACGTTCCTTCAGTTGGTAAAGGACAAGAAAATATTGAATCTTGGAACGGACAATGGTTTGTCCAAGAGGCAATGCATCATAGAAATCACAATAATCATTTTGGTGGCCATCATATCATGACTACTAATCTTTTTTTTTAATATGGTAGTTGAGTTTATACACTATTAGAGAACATAAAACCACTTGGTAAGTGAAAAAGTTCATTCCTCAAAAAACTTAAAAGGAGATAGTAGAGAACAGAACCTGACTCTCTCCAAATAAGCCACTAGCCACCATTAGGGCTCTCATGAAAAATATGGAAGACTGATTCTGGCACCACATCAAATGTTACAAATATGTAAATCTGTCTCTCAAATACTGTGATGGTTTTTTCGTGAAGACACTTGAATGTCATCAGATCTGAAATGGAATCAGATTTCCAAACCATCAAATGTTTTGCAAAATGGCCTTTCTGGTTTTTTGGCTATTACTACTGATTGTATGACTTCCACTGATACTTTTGAGAGAATTGACAGTTTTGAGAAACATTTCCATTGTGTAAAATGGGCATTTCCAAGGGAAGATTACTTCACCAGATATAATTAATTTGTTTTACCATATTCTCATACATTTTGCTTTTTACAAGAAAGCATTTTGCTTTATACTTTATTCTGTAGTTAGAAGCAGCAGCAATTTCATTTTGAAACAAAGAATGATGTATTTACATTTCTGCACAATTCCTTCTAAACTAAGAATATTTGCCTTGACAAAATTGCCTGATAAAGAAAGGCACATTGTAATTTAACTGCCTTGGATCAAATGAAGCTAGTGACAGTGCCACCCTTATTATGTTGTTCTCATTCTATCTTAATCTGTTTCTAAATAGTGATGAATTTATTAATCTCATCCAAATAGTTCTCACTTTCAAGATATGACCATGCCTTAGTTCCAAATACGAATGAAGCCAAATTTCCGTACTTAAACCAAGGCTGTTAAAGTATCACACAATAGTGTATGTGCAGGTGCAGATTTAATACAGAATCTCATTTGCCACAGTTTTCTCAGACATAATCCTCAGCATTCAAGAGCTGCAAAAGTTGGATCATTCTCTAGTAGATTTTTTTTAATTCCTTGGCACAGCAGTATTACCAAATATTGTGAATTTAAACACATTTGTATAAATACATTCAGGTCATATCAGTTTTAATCACCACAGTTTCCAGTTACTATTAAAATCTCTATTATATCTGTGTTTTGTTATTATTAGTCTTTCAAGATAAAAGCAATTTACACTTGATTATTCAAGACTCCTTAGGGCATATTTGGAAAATGTAGCATTCTTCATAAATGTTTTATATGCATCATATAAAAACTGAAGGAAAATATCTGATTTCATAACATGTTGAACACAGGATACGAGGATTTGACAGCAGGGTGTTTACTTCCAGGTTATGAGTTCAAATTCAACATGAAGCGGAAAAGACAAGACCATCTGTGACTTTTATTAAATGAAGGTCACAGATTTTAGAGTCAGTCGTGACTATTATGATTTCAGGTCTGGATCTAGATTCAGTTTTTGTCACAAAGCTATACAGAGTAATTTCTTCATAAAACCTATGCATTGTATGAAGTACAAAATTTCTTTTGGAGACTCATTCTTCTTGGTTTACATTTCATCTGATGAAGAACCTACTCCACTGGAATATCCGCTTCACTATCAAGAACGTGCCAGTGCCCACTTAGGTAACAGAATGTTACAAAACATATTTTAAAAAAGAAGACCAAAGCCTTTCAGTGTAGATGGCAATGGAAAGGAATGTCCTTGCCCAACACGGATGGAACGGTGCTCATGGAAAAAAAAAAAATAAAAGCTACTATTTTTGAGTAAAACATAAAGTGAAAAATACATAAGAAAAGGAGTCTGCAACCAAGTAAGTTGCACAGAACCAGATTCATGGGCTTTATACACTTGGTTTAGACCTACCTCTTCCCATCAGATCTTATTAGAAAGCATATACTTATTTTGCTTTATTGTTCTTTGTTTCTGGCTGTTTTTCTCGTTACAGACACACCATTGCATTTTTTTATTAAAAAAATACATTTCAAGTTGTATAGCTGAATCCCAGCCTATTAATCAACAATGAAGAATGCTTTCTTTTAACTGCAAAATAGAGCACAAACTGCTTGAAGTGTTTTATTTTAATGCTTTACAAATACTGGCTAATACTTCAGCTACATAAAATGAGTTATTGATATTTCAGTGCATTCCTATTTGGGATGCAGAAAGCTTCAATTTTTTTCATTTGTACATAATTAGGCTCTAAATTTCAATTATTTTCTCTACAAAGAAGGTAGAAAGTAGAGATACAAATATAAACTTTCTTCTGTATCCATGTCATTTAATCACCATTATTTCACAGTCTAAAGTACAAAGCCTTTCTCAGCCACCTAATGAATGAGGTTCTTGTGTTATTGAATACAGGAACATGATTGAAGAGTACTAACTTCTGCATCATTTAAAAGTATTAGTGGAAAACAAAATATGTGAGCTTTAAAGACTAGGTAACACTACTGAGTGGAATATTTAAAATGCCTTTCCTCTCAGGATGCAAAAAAAGCAAATTAAAAAAAAAATGGTTTTACTCAGTACAATTGATGTATGCCTATCCACGAGACCTGTTCATCTTCCTCAATAAAGTTGCAAAAGTCCTTCTCTAAGTGTTCAAAGTTTTGGAAGTGCTTAATTCCAGCACAAGCAGAAGAGAATAAGAAAGTTTCCACCCCTCATTGCAACTTATGGTTTTGACTGATCATTTGCCAATAAATTAACACTATACAAACCAGTGGATAGAAAAGGGGTTGCATATGTGTCATTGAATGTAGACTTTGAAAGTGCTGTCTTTCATTTCCCCAGCATTCTAAACACTAATATATAGAAAGCTAAATCTTGATTTAAAGCTCCAGCCTCAGGCTGTGCCTTTAGAAATAGCAATTAGAATCTCCCTGTTAGTTGAAAAATTTCAAATATTATTTAGAAGGAAAACAGAGAAAATGTAGAAGCACAGTTCAAAGTTTAAAAAAATTTCTTGTTCAGATAACATACTTTAAACATATTTATTACTTTGGGAAGGAATTCGTTCTATTTGTTTTAAAATTTTCAAGTATGATTCCCTACTTTCCTACATGATTTCATTTCTTTTGTCCCAGGGAATCAAAATAAATCTGTGTGGTTTTTATTTTTTCTGATGTATTTTAGACTTAACTGTATTGCAAACAAATATTACCAGTTATCCTCTCTATCCTGTTGGTCTGTTTTCCTCTTCTGTATTCCTAATATGGAGTCTCACAAACAACAGACCAACATCCCTACTCACCCTGCCCTTACTCTTACTGTATGATGCTAGTGCATCTGAATGAAAATATTTCAAAAAAGCATATTTTTGACATGCCAAGTAATTCTTCGGAAAAAAGAAAGTTCACAGAATAGTCATTTATCCTAAAATTTGAATTTAAAAAAAACCATAAAGGTCTCATCTGATGAGGTACCAGAACTCATACATCAAAATCAGTTCTCATGCATTTGGAAATAAAAAAAAACACCTCTTTGGTGAAAATAGGCATGCTAGTCTTCAGCTGAATTTCTCAGGAAGTCATGTGTGTCTGTAAAGTGGTGCTTATAATAAAAGTGCCTCTCAGCTACAGTGGTATTGTGTACTTAAGCACATCTTCTACTTTGTTTGATTTGCAGCCAATACTCTGATATAAAACCAATCATCCTTCTATGTTTTTCTTCTACTAAACTGTTTGTTTTGTTGACTGTAAGAGTAGTGTGCATGACAGGGCTGATAAGGAATCCAAATTTATGCCAGCCTGTGCCTGTGCCTACATCCTGTTTACTTCTATGGAAGCTGACACACTACAAGAAAGATACTATATAGTTCATTATGTCTTAAAAGAGCTTGTCTGACTAGATCAGTTCATCTTGGCAGTGCTTCAGAAAAACACCTTTATGGATAAGGACTTCACAGCCAAGTTCTTGTGAAAGTTCTCATTTCAGTAACCTTAATGAAGCATCACAATTACAGCAGTTTGCATGGTTTTGTTCTATCATTTCATTTTTCTGTACTTCATGACCAGCCACTTGAACAACCACGGTGCATTTAAAATTCATAAATGGATGTTAACATAATACCAGCAATGAAGGGTTTTTTGCATGACATTGAGGACAGAATACAGGAAATGAAAAAGGCTTTGCAGTTACAAGATATGTTATTAAATCCCGAAGTACATTTTTTGGTGAATTTTCCTTGTCATCACTTCAGAAATACTCTCGAAGTTTAAACACACACATGGTTTTGCATTCCCACCTTCCTTTACCCACTGGTATCAGAAGCTGAACAAGTCTGACACTTTAACACTAATGGAAGGAGTACCTCATCATATTCTGTCTAATTATCATTTGCTTCTGTTTAACTTCAGTTACCTGTTGACTTTGCTTTGGTATTATTGTTTCTGTTTGTCTTTGTCTTCATTACCAATTCTTTTAACTTTGAACTCCCCCAAAGGCCTGATTAGCAATGTGCACTTTAATGGGGAAAATTAATATCTTTTTGCCTTGCAAGAGTTAGAAATGGCAATTATAGAAAATTCCTGTTACAGCTTTTGCTCTAAAGCCAAGTCTTTGAAACAAAACTAATACTGCCTAACTTCAGCAATATTGTTTTGTGAGCTCTCTAGCAAGCCATTTCTTATAAAATTCACAGTAAGGCTGACACTTCTTGCTTTGTATCCGTAGAGGGACATATATTTGTTTTCAAAAACTCCACGTCTTTAGAGATTTTAGACTAATTTCAGGCTGCCTGACTGCCACAGTCTGTGTGCTGCCTGATCTGTTGCATCTGCTGCCAAATCCACTGTTCAGCTATGCTTACACTTCTCAGCAGTGTTCTTCATTAGGACACATTGCAGAGGATGAGAAACCTTATTCTTTGCATTACCACTATCAGACATATCCATCCTTACATTCTTTACAATCACACAGTACCTGTAGATACACCAATAATCCACCAATGCTATACATTTTTTCCTTTTATAGCATTAATGATAATCAGTTTATCAGACGGAGAACATTTTCTTCCAATTATGAAATTTTTTAGCACATCTTAATGTGTGTGTTCCTTTTGGCTCTCTTCTAAACATCCCCATGCTTTTTATTTGAATGTTCTGATATTTTACATTTCCTTAAGCTTGTTTTCAGTCATGCTTTGAAAGTCAAGTTTTAAAAAACATCATATCTTGTTATGTCTTTCTTAAACATGAACTGGATTTCAGCAAGGAGAAATGGATGGACTCTCCAAGGAGATGCAGAAGGTGCATCTCCTGCAATAGGTTAAGCCCAGTTGGACCCAAATGGATACTGTAAGGATAGGAATTCTAACATTGTATGCTCACTCTTGAGACCTCCATATGACCTAAATGGACCTAAATTTCAAATAAATTCCTATTACATGAAAATGTTAATATGAGAATGCTCTCAGTGAGGGAACTCTGGTCGGTGAACATAGTTAAGGTAAAGAACACCACATGGCCTGAAGAGCAACTTGTAAGGCATACCAAGCCACCAGAGATGGAGAGTCTTGAAAAACTAAATGGACAAAGGTAATGTCCTGCATATACCACACAGGTACCAGACTCAAAAATCCCTGCAAACAGACTGTGTAGCTTCCAAATAATCCCTAATACTTTTGAGTTTGACACTGCTCTAGAGAAGGAAAACAGTAAATAAAATGTGCTAAAGACTAATCTCTGCTTTTCAGGCTGGCAACATAGCAGTTTTTATTCACTTGCCAGAATTACTCAAAATAGAACAGTAGCATCTAAAGTGCCTGTTGGGAACAGATCCCAGCATATGCTTTTGACTCAAGCCACTCCTGAGAACTGTCTGGGAAACTGCTAGGTTGGAGCACATCAAAGCTACAACAGAGAGCATGCTGGTAATAAAAATGCATGGATGGCTGCTTGGCAGTGCTTGAGGCCTTGCCACTGCCCTGTTCCATTCTCTCTCGTAAACATGCAAGCCAGGTGACCAGTGCTGATGCACTGAAGTTGTTGTACTGCAAACAGCAGTACCAGACGTGTCACTGCTTTTCTAATATACTGGATGGTCCTTGTACGCCTACTGTGATGCATGTGCTTACACAAGACTCTGAACGACTCAGCTGCAGTAGCAAAGTCAGACTGAGGAGTCCTTAGGAAAGTATTTATTGGCATAAATGTCACCCTTTTTATAGAAGCACTAGTTTGGGACCCAGTTTTCACATATCAAGACAAGTGTGACTTTTTACCTGCGGATTTAAGTCATACAGATCTGGCATAGAAACTATAAAGACACAAGAACTAATGAAACTGAAGTTACCATGGAACATCCTAGATAGATTATCCATGGAATTGCTGAAGTTGCATTTGAAGCTGATGTCAGTCTATAATTCAAAAAAAGACCTCACCCAAGAGAGCAGACAGGGAACAAGCTTTTATAGTGCTATAATTTATCTTCAAAAGTTTACTATTAAAACATTAACCAAGAATGAGGAATTTCCTTAGACTAAAACACATGTAGCAAATTACATAGAGACATCAGCTAATTCTACCTTAAACATCTCACTGAACTTCACCTAAGAGTGAAGTTCTAGCAAGGTTTATCCCATAGCAGAAGCCTCCGAGAATACATGCACAGGATCACAGCATTTCCCTTGGAAGTGCGAGCACGGGACATATCAGAGGCCTGAAAGATTATAGCACAAATTGCAAATGGAAAATTACAGTCTCTTGGGATTTCATGCCAATGGAAGAGACCAAGAAAGCATATATCCAACACAGATGAACTATACATTACATAATCAGAACACAAAGGCATAACAAAGAAAATCATCAAGACAGTTTCCTAAGCTGGACAAGTCTTCTTTTGGAAGCATCTGACATTCCCTATTGAATAGAAATAGAACTTAGGCAATTAGATCAGGCTGGACACCCAGTTTTTAGATGGCTACAATGTGGAAAAATGTACCATGCTCTTTACACGGCCCTAATTTACTCATACAGCAGCTTCCCAAGCCTGTATGAAAGAAATTACTTCCACCCAAAAGAACATACAAAGCTATATAATGGAGAGAAAATTTGATAAAGGAGTTGCAAACCTAGAGAAAAATTCCCAAACAAATGCAGCAAAAACTATGCTAATGAACAAAACATAATGATGTTGAGGAGATACCTACTGTTTCACAGATACTATATCAAGAACATCTCCTGTGCATTGAAAAGAATGTGACTACTCTGGGGTTTTTTAGTTATTCACTCTTTCAGGAGGGAAGGATAAAGGCACTTAGGATGACTGTTACCTAATATTCCCAAAGAATTATTAGGTCACAGATTGCTTCAGATGTGAAGATGAGTGTCTCTTGACTCCAGGAACCGGTAAAAAAACCCTACTTTCTTATCCAAGTGTCACCTGAAAGCTAGTTTGGCCTGGGTTTCTCTTTCCTCAGAATTATGTCACTCGTTATCTTACAATCTCACCTTACTATTTTTGGTCAGCTCCAACATGGCAAGAGTAGTCAGGCAAGTAGCGGTTGTTTTGGACCTTAAAACAATAGAAGAAAATATCTGTGGGAGCTGAGACTATCATTTGAGTAAATTCAGTGTTTCACTACAGATGGGTGGAACTGCTGTTCTATGTATTTTCCAGGCTTCCTAATTCATACTGTGCATATTATTACCAGTGGCAAAATTGTAGCTGCAAAGCTTTCCCCATACAAAACAGTGTCACGGTATCTAAAACACAGCCACGTCTTTTCATTTATAAAGGTATTTTGACTCTGCTCATCTCAGTTGCATGATTTATATAACAGATCTGTTAAAATTTATGACCCTTCTAGCAATAAATAATGGAGGTAGTATAAAATTATTTCAGTCAGAAACTGAAGGGAAATTCAATACTGTAAACTCAGTCAACTGGAAACCTGAATTTCAAATCATATGGCAAAATTTATTACAATGAGATCTGCAGCAGTTCTACTATTCATTTTTACCACTTTTATGCAAGTACCCTCTTCAATCAATGCAAAAATTTGACTTCCCCATTTTCATAAGTAAAATGTTTTTTGCTCTTGGGAAACTTCCTTGCCATACTCAGCACCTTTATTCTAACTTCCACCACATCCGCCCTTTGGAAATTACTGTAGTGTCTCTAATTTTATTGGCTTCCCTGTAAATAGGATATTACTTGTATTTCTCCAGTTTTTACGACAAGATAGTGAGAATTAATGACTGTTACTGGGAAAACTAGCACTACTTTAACGTGTGTTTGCCATGGAAAGAAAATAATACTTGTCTGGGAAAACTGGCAAAATTCTTAGACATACTGAGTGTACAGTTTTCATCATTTAGGGACATGTTTCCCATATAGATCCTCATTGCCTGTCTGTTTACTTTCCTTATTCTATCTGATATAATCGCTCAGCTATAATAATATTCAATATTTATTATAGTACTCAGTAACTGTTAAGCAATTATTGGAAACTTTTTGGCAAAAGCTCACAGCTGTTAACCTAAACAGAAGCTACTTTTATATTGTGAGGGAAAAAAATAGTAAAATAAAATAATAATTAAATAATCTGTCTTGATGGTTTCAGTCTTGAATTCTGTATGCAACTATAAGCTGGTGCAGACTCAACAGGCAACTCGTAAGGATTTTGTGACATTTCTTCTGCCCATACTTCACATCTGATCTATTTTTAAAGCACTGACTTTTGAGCTTACATTTTTAGCAATGTCTTTGGGCTATTTGTTCCCACAACATTAGAAAATACCTTTAAGAAAATTCATATCCAGCCACAGGTACTATTCTAGGGTCTAGAGCATGCACACTAAGTGAAACCAGTGTGCTAGGATATTTTTCCAGTGCTTGTACTCATTCTTTATGTTGCATAATTTTCTTTACTAATTGATTTTTTTTATCCCAGAGTAGTGATATAATATTGCTAAATATGTTACCTGGGAAAGATAGAAATATGTTTCTCCAGGAACTATGTAATTTAGGAGCCTGACTTCTCAGTGTAATATCAAACTAAATTATTAGGTGCACTATTAATGCAGATTTTTCTTCATATAAAAGCTAAGAGATTTCTTCTCCAAGATGCATAGGTTCAATAAAAAAGAGAAACTATTTCCAATCTGCCTTTGATGAGGAGTTATAGTAATTTGGAAAAGGATACTTTAACGTAGGCTGATATTACACGGTCCTGAGTTTATTCTTTCTTAATTAAATACAATAGCTGAAAAATAATTCTACGTTGTTAGGTACTTAAAATCTGCAACTTAGCATCTCCTTCTCCTCCTACTAAGTAAATATACTTAGCTTACACATGGAGTTCTTAGAAAGTCAGCATTTAGTTGAATATTGTTCTCACCAGCTTTTACTTTGAAAGTCAATGAAAGCAGACAACAGGAAAGGTTGAACACTTTTGAAAATTTTCCTCTACATATATCCCAGCATTTTGTGGTGGAGGAAATAGGAAAAAAACGCCTATTTTTATATTACTTGTTTTTTAAACCCTTACTGTATCAGTTGGTGGTGACTTAATCTTTCCACATGTATGGACAAACGCCAGCTTGGTAAAGGCAGCAGTGAGCAAAAGAATTATCCAACAAAATGCTTGACCTGCTGCACCAGGTTTCACAGGCGTGTACCGGTCTTAACCAATACACAACATGAGAGCTTTAGGGGTGCAC
This sequence comes from Orthonyx spaldingii, assembly GCA_013397795.1. Taxonomy (NCBI): domain Eukaryota; kingdom Metazoa; phylum Chordata; class Aves; order Passeriformes; family Orthonychidae; genus Orthonyx; species Orthonyx spaldingii. The sequence goes on along the minus strand of VZTJ01001769.1, from coordinate 1,506,595 downwards.
AGAGGGTACTTTTCTGCACAAAAAGAGTCAGAAATAGTTCAGTGACAGTTGGATGAGAAATCTGGCTTCATTAGATCAAGAATATTGTAAATATCACAGAATTAGCACGAGAAAGGAGTATAGTTAAGTACAAATCCTACCATAGAAAGGGTTCCTAAATCATGAGAAAGCCTGTCTTTCTAGATGAGCCATTTAATAATCGCTACAATCTCAATGCAAGACAGTTTCATCTTACTTTTATGATTCCTACTGCAGAGCATAAAACGGTTCAAAAACTGTTTTGCAACAAAAATGTAACTGCTTAACAAATTATTGAATGTAAAACAAAACTAAGAAAACCGAATCAAATGATAAAATCTGGATGCTATGGCATCAACCATGAGACACATAACTATATTTCAACACTCTGAACTCAACCACTAAGTAAGAATGAAAGTAGATTTTTAAGAATACAGCATGGAAAACAAAGATTAATTTGTACCAATTATATTGGTTTTATTTTTCAGAATTACTCTCCTCCCATTTTTCGACACTATCTGAGAAAAAATGGGAAGCAAAATATTGTGATCAATATATAATGCCTTCTTCAGAATTCATGAAGTAAAAATTAAACAATTTATTATAATTATCAGGGTTGCTAGGAATAACTGTGATAGTGAAAGCCATCAAGAATAATTTGATATTTCACTATTTTTCCCTTGGCTTAGAATTAATGTTTTGGAATCCTATTGCAGCAAATCAGATTGTTGTGTTGAGGCTTCATCCTTGATTTCATGGAAACAGGGTACCCTTGTCTTTGATGTCATTACCTAAAAAACTTGCCGCTTGATTAGATTCTATTCCTTTTTTTTTTCTTATTAAAGAAGTTACATTTTATCAAATGACATTAAATCTAATTCGGAAGACACTGAACTGACATCAAAATGCTCTGATTATAAACTGCCTATTATAGAACTAAGAAAACACTAAGGATTAACAGTTGTTTCATTACATACTCTGAAAGTAGTCTTAATCCTCTACTCACCACTCTTTACAAATGAAGATGAGAAACTTGCTATTCAAGGAAGTTATAAAACTCAATAGGAATTTCATGCTTAATTATAGAAAGAGTTTTGCTTTTGTATTTTATCTGACTAAAACATGGAGCTTCAATTACTCTGCTATATTTGGGAGCCATGTTCTCCAGGTTATTGTCTATACCAACAGTAAGTTAACATAAGCACCAGCAAATGAACAAAGAATAACTGGATTTACAGAGTTACATAAGAAGAAGGAAAGATAAACACAAGCAAAAATCTCAGAAATACAGAAGAAATTGTTAGCTTAACTAGAACAAACAATCTTTTACTAGTGTGACAACATTTTTCATTGGTTTTCTGGTTGGATTGTACTTTTGGTATAAAGCCAAATGCCAAAATTTCTAGATCACATTTTCTGTATGAAGACTGGATTACTACAGAATAACCTTCGCTACAATCATTCTGAATAATTTTACAATTTTTCTTCTATTCAATAATCAATTTGTATTATTTTACATGTTTTCTACTCCCCTACGTTTTCATTATTTAGATTTTCTATAAGTGGTAAAACACTGAAATATTTCTCTTCATATCATGCATGAGTGTTCACCTCACAGAGCTCCGCTAATTTTTTTCAAAGTGATGAACAAATACAATGGATTAGTAAGTAAAAGGCTGAACAAAAAAGAATACACATACAGAAAAAACCCCAACAATCATCTGTACATATACTGAAGAACTAATATGCTTTAAATGCCAAAGGCTTCACCATCACAGTAACTGTCAGATATTTATCAACTGGAAGTTTAAATGAAGGTCTTAAGCACTACATATAAACAACTGCATGTCAGTTAACTGCTATCCTCCCTTAATTCAATGACAAAACTAATAACTTTCCTTAGTTCTCTGTGTTCACCGAAAACCCAAAAGTGTATTTAAAGGTTTTTCTCAGAGTTTATTATTTTATTTTTTTTAATGTTCTATTATTTTTGTACAGACTTACAGAAAATGCAGTTTGGCTGTCAATGTTGAAATACCTACTGTTTCTTAAGGTGTTTTGAAATTTAAAAAAATAAAAAAAAAGGCGTTGTTTTCACAGTCTAATATACAAACAGAAAAGAAGTTTCAAGTCAACATTTTTATCACTGAGGTATTTTCTGAAGTTTTATAGAAGGAGTTCCTAAAATAAAATTACTAAAAGACCAAGATCCTACTGTGAGCAATAGCAAAGCTTTCCGGAAGTGCTCAGTCCCTAATTCTATCACCTGACCATCTGGTAATGCCACTTCATGTTCTAGTAAAGTACCTGGACATCTAATTTCCCAGAATGAGATGAATGACAGCATTCTGGTTTTGCTTGATCCTGCAGTCCAGCATATAAATCTAGCTGGTGGAAAGTCACTACATTGCTATGTCACCATATGCTTCCCAGCAGGAGAGGCTGCAGAAACAAATTCACATATGAAAAGGGTCAAGCCTTCTGTTTAACTTAAGGTTTCACTCTCTGAAAAAGGGTAAGGATTTTTTGGAAATGGTGCTCTGAAGGCTATGTGTCTACAGTGTTTTGGCACCAGCCAAAAAAAGAAACAATCAAAGATGACATATTTTTTCTGATGCTCAAAGAATGAAATAGAAAACAAACACACAAAAAAAGCAAAACCTTTACTCTTTAAAAGTATCTTTAACTAACTTTGCTTTTGCTGTCAGCATATAACAGCTGACATCATGATACCTGCCACTCATCAACATCTCAGGAGTGATGTGGGTGACATACAGTCCTTTTGTGTACGTAAAATGATAAAACACAAACACTGTTGCACACAGAACGAAAGATGCTTCCAACCATCCCAACTTCAAATATACTAATGAAAAAGTTTTATGAAATTTACGTGAAAATGAAAAATTCGAGCACTTCAGAATCCCTTCTGTTATTCATTTAGATAGGTAAGTAATTGAATTTCATGCTGCCACACATTTTCAAAAGGTCACAGATTGAAAAAACCAAACCTATGAATAACTGTAGAAGTTGTCAGGTTTGAAGCTGGAGATTTTGGCAGCCAGGATGGGTGCAGCTGGAGCTCTGGCTACCTAACAAGTTGTGATAAATAGCTTAGACACTTGGGAGACCAAGGCTTTAAAGAGAAAATGGGTCTTTTTCTTTCCAATATGAAGTCTGGAAAGGGAACTCTGGATGGGAGCCAGCTCTTCTACAGTATTATTCTGAAAACTTAACCATAATTTTGCCTAACCAACTCAGGTTAATTTAAATTATTATTGTTCATAGTTCAGCATGGTTGAAGCTCTCAGCTGAAATGTGGACTACTTTTTATTAGGTTCCTCAGAGAAAAAAAAAAAAAAAAGAGCAGAGAGCCAGCAATACATAAGACTTGTGAAAACACAAAAACACAAGGCCCAGAGAAAAGTCACCAAAAGGCAAATGAAAGAATGGGTTTCCAGGTCTCCTACATAAAATTACTATTCTTATGCACATGCTACTTCTCTCATTTCAAAAAGAATAATTTTGACATCTCAAAGCTAACAGTTCAGATTCAAACTTCCTATGACTACATATAAATGTGGAATTTCCCATCCCACCATCTCAGAAATAATATTTCAAGCTGCCTGAATGATCAGAAGTTGAGCAGTATATGACCACAGCTCCTGCTTACATTCTTCCCATGGTTTGGAAAGTTATCTTCGGAACAGTAGGTAATTTTGAAATGAATCCTTAAAGCCTACTGCACCTGCCATGATGGGTGATCACTACGGCAGATCTGCAGCTTTGCAGTCACGTACTGTGTGGGCAGGGAGATGCATATATCTTTTTAAAATAAAGAACGAAATCAATGCTGTTAGCGAATGAGGCTGAAAACAATCCTACAGAATGTCAAATACACAGAGTGGTTTGCCAAGCAAAGCACAATGGAAAATAAAAGGAAAAGCATTATTGAATAAATTATTGAATCCACAGACTCACATTTAGCAGAAGGGTCAAGTGGCCAGAACAAAATTATTAATACAAAAACCTGTTGGAAGGGAAGTAATTCATAATAATAATGTTTTTAGCATGTTGTGAACAAAAAGAGGAAGATAAAAGCATTCTCTTTCACTTTTGAATTTTCCATTAATTTCCCCCCATTTTTTGACAATTCCTGTTAGAATGACTACCATAACATTTCCAAAATGAGACATTTTGCAGTGTTAAGAGAAAATTTTGTGAAAGAATTTATCAGCAGCTGTACTTAGTTATCACAAGCAAAAGGAAAAGAACTATATAAAACTGTAGCTTTCCCTACAAGATCACAGGAAAACTCACAAGATCATTATAAAATAGTGTTTTATAACATGGCAGTTATAACTATCTTTTTCAAAATCCCAGGTCACTATATGATACTAACTTTAATTTGGAGAAAGAAGGATATAATTTATTTTCTCCCTGCAATTATCTGACATTCTGTAAATCAACAAACTTCAAATGTCAACATCCATTTAGATCAGGGAGAAAGGAGTGATGCCATGAAAATTAAAAGGGATCTCAGGAGGCACTACAGTAAAACACACTGCAGGAAAAAATCAAACCATGAAAATTTAATTTTTTTTTTTGCTTTTGTAGCTTTATTTTTTTCAACCTTTGCTTATGAATATAATCAAAACTCTTAAAGCGTAAAATAAGCCCGGTAGGACAGATATTCTGATTCTAATCATTAACAGTACATCCTTCCACGTTCCACGCACAACCGATTCTACTGCTACTTGAAAACACTTTTTCTCATGAATGGAAGTTGGTCTTCATGACAAAGTAGATAAATGCTGACTTTTAGAATGAAATACTGTGAAAGCTTTGAGCTTTAGTGAAAATTAGAAGGGGCAAAGAAAGTCCAACATATTAAAAGAGCCTTTCATCACAACTGAAATATTTTAATAAGAAACTTTGACATCCCACTCAGTACCTTTGAAGCTGGCTGCAAAATAAGACCATCCATGTTATTAGCTGGGTAGAAATGGCTTTCAAAGAGTGGTGAAACCATGCCTTGTAAACATCAGTCAGCTTGGAAATGGCTGCATTTTCACTATGTACATCGACTTTGTACTTACTATGTCTCAGATTTTAGAAGTATGCTTAAGTTGTTTAAAGACATTAAAGAACATTCTTTCTTTAATTCCATCTTTTTAGCCAGCTGTGATGAATTGATGACATACCTTGACTGATAATTTGTAGAGGAATCAGTCAAAAGCATTTACTAAATTTTGGACCAAATGTATACAGATTAAGATATTATATGAAAATTTACTATTTTGTTCTGCTGTCACGTCGATGTGAATAACTATGGTTAAATATCAAAGTCACACTTTCAAGGTAAACAACATAAGCACATAAAAAGAAATTAAAATGAGAACTAATATAAAATTAGGGTTCCAGTACCATTTCTATACAGAAAAGGTATTACTGAATGAATTTATGAAATGAAATCCAAAGCTTATATAACAGTATTCTATGAAAACACTAAAGACTTGTAAAAAGAATGAAAATAAGCCATTAAATGTTTCAGAAGAGATTATTAAAAATTACATTTTTCTTGAAATTTAGCTTTTGTAGATAATTTTTTATCTCTTAAAATACACAGTTGTCATTTTATGTGTTAAACAGGAATATGTAATTCTATGGGACTGTGTTCAATGAGAATATCAGTACTAGTCAACGCCATTCAATTTTACAGGCAATCTTTTAAATATGTTTAAAAACATTTTTATAGCGTTTGGATTATTGTATCTGCATTTTAAACTACATTAAAATGTTCCCTCTTGCACTATTTGAATACACTTCTTACAAGCAAATTGTGATAAATTTTAATTCAGTACTTACGAAAACTATTGATACAGTTTATTGACGAGACATTCAAACACTATTGAAGGTACCATGATTCAAGACAAATGGGGCCTTTCTGTAATTAGGATGCAGTTGGAAAGATACCTAAACATTAACGTGAGCTCAAAGCATTTCCTCTTTTATTCTATTTTGTTTTTCTGAAGCAATGACTAAGAAAGAAAAAAAAAAAAAAGGTAGAAAAAAATGTTTACTAACATCAACTAAACATGCTGGATGGAAATTTTCATTTACAACCAAATTAACTTTTTACAATATTTCAGCAGAGTCAGTAGTAGAGGCAATGAGGAGTCTTATCTTGCACATCCTTATTCACCTGAAAGTCCAAAAAGCATGAATATTTATAGTGCTAGGTGCTTTGAAGGAGAGGAAATAATTTTTGCATACATACTCTGAAAACAATATCTAATTTAATGTGTATTTTGTGATCATAAGATGCAACAGAAGTTTGTAAACAAAGACCACCTTGTTCACCTTCAAAATATATGCAGAGTTGTGGAGTTGTCTATAGCAGTTTCTCCTGTTAATTTGGCAGGTGATTTGCTGTCCACAGCTCTTTAAAGATATTCCAGACTGTTTTTTGATGAGGGAATTGATGTCAAAATCAATTTGATAAGCAAAGTTTATTTCTTCCACCACTAAGTAATAGCTAACAAATAGATAAGTGGGGACCACATGCAGAATACATAGGCCAGTGTGCCAAAAACTTAAGAGAGCCTCAAAGATCAGTAGATACAGTGTCAATTGCCTGTAAATTAAAATAGGAAGTGAGACACAGAGAAATACACTTAAAATCAAAGAATCCTTTCCTTCTAAATCTCCAGTGTGGAGAAATTAAACACAAAGCCAGAAAAACGCCAGGTGTTCAAATAAATTACAGATCCACACAAAGGAATCAAATAAGCCCAGCCACAGCACATTGCGGCTGTCTGCAGACACCAAGTAAGGAGAACAAACTGCTTTCCAGCAGCCAACAGCCTCTGGGGCAATTCCTGTAAAAGGTACCAACAGCAAACTGAAATATGAGCTTGCTTTTCACTTATGAAATGAGAAACCAACATAATTCATTCTCTTTATCCCCATTCATTTCAGAAAGTCATGTAACACAGCCAAATCCACACCTTTATTGGCTTACAATCTTAAATGCTGTAGGAGAATGCAAATCCCAGCAAAGCCTGGTAACTCCTCTGGCCTCTTAGAAAACATAAAGAGCAGACGTTCACTTGTCAGACAAACAGCTGGATCTGAAATACTCAAAGCAATCAACTTTTCTCTCAGATTTTAGACCAATGTCTGACCAAGAAACAACTAGCTTAGGAAGTTAATTACAGTACTTCTGTAATTAACACAAGCTCCTAAGTTATCAGCTATGTGCTATTAGGTCAGCTGTGGCAAGCTGGGGACCAGCTGGCAGAAGAATCACAAACTTCAAAGAAAGCTCTCAAATATCCAATCGCAGAATAAAAAAATACCCACTCTTAGTACCTTATCTTGGAAGCTCACACTGGTTAGACGGTGACCTTTACAGGATTACCTTAACATGGAAGGAAATCAGCCCTCTCTGAAGTGTTCTCGAATTTGTAATAGAAGATGGCTGTGTGATTGACATTTGTGGGGGGAAAGAAAGGAAAGAGAAAGGCTTAAATGTCTCCCAGCATAAGCTGAAGCTCTGATTTACTTTCAAAGGAACGATGATAGCTGACTGCCAATTTACAGTCCGCAACACAACACTCTCAATCCATCAACTAGGGCAGGGCAGAATGCAGCTTCCAGATTCTTAATATTTTTTTTCCCCTCATGAATTTGCTCATTTTAACAATATGAACAGGCTGATTCTTTCAAATATTTCCTTTGTTCCCCCTATCCTCCAAACATCCTGTTCAGTCCAGCAACAAAGAGAAGTTTAGAGAAAATGACAGAGATTCAAAAGACACATTTAAAAGCAATAACTGTTGTTATTCTCTATTTATCAAGCACAGGTGGAGAGTAGAGAGTAGATCTGTCAGACAGTTTTTCTGTCTTTTCATTGAACTAAAACATTTTTTACACTGAAAACATCTAGCTATCAGCTATTTATGTATTATTATACTTCCTGAGTCCTCAACAGGTGTGGAAAATTTTCAGCTGTTCTACAGAATTAAGAAAAAAAGCCTTTCTATTTAAGGATATTAAACATATACTATCTTCTTCCTAATGTCAGCTTCCGTTCTTGTGATTCAAAAGTCCAATTTCTCTTCTTACTGCTGATATATTGCTTTTTGCTATTTCATCACCACAGCCTGGAATACCAAATTCACTTTAGATAGCCACAGAGTCCATATACAGACCAGCTATCTATGATGTTCTAAAATCAAAATAACTTATAAGGGGATAAAAAAGCATGACTAATGTGTCACCAGTTAATTATCTTTTTCTGAAGTCTTTTATATGGCAAGTAGCTTTATACATAAGCTGTATGTACATTAGCATTCTGGCTCAGAGTACTGAAGTTAGTTTTGAAAAGAATCCCTGAACCACATATACTAAAGATGTTGATGCTTTAATACAAAATGCTTGATCTACTGATCCCTTCCTATCCCACTCAATTACTTTTTAATGTAGACAACAACTATGGAAGACTACAGAAAACATACCAGCATGTCGCAGAACGTGCACTGAAATCAAACCTCATACAAACAATTCTGAACTAAGAATGGTCTGAACATTGTTAATCAAGCCATGATGGCACTTTTAACAATATCGTAACATTTCCATTTGCCTTCTAGGAATTGTTTCACTCACATATTTAGCATAAAAATCCCTGTGTGGTACTTTGCATTTTCAGCAATCTTAGATTTAGGCAACATTTCAGAATATACAGCAGATGCCTGTAAAATATTATCATATTACTTCTACTAGCATCAAGGGTGACATTTATTTACGGCGTTTCATCGCTGTTCAAAATAACTAGATGTATCAGGCCTATTTATTTTTGACCGATGAGATATAAACAAAGCTCCTGGGATGTTGTGGCACTTCAGGGCCAATTTGCAGCAAGGATCAGAGAATTTTGCACCTCATCTATGACAGTGAGAGCTTGAAGACATGGAGACAGCACAGGCAAACACAGGCAAGCTGTGCAAAAACGCTGTACTCTCTTCAATCATTATTGCTGGTACAGTGAAAATTTTATATCCCCTTCTGCTAAGAAAGCTCTTCCTCTGAGACTGCAGTCACAGCTCCTTGAAGATGAAAAATCACCAGGCAGTAAGAAGGACTCTGGAAGGCCAGAATGAATGGCGAACATCCAGCTGTGTGCACAGGGCTGGCCCTGCTATGGGGCAGTATGGCAGGACCAGGCTGCTGGGATGGGGCTGTGAGCAGTGGGGCCAGCCCTCCTCGCTGGTGAGCTGCCTTTTGCCCATGCCTGAGGGGCTGCAGCCATCCCTGTGCCTGGCCATGTATGTCCTGACCCCGACTCAAAGTCCCAGATCTGCTCTAGCCTGCCCCAGTACTGTGACTTGCCCAGGGTCACACAGGGACTGGCTCCCTGCGCCTGGAGCTTGGCACAGCAGGGCACGGGACAGCTGCCTCACTACACCCAACAGGGACTCACTAACACAACACCTATCATGTGTTAGCCACGTGGTAAAAACACACAGTCCAAGAGGGACGGACATACTTGTAAGTGAATTAAACAAACCTCACATCATAAAGGCCAAGCTGTTCCTATTAGAGGTATAAATCTCATCCTGTGAAATTTCAGGTTAAAATCTCCTGAGATTAGCAATCCTGAAACTTGTAAACGGATGAAGATTTGCAGTGTTTTCAAATAACCAATAAGGAAGGCCATTTGAGCAGAGTGTAGGTGTCAGATATAGCTGTGGGTGGCATGAACAGAGTGGCTGTGGCTAGGATCTGGATTCCCGGCAAAGGGGAAGCTCAGCAGGATTTGCCTTCAGAGGGGTATCAGGCACTACAGCCTGCATCCCTCCAGACCTCTGGTCTCACAGCTGGGTGCAAGTTGAGATGCACAGAGTTGAAAAATAATATGTATTGGTTTGACTTTCATCTTGTAGGCAGGACAAGTTGAGCAGTACTATAATATTTCTGAATTATCTTACAAGATAACTAAATAGAAATAAGAAATTATTCCTTTTTCTAAGTTAAGGACACAGAGCGAATTAAAATACAAAGAAGCTATTTCTGGTGAAAAAGGCAGCAAGACTGAATTGTTTGTCAAAGAACCATTTAAAACAAAGTCTCTCTCCCCATTGCCTGGAAGATGTGGCTCTTTAGTACAAATCCGAGAGTTCCATTCCTAACCTTTTTTACTACCAGACTTCTTTTCCTCTTGTATTACATTTTCTCTTTGAGAAAGTGTTTTCAATTCACCTGGAACAACTGTCAGGAGAATTCTTTCATTCCTTATCTTTTACTCTTCCTATCTTTATCCTGTAAACTGTTGATACTTGAATGTACTGTGATTTGTTCCTTGCTTCTCATTTTCATTACCATTTTCCTTCTAGCACTTAATGTGTTTCAACTCCCATTTCTTTGAGTAATACAAAGGGCAAAAGCCGTCTTTTGTTTTTCTTTGTTACTGTCACTATACAAACCAGTTTATTACCTTCTGTTCAATTAGAAGCACTGTTTTAACACCCACTATGCTTTTTAGTGCATTCCTAAAGCCTTGCTTTCCACACTTACACCCTTCTTAAAAACTTCAACCAAAGAGGCCATCAGTATACTGACTTTTTTTTTTTTTACAAAAAGCTTATTTCTTGGTTCTATTTCTCCAGACATTTCATAGTATTCAGTCCTTACCTATTTCAGTGCTTCTGAGAATTTCAAATTTGCATCCAGAAAAGGGTAACAGATGTAGGCATGCCTCAAACATGATTTAATTTCACCTACCTCAGGTAAGGTTCACAATGGAAATGTAGGATGCATATGATTTTGTACAGCCTGTTTGCTCAGAGAAGCTTCTTCAGTCCACACTCTGCCCATGCAGAGCTGACACTGCAACCATCACCCGGGCTAGCCAGACACATGAGCTGGCTCCACATGCTGCTTGCACAATAACCCAAACAATGTGCAAACATACGCTTAATTTCTTTACAGTGGAGTTTCAGAAAAACTACCTGAATAAAGCTGTTAGCTAATGACTGCATTTCCAAATAGTCTGCCAGGAGAAGAAGCTGAAATCTCTAATTTGAAATGCCAGGTCTATTACACATTTCATAAAGGGATCAATAAATTCACAAGGTTTGGATATATTTTTGGGTATATTTTCAGTTCAGTAACTGTAGTCTAATTTTGACTGAATTATCAGCTAGGTGGTTAAAATCTGGAGAGCTGAAAATGAAAATGAATGAAAGATGAGCAAAGTAAATGCACAACACTAAAACCCAACTATGCTAGATGAAATTATTATTTCAGATATTAAATCAACTGACACAAAAAACACATTCAGTTATTATGATTTAATGCCTTATCAACTGAAATCCATCTCTGCAACTATATGTGATTGGCAAACACTATAAAGGCAAAATGCTATGCAAAACCACAGAAACAAACAAACCATGAATTCGAAATGTACTGAAAAGATAGTGGAAAGAAAACCTGGTGTCAACAGTTATTCATCTGCTAATCAATACAAAGTAAACTAAAAAATAACATACGATAGTAGAAAACACTATGAAAAATGAAAAACAAGATGTTAATACTTGAGTAAAGATAGAAAGACTAGCCAAAATCTATAAACCTAGCCCAGTACACTGATTAAACTCTAATTTTGTCAGCATTTGCTCCCAATAAGGCTCTAAAATAAGGAAGTAACTCTCAGAACATGCACAGAATGATTTAATCACTAAATGAGTTTCAGAGAAAAAGTATACTTTTTACATTTTCTCTTTACATTTTAAAGAGTTTAAGTTTATATATTTCATTCAATAGATGACAAGCTCAAAAAATCCATTACAATCTAATGTGAAATTTCATGAAAGCATCGCAGTTCAGTCTAACAACACTTCAAAGAGAGATTTAGTTAAATCCGATAAGTAGGATTACATGCAGATGTCAATCAATAGGTTCTCCATATCTATCTGTATTTATAAAAAAATTGAAATGTCATGCTTAATAATTACTTTCTAAATGTCCTTCTTATCTAACATAACTTGGAAAAAAATTGTGCAGAAACATGTTACAGTATGCCTGTGCTCTGCAGATTCACACTGACATTAAGATATCACCTTCAATTTAACAGTGCACTCATGTTTGTTAACCAAACCCACTTTTTGTCTTGAAATTCTAGGTATCCTGTATAAAAACAAATTCAAAAAGATTAAAAAAAAAAAATGCCCAGGCAGACTTAGGAGTAAAAAAGAAAGAAATAAAGAAAAAACTATAGAACTAACATAAATTTATTTTTAAAAATTTCCATGAATTGAAAAATTAAAGATATCCAGACACCTTTTCCTTTCAGTGATGTCTACTAGAACAGACTTTTCTTCAACATAAATAAGAAAAGATCCAAATGAAAGGCTAAAACACTTCAAAGTTTGCAGTTAAATGTATTTTTAGGAGTTGGTGTATTATATGGTTATATGGTATTTAAAGTCAATGCAGCATAATTGAGTTTTTTCTTGTAAAAGTATTGGTATACTCACAAAGAAAAAAATCCTATGCAATCCAACAAGCTTAGGTTTTTCAGCAGCCTACAGTGAATTACAGCATTACAGTGGTAAATAAGCAAGCAAGCAAACAGAAACTGCTCGCTTCTGCCTCCTTTGTGCAAACCAATTAAACTGAGTGATCAGTAAATCCTTTCAATGCAAGTATTTCTCTTAACCAGTCAAAGGGTCACACTAGCAGGCTTCTGGCCAATGTTTTGTGCTGCTGACACAGACAACTTTCCATGGCTATATGTTTGTCATTGACAAATACCAGAGGCAGCTTGCTCCTGGGATTTGACTGTAAAGCTACCATTGTGTATCAGGAACTCATCCTCAAGGTCTAATGGGAAAGCCAGCAAAGTGGCTAATTTGCAGCTTTGCCCTTCTGTTTTTCTCTAGGATATAACTCAGTTAAATACATTCTCTGACAAAATTCAGCAAGGAGGTATTGTGGGCTGTGCATGCTCTTTCATGGCTATCAATGTGCAGCATGAATGGAAAGTTAAAAAACAAAATCCTAAATCACAATAACAATAGAAAAACAGAATCATGCCTATTACTTATAAAAGCAGGATGCTATGAGTTATTTAGCTATCCCAATGAAAAGAAGGGAAGTGAGTACAAAAGACTTCAATTTTCCTTTGTAGTGGCCAGGTATAGTTTTGTTTCAGGTATCTCCCTGCTCAATATCTGAGGGAAGCAGCATTAGAGAACAGAAACCAAAGGGGAAAGGAGCTGACAGTGCACAGATCCATTGGTGCCTCAGAGATCACAATAAACAGGCTCCCTCGAGTACCACAGCCACAGGCGAATTCCTTTATGCCCATGGAATATCTCCCTCCAACTGACTGGCTGAACAAACAGATGCTTTTATAACAGTGCAAACGGCAAGGTAAAAAACCACTATGGATTCAGCCAAACAAGCAGCATTTCTTGAAGCCCCCTTGTACCTGACTTATCTGCCCAGGAAGTTCATTGCCTGATGAGCCCCTGCTCCATCAATCCCATACTGAGAGACAGTTAAACAAGCATTTCTTTAAAATTTATCCAAACTAAGCAAATACAGAAACCTAATTAAAGTCTATCAAACCCTGTCAGAACGACTGGCCACTGCCCTGATAACAGCAGACAACAAAACATACCAGCTCTGCATCATCTATACATGTACCTTTTAGGGAATAGGTCTACAACAGTGATTTACTTTCGGAGAATTATCAGAAGTTTCCACCAATGCTGGTATTCGCTTCAGCGGAGCCTCATAACTTACATTGGAGCCAAAAGTGTCTTTTGATATGCCTTACTTTCAAGTCAGGTTACTGAAGAGAGGCTCTGGAGCCTTTAGGATTCTTTTGTTTGGAAGAAGTATAACTCCTGTGTGCTACTATGAGAATTTGAACTTCCTAGTCTTTGCCTAAGCTGTAATTACTGTATTTTTAATGGAATTGATTTTTTTTCTATTCAAAGTTTTACATCCCTACATCCCAAAATTTCAAGGGTATAAAATTTTGCAAAGCACATTTTTTCACTCCTTCTTGTTGGCAGGCATCACAAATGCTAACTTCTAGTGAACTGTAATTTCTATTAGCCAGGACCACTGGTAAATGACTGAAAGTGGCTCAATAAACCCTTCTGGGGTCTCCCAAATTCTTGGGTGGATCCCATCTGGTTCCATGAACTTGTGGGTAATAAGGGGCGTGGCCGGCCACTGACCATTTCCCCTCATATTACAGGGGCTGCATTTTGTGCCCCATTGCCATCTCACAGCTCAGGGGGCTGAGTATCCTGAGAACAAGTGGTCTTACTGTCAAAGACTGAGGCAAAGGCCTTAAGTACCTCAGTCTCTTCCTTATCCTTTCTCATGGAGATTATCCTTCAGCCTCCTTTTGTTGCTGATGCATTTATAGAAACATTTTTATTGTCTCTCATGCAGAAGCCAGATTAAGTCCTGCTTGGGTTTTGGCCCTTCTCATTTTCTCCCTGCATAACTTAAGACAGCACCAGAGGTATTTAATTAACATCTATTTTATTCTATTATATCTTACTTGAAGCTGAAAATCATGCATGAAGAATTTTTTTTGAATCCTCTTAGTTTAAGCTAATCAAGTGTTTAATGCTTGACAGCTGAAAAATATTAAATTGCAAATGTGTTCTTAAGCAGAAAAAACTAATTCATTTATAATGAAAATCACTGGAAGAAAATAAAAACAAAAACCCCACAGATATGCTACTGATACTTTTAATCTCAGTTTTACATTTCAGGAAACAAATTCACAGTGGCTTCTGATGCAGCTGTAAATTAATTACTATTTTTTGAAAGATGGAATGAAAGGCAAGCACCATTGCCTTTTATTAATATATATATAACCCTAAAGTAAATAATATCATCCAACTTTATTAAATGCTTAGGCTGGTTAAAGAATATATACAGGCCAACGTAAATTGCAAAACTAGACCATAATCCCTGTTGTCTGCCAAACAAGAAAACAGAGTCTACACAGGGCTTCCCAGGCAATTTTCAGCTATGCATTTCATCAGAGGATGTTAATTTGATAAATTAACTGTAGAAGCATACTACTTTCAATGATTTGTTTGTAGGGAAAGGTTTCTTCAGCCAAGAATGACATTTCTGGTGTGAGAGCCATCCACGGTCCATCCTGGAAGCCCAGGTTCTCACATCACCCCCCGAATCAGAGCCTGTACTCGGGTGTGGGTCCCAGCCAGATGCTCCTGTGCTATGCTAGGGCAATTCACAATCAATACCTGAAGTTTTAATGTACCAGTTCATGATCCTTTCCACAGCTCAGTCAAGTATAAAGGAAGATTCAGATTCAGGCCGTGCTTTGACTCCTCTCACACTTAGTATTACCTGTAAAATCTACCCTACTTTGAATTACCAGGAGAAAAAGGAAACAAGAAAATATTCTGGCACATTTTAAACAAAACTAACTTTGGAGAAGCCCACAGTGGAAACAGTGCATCCCAGTTGGATAAGAAAGAGTTTAATGATAGGTTTGCAAGCAGATGGAAACTGCTTGGTGGAATTTATTCTGTACAAAGAGGAGAGTTTTCTCATGTTTGCTCTTGAATGTTTCGAGGTTTTTCAAAAATCTGTTGTTCAGACCTCATCTGAGGCATGGAAGAATACGGAAGAGACAATTTTGTGTTTGTCAACATTAATAAATAATTCTTTACAGCATTATAGTAAGTACCCAGGAGTGTCTTATGCTGGTGAAAATACTCTTAATGATACAGCACTGAAATAATTGTCTGAATGAAATACCAATAAAAGAAATATTTTCTCTTCTACCCTAAGACCCATGTCTGCATCCAGACTTTACCAGCACTACTGAATCACTTGTATTTTTATCCATTTCTTGACCTACACAGCTATCTCTGCAACTTCCTAAAAGCAGAGCAAGCCTCAGTGCATGTATATTGACCCATTAGTCTGTAGGTTAGTTATGGGCTAAAAAACCCACAAAACGAGAACAGAATTAAGAAAGATGATTCAGAAGAAAATATGGGGCCAAGTGAAGGCAGTATGAGAATGTGTAAGGTAAAATTACAACAGAGATACTTATTCCAAAATATTTTTAACCATTGCCAATCAGCCTCCTTAGATATGTGGGTCATGGAACAACTCCAATAGGTTTCCCTGGTGTTCATGAAGCAAACATCTTTCTGTTTTCCTCTAAGAAAGAAATAAATGTCTCCATTTTTTATGTGAATGTAAATGTATTGACTGTTAATACTGATACAGAACTCATACTTTTCCTCAGTGACACAATTTCTGGTACCTCTAACTTAATGTATTATTTTAGACTTCAGAAAAAAGTAACCACAATAATACCAAATGACCAAGCAACAGAAACCAAACTGACTTGTTCATTATGCAGACAGAAATTTTGTCCTTTGCTAATTTCCCTAACTTATAAACCAGCAACTAACCCTTTTTGACATGATGAAGCTTATGGGAAAAAAAAATCATTAAATTCATAGTATGCAAGTAGTGAATTAGTTTTTCAGATTATGTGTCAAATTTCAGAAGGAACATGAAACTCAAATGAATTTTGGCAAGAACTGACTTATGCACCCAAATCCCAGTGTTACTATACATTCTTTACATATTTCTTTTTCCCTTCAGCTGGGTACAATGTGTTTCTTCAATTTGTGCCTAAAACTGTCTTTAAGCTCCCTTTATACTGATAGACATAATTTGATTTCTCTGTGTTTTGCATGTATTGGTTTCTGCATTAAAAATATTCTTACCACGTATTATGTAAGTGGAGATACTACCCAATTAAGCCTGTCAGTTAGATGATCCCATTTTCAGCTGATGATAACTCAGCACTTACTCCAGCTCTCCAACACACAGAAATCCATACCTCTGGAAACTAGACTAGAGTCTGATTAGTCAATAAGAAATCTGTATCAATAGACTCTCTCCCCCTTCGGCATTAGCAGCAAACTAATACACAGAGAGGCTGGTAGCTCAGGGGGCAGGCAGCTGTTTAGTTTAAGAATTCAAGTCTCCAACATCCTGAGTGACACTGCAGGCAAGAGCTTTTCAGTAGTCCAGTCTGTCGCAGCTTCCTTTAGTCTCTTAAAGGAAATCAGGAATTGTCGGCAAGAACATACTTCATAAGCACACTGAGGTTGCATAGTCAAGCATTTGAGAGCTGGGAAATGCCAGACTTATTGAGTTGCCTGTGTAAATTTAACTCTCTCCTTGCTGCATGTATGTCTGCACATTGTGGTATAATTTTAATTATCACATTGGATACTGTTTTTTCCACAGGACATCACTCAGCCCACCAGCTAAATGCAGAAAGGAGTTGAATTAACATTGTACTGCCAGCCATAAAAATGAGGTTTTCAACTTGCAGATGTTGACTTTGCAACAAAAGTTACATTTTTTTACACAAATCTGAATAAAATTTGAATAACATAAATACAGATTTGAAGGAATAAGGCAGCAAGAAGGGGATGAACTACTTATATAAGACCAGCATCAATGTGATTAATAAAAATAGCAGGAGGTGTTAATATCTACATGGTGGAACATACTTTGCAAACACAAAGTCATCAGCATAATTTAGATATTTCAAAACATTTCACAAACCTACATTACTACTTGCGACCTTAACCCTTCCAAGACAATCTGCAGAAACTGTAGTATAAGACAGATAATGAAGACCAAAACAAAACTGGTATGCACTAAAATGTGCTGTTTATTCTTCAAGTTTAGCATAATTTGAAAAGGGAAAATATCTGCCCTTTTGTAAAAAGTGAGTGGATGTCTTTCTAAGATGCACTGGGGTTTTACTGGTATTAGTTTTATGAAAATATCTGTACATAAAAGATGTAACTGAAAAAGAATCAGAAACTGACCCAAGAGATGCACTAATGTCAAAAGCTCCAGCCCTATGGCATAGTCAGTCATCCAGAAAATTGAGTCTATATTTAGTGCACATTTTCATGCTTTTATTAGCAAAAATCAGTTATGGCTAAAACAATCCAGGCTAAATTTGGTATTTCAGATTAAATGAGGTTTTAACACAATATTTGCTTGTTTATGCACAGAAGTGAGTCCAATGTTTTCCCCAATTTACAAATCTCCTCTGAATTCAAAGCCATATAACTGATGCCACATCAAAGGGGTAGTTCCTTTTGTCTCATCACTTCTTGCTATGATGCATCATGTTGTTATTAAATGCACTACTATATTAAAAAATCATGAAAATGTAAATAAAAAGGCTCTCATTTGGAAAACAAATCCTCACTGTTCTGTTGTAATACTGAGTGTTGAATTCAAACATTTCCCTTCAGACAGAGAACAGAACTCAGTAACCAAGATATCTTTTTTCTTTTTTTCTCTTGCAGTGGATACTTTTAATCTCACAGGTTCTGCTACTAACAAAAAACTTGATTAAGAATCAATATTCATCAAGTAGGTAAAGATATAATGTGATTGTATCCGTTCTTTGTTTCTCATAACACTGAGCTGTTTATTTTTCTTTCTGATTAGCTGCTCTGAAGGAAGTTTTCTAACAATCTCTACAAAGATATCACTAATTTCTAAACAAATAGCTGGCTTTTTTACTAGAAATAGAACTAAATTATATGGAAAGTCTTATGTCACAGTCATTCCACTTCTTTTTTAAAATAAATTGTCCCATCCTCTAAACCTCATTAAAAAAAAAAAAAAATCAATCTGAAACACCGGAGACTGGATTCAGTCTTCATTAATTGCTTCCACACACTGCTGCTCCCTGGATTCACAAATTTGCCCTGTCAGCACCAAATCTGGAACATTTCTCCTCAGCCGGCCCTCCTGCTTCCCCTTCCATTTTCCAGTGTTGAGGCTCAACACCAGCTATCAGCCGCAGTTACAAGGATGGTTCTTTCACTGTTTCTGAAAACACAAGTAGTAAATTCACACTTCTCTTTGAAAAAGGATCACTCTTTTGGGAAGCAAATTTAATGCAGGACATTAAGTAAACTGATGCTGTCATTAGTGCAAATGTCAAGTTCATTATAGCAGATGTTTCAGTTGAAGATTGCTACACATTAAAAGCTCAAAACAAATGTGCAGAGCATTCACCCTTTGATTTAGTGTGCCTGCTTCCAAGCTTACAAGATTGAGCCAGAAGCGGCTATGGGCATCATTGCCTTGTTTGTAGCAGGGGCAGGCTTCTGGCTGGACATTCCTGAAACACGTCCTGCACACAGCCTGACAAGGATCATTTTTATCAGCACTTGGACATGTAAGATGTTGGTGAAGTACAGGAGGCAAAAACCACAGCGAATGCAGCTTGAGTCTGAAAAGAGTTCTATTAAGGCAAGAGTAGGAACCTCTGGCAACCGTACTGCACATGTTGTTACAGAAACTTCTTCATTTGGAGGGATCAGGTGGTGCAATTCTAGTATATTTTATTGCTTTCTATAATCTTTACAGTTCCAGAATAGACCTGCTTTTGGTGTCTTCACGCAGAGAACAGCAGGTGAAGACAACTATCAGGAACACTGATTTCTGAGGTTCTTGTAATTCTCTACCTGTAACTAGAGCACAAAATACTTTCCTGCCTTTCAGATCCAAAGTAATTCACTGGAATAATAAATGCCAACAGTAATTAAAAAAAAAAAAAATACAAAGGACAAACTGTGTTCTAAAAGAATAATATAAAAAAAAAATCACGTGTTTTGAAAATCTAGTTCTAAACCTCTTTCCTAAGATTATAATTCAGTTTTTCGATAACAGTCTTAGTTTGATTTATAGTAACTTAGAAACTGTAGCTGACTCTTCTGAAAACACTAACAGTCTGAAATAGATAAATAAATAAAAAAACCCTTTAGATGATTGTAAGGAACCCACACTTCACAATCTCGCTCAATCTTGCATAGGCCATAGTATAAGGGAGTCCAACAAATACTGCTTCAGAGAGAAAAAGATTTCATCATTGCCTAAGTCCCATGATTTAGACACAATGTTCTTTTTTGTGCTTACAAAGCCTTTTCCTCCACCCTTCCTGGAATAGGCCAGCCAGAAGCCACTTCAGACAGTGACCAAATAGAGAAAAAGTTTTCTTTCAGAGTTCCATGTATGAACAAGTGATCCAGGACAATGCAACAAACATTTATACACAAAATGTGACACAGTATCAAATAACTCTTCACAGAAAAAGGCTAAAGTAAGAAGTACCAGAGGTCCAAGGAAAGGTAAGAGAAAGACGCTGTTAAAGCCATAGTTCAAAAGCAATCTGCACTTAAAAAGACACCCCAAAAAAATCCCTTAAAATTTCATTTAAAATGTATTTTCAGCTGACTGAAAAGATCTGTAAATATTCTTGCAAAGGTTTGAACATGTACTTGGCTCTTGTGAGACCAACCTCACATGGAACCTTAAAATTTAGCTCCATGTTCCTGCAGATCGACTTGAAACACCCTATCAGTTCACAAGTGAACACAGGAATACACTTGCTACAGGAATTTCTTGCTATCTTAAAGCTTCACTGTTGTCAAATGTATACTTAATTGTTTCTGTTCTGCTAAGTCCATTACATTGTCTAGTTCACAGTATCACTAAAAATTAACTCCAATTGATTTTTTTCATGCAACAATCCAATAAAAATAAATATTTTACATATGCCAGTATGTCTCAAAACTAATCCATCCAGAGTGAAGTCAAGGATTTAATGTATAAAATTCAGTTCCGGGAGAGTAAGAGAGCTGGATTTTCTTTTCACAAAGTGTATGCATTTATAACACTGTAAAAAAAAAAAAAAATCTAATTTTATTTTCATAACTGAAAACAAGTTCTCAATTGAGCAGCTTTCATTGAGCCAGCACATATATCAAAATATCTTATTGATGAAAATAAGAATACTGCATAATAAACTCTTTTTTTTCCTCCTGAACTACTCTAAGATTTCACACTTTATACCTGTAAGAACAGATACTTCTCACATGAAAAAATAAATTTGCACTTCCTTTTCTTCTGCTACAGAGATGACCTGCAAAGAATAAATATTTAGGATTGTTTTGAGATTTTTTTTTATTTCTGGTAGAGATAGGTTCCCTTGGAAGCTGCTCAAATTCCATTGATACTTTTTTTTTCCAACAGTAGAGAGTCCTTTTGACCTGTTCATTCTTTCCCTGGAAATCACAACTGATTTACTTTGGATGCTGAAATTAGTCAAGTCATACTAATAATAAAACATAATTTAGAATATGAAATACTGTGATGCTACTCATTTGAATGGAAAACCACTCCATGAGAATAACAGACTGCATAATTTCAAGCTCTTCTCTCTTAAAGACATCCACCACAGATAAAAAAAATTCACCTAGTTAAATGTGAAATTCAAACACAAAAAGAATTGGGTCACCTTTCAGGTGAAGTGGTTTAGGGTCACACTTTTCTCGGGACTGAGAAAAAGAATAAAGGAACATTGGTTTATCACTTAGAGTGTGCGTGTGTGTATAACTTTTTTTATTTTATTTTATTTTTTATTGACTCTGTACATACTTTCCTTTAACCTTGCTGGGTCTGCCCTCTGTGTTCAGTTTTCACTGAAATAAAAGGACAGGGTATGCTGCAACCTTTCTCTGCTTTAGACTTCCCTGAGTGTAAAGACCCCAGTACCAGCCCTGCAGCTCTGGAGAAAATGCTTCTCTGAAAAAAAATAATCCTCCTTCTGCTTAAATGCCACACAAGAGGTATGGTAGCCACAAGCAGAGCAATCTTTGTAGCTTTACAACTATTTTTTAAAACACTTAAACAGAAAACTATCACCCTTGATGAAAGTACTTCTTGAATTAGAGATGTGAAGAGAAGTAGTCTTTCAGGAGGGATTCTTCTGTCCATGAATGAAAAGACAGCTTTTCTGGTACCTCAAATAATAGCTTAGGAAAACAAATAAACTGGCAGTTAATTTCCAAACTTAACTGAAATTGGAATAACACTCTAGTGCTCTATTGGAGACTGTGCTGAAAAACAAAACAGGGAAGGCAGCAGGGTGGGAAGTATTTGAAAGATCACATAGGAGCAAAGGCTTTCGTCTCCCATCCTGCTGGAGGCCATGACCATAAATTCAAACAGCTGGTACATTAATGATGTAAGGACTAGATTAATGTGCCACAGCAGAACTAGGTCTTTTATTACCAGGGCAAGGAAGAAATACCCAGAAGAGGTGCCTCCAAACAGATCCTTAATGGATCTTAGTCTTAAAAAATTCTCCATGTATACAAGGAATCTAGATACAGCTGTTAATGCACTTTGTGAAAAGTGGTGGAGAAACTGTCACCACAGTAAGCAGTGCAGAATAGCAAAGCTGTATGAAAGAGGGAGACTGGTGGACACACACTGCACTGATCTGCCTACTGGAAACATCTCTACTATTAATCACACCTTTTCTGACTGACGACTGTAAGAGTAGTCTAATCCCTAAAGCCGTCCAGCTTCTGCACTTGAAAAACAAAAGTAGAGACTCAGTGAAGAAGGTGGCCTTTTAGCCTTTTAAGATAAAGAGACAAGGAACTGGATAGCAAGACTGTCTTTCCCAGCTGGCAAGAGGAAAAGTATTCAAAAATCTGTCTTTATGGTGAATAGAGCACTACAGAAAAAGGCACCTGAGAAACAGGTTTATCAAAATCTCTAGGGAAGTAAAAATGTATTTAACAGGAAAGTAAAAGAGTAAACTGACTCTTCCTGTTGGTGTCAAGACAAAGTGGCAGACATGAGTCCTGGAAAATGACTCAGTGACATCTAAGCCTGCCAGTAATGATCAGAAAGTTCAAAATAACTCAAGCTGAAGAACAAACCTAATATATAAGAATTTAAAAATCTCTTAAACTCTCCACTTTGACAGAGTGGTCCAAGAACACATCCACATTCCACATCTTTAGTATACACTAAATTGATATGGTGTATCTGCTGTCTGTTTCAGAAGTGAGGGTTTTACAGGTTCAGAGTACAAACCAATCTTCCTTCAGGCAGGAGCCCTAATAATGCACAGGGCCACCATCTGTATACTTCCAAACTTCCAAAAAATGACTCACATTTTTTAAATGGAGCTCTAATCACGTTTCTTACTCTCGGCAGTAGCTGCTCTGTTGTGTAGCCTCTTCTGTTTGCAGGAGATACTCATACAAGGACCTGCCAGTGAAGCAGGCTCTCATGAGAAAGATTCTTGGAAAGAGACAGGGAACGGGATAGCTGATGGACAAAAGAAAGAGGGGCAGAACAAACCATATTGACGGTTATGTATTTTGATGATTGCCATTTTTGATAACCATTCAAGAATTGATCCCTAAAAGTTTATTTGTTTAAAGCTTTCTTCCTTGAATGTGGTGGATCTGGAATTCCATTTCTAAAAATTCATCAATGTGGCTTCCTAAAAGGAGATAGAATCAACAGGGAGTGAGGAAAAGGGGTTTGCCTTTTATTCTTTGTGCAGAGTTACAGGGACTTACTCCTTCAGGGAACAAGACAAGAAGAAGAATCAAATCCTTGCCTCTCTTGTAATAACAAAAAGCAGTCACTGCAGGCCCATCAATGGAAATAACAGTGAACAGCGTTGTGTTTAACCCCAGCCAGCAGCCAAGCCCCATGCAGCAGCTCACTTACTTTCCCACCAGTAGGATCAGGGAGAGAATCAGAAGGGGAAAAGATGGAAAAATCATGTGTTGAGACAAAGACACTTTAACAAGCAAAAAACACACACACACAAGCAAAGCAAAACAAGGAGTTAAGTCACCGCTTCACATGGACAGTCAGGTGTTCCAGAAGAACAGGGCCCCATCACATGCAATGGCTACTTGGAAGACAAATGCCATCACTCCAAATATCTCTCCCTTCCTCCTTCTCCCCACTTCATAAACTGAGCATGATATCATATGGTCTGGAATATCCCTTTGGTCAGTTTGGGTCTCCTGTCCTGCCTGTGTCTCCTCCCAGCCTCCCATGCAAGTCCAGCTTCCTCACCAGTGTGACAGAACGAAAAGTAGGAAAGGCCTTGGCTCTGTGTAAGCTCTGCTCAGCAATAACAAAAGCATCTCTATATTATCAACGCTGTGCTCAGCACAAATCCAAAACACAAGACAATTCAAATTGGAATAGCCTGGAAAGTCGGCTGGCAATTTTCCAGCGGCTGTTTCTTCATCTACTGTTTCTGAAGCTGAAGTTTATCCATTGGCAGCATTCCTGGAGCTCATAACTGTAGTACCTTGGGTACAGGACACAGTTGCGTTTATCCTCTCACCTAACATGGATACTCAGCTGGTAGCTGTAGACATCATTAAGCTGTTTGTTCATTGAGAGTGTCCTAACTGTTCTGGAAAAAGCAGGATGCTGCTCTATGCTCTCAACATGTGAAGATGCCGAGTGACATCCACTGCATATTGGAATCATACTGTAAACAAGGAGTGCTAGTCCTTGAAATCAGCAAGATACCTAAGTGTGTGCCAGCCTGAGTGATAATGCATGTCTTCTGAACTGCAGAGTTCCACGTGTAATGCCAGAATCTTGCATGGTACAGAAACTCATTATGAAAATAATCAGATATATCATCAAAAGATTGTTTGCTTAAAATATATTTGGAAATTGTAAATGCTTTGTATAATAGCATTTTTGCATGCATTAGAATGTGTTTTACTGGGAAACACTAAGGAATACATTTCTATTCCCTGACATTTGCTAATAATGAAGAAATAATTGATACTAATCAGTGTTAATGCTTGCTGTTAGAAATCACAGACTAAATAAACATATTATGCCATATAAACAATAGCCAACACTGTTACAGAAAGATATTTAGCACTTAAACTAAAAAAATTATGTGTACTTTCTAATGATTGTCTAATGAGGGATAGTTTCTGCTGAATCTAAAAAAGTAAGCCGTTTCATAATTACATAATATAAACACATTCATTGTGACAAACTGGTAAAATCTTTGGCAGAAATCTACAAACTGCAGGGACCAGAACAGTGAGGGCATAAGAACAGCAAGTGTTGATTGACCAGGCTGAAGTGGGAAGAGAGACAGGAGAGAATAAAATCATCTCCTAAGGCAAGCCTGGGGAATGAGGGCCCCAGAAAAGAGGCAACATGAGCTCCAGGGACCAGAGCTCAGTGCAGGAATTTTTAAGAGCAAACTCTATTGAAGTGGGTCAAAGAGTCTCCAGTATAGTCACAATTAAATCAACTTAATCTATATTTAACTCTTACATTTACTTACCTACTTAACAAGAGCACTTGTTAGCTTACTAAAATTTTAACATCTTTTATCTTGCTGAGGAATATTTTCTTTTTTGATTGCTATCTTTCTTCTATTGATTGAAAAGGGAACAAGCTCTGAAGAGAAGTTACTTAGGAAGTTAGACTTTAATATTGGATAAAGAGAATGTTTTACATTAACGAATGTCAAAATAAAATATTTCTTTATTTATTTTTAATTAGCAGAGGGAAATTTTAAGAGTGATCACAATATGCCCCAGAGTGTCTGAAGTAAGTAGATAGCTACCATGACCCTTTCAAGAAATGTTGCAGCATTGGATTTCTTTTTTATTTTTTTCCTTTTTTCCCCCTAGATTTAACAAAGAAAAAGGGACTGAATGTGATCACAGGAAGGAGCATGAATTTCAGTTATCTTCTATCTTCCCCATCACTTTCAATTCAAGGTTTACTTTTGGTCTTTTGCCCAGATTCTGAGCTTTGGTAGCTTGCTCTAAGATTCATATTTTGATACTACTGAGATCCTATCTACCCAGAAAAAAAAAATACCAAAAATGCTAATAGCAAGTCAAGTTCCCACATGATTTTTTTTTCCTAATTAAGCTTCTAAGGTTTTATAATTATGCTTCAACCATCTCAAAAGTGAGAGGGGTAAACAAAACAATGCTTCCTTATACTGGAAGAAAACTATCCTAGTAGAGCATGTGGCAGTACTAGGTGTGCTACCTATTGAATTCTATTGACTTTAAATCACATCCAAATATAAATTAATATCTAAGTATATATCTCTTTTCCTGATATACTTAACAGCCCAAGTATGGCAGCAGGATTTTAAAAATATGACATTTTTGCTTTCTTCAGAGAAATACTCAATGGAGAAAATGCCAGATGTGTTCAGTGACTGCGAGATATCTATAAAAAAACTTGAATATTTTCAGAAAGAATAAGTAGGACTTTTCAGCTGTTTCCAAAAAGACACTTCAATATTTTGACATGAAAGTCCCTGTTACCTAACCTGAAGAAAAATAGCAAAGTTGTCACAAGGAATGACATACCTTCATCTGAAAAATAACATCTTGATAAAACCTATTGTATGTATATTGCCACAGAACATAATATTACAATAGCTCTTGCAGCTATCCTGATGATTTCACAGGCTCTTCAGAGGCTTCCTAAAGTGTCTATGTTCTTCATATTTCCTCTTGCCATGAATTGAGCTAAAAGGTCACCCAACACTTCCAACATAGGCAGAAGTAAAACAAATAGTGTAAATTATGTACTTATTCTGCCAAGATGGAGGTGAGCCAACATTTGTTTGAAATTAGTAAGTTCAATGAACTAGTAACTAAGCAAAAAGTAATACATGCTGAAAATAAAGACAGAAAGTAGTATGAGCAACTGAAGAGTGTCTTTGTGTGAAGGGTGGTTGGATTATGAAACAAGTGACTGAGGCCATCAATTCAGCTGATGTTCATTAGTTCAGGAAAGAGCAACAAACATGCAGCAACAAATTCTATATTTGTTTGTAACAGAGGCATACCAATCTCATTCATGTTTTATAAATTTCACTATTTTCTAAGCTAGTCTTTTCCTAGCATTTATCAGATCTCAGTTCTTATGCATTAGAAATTTGTAGTAAAACATGTTAAAATAGTATTAGCCTGTAATACCCTGAAATTGGCTAAAATAATACTTTTTACATCCAAAAACTGTCAATTAAGTGGAGCTCTATTTGGGGAAAAAAAAAACCTTTCAAGCTAAATAAGCGCTCATTTTTGCCAGTTCAATTCTATTTAGTGCTATTTAAAATTCATTAAATTAAAATTTATTTTGAAATTTATGGTTATAGTTAGGAGGGAAAATATACTACTGTCAGCTATTACCTCACATTGCAAGGACAACAACTCTACCAAAAAAAAGGGATAAATCAGGGTATACTTTGAGGTTTCTTCCCTCTCTGCACATCTAGCAACAATTATCTGCATAAGATATATCTCTTAGAGGTTCCTAGGCTTGCCAGAGAATGGAAAGGAGATACCACTGCAACGTGATGACTTTCTGTTGCTGTTTTGGTATGACAGAAGCATGAGCTGACTGATGTCTCAGGTGTTAAGCACTTTCAATTCCAGATATTCCTAAATATATCTCTGTCTGGATACACTTATTTTGAATGATTGCTCTTTTATGTTAAAACCATATTTCAAAGAAATATTTGAGCAAATATAGCTGTTCCCAGATTAATTCCATGTTACTTATTCCTGGAAAATAGAGAGATTATGTTCATTTGGTGCTCAGTTGTGTGGAAAATCCCAGAAAAAGCCAAGGTATTATATTCTACAGCTTGATTCCATGTCTTCTCGTCTTGAAAACTGTTAGCAATTGAAAAGCAGCATAAAATGAAAGGAGGGGGAAATGATTGCTTCCAATCTCAAGCAATACAACTCCTATCTAATGGCTTTGGGTTTTTTTTGTTAAACACCATTTTTCTGAACACCATTAGTTTTTGAAACAGAAAAGAAATTGAAGGAACTAGGTTTGATATTATCAGAACCCATAATATATATAAAACCTTAAAACAAAACCAGAATATTTTATAAATAATAATGATAACAGGAAATGTCCTACTTGAACCACATTACACCGTTTTGGAAAGCATTTTATCAACCCAGATAGAGATCCCCAAATTAGTGAAAATCTGAAAAATATGTAAGGGATGCAGTTAAAATATATACTTACTGTGAATAAAAACACCAGTGAATATTAATAACTTGCATTGAAAGTATATATATACACTGCACATTCAACATGTGCAGGCTATATAGGACATAAAAACTGCTTATGATTATGAAATTTGATACATTTTCCTAAAACCCAGACTACAAATGAACTACACATTAAAAAGCTCAGAAAATTATATATACTGTCTGGACACACATATGTATAATTCTGAAAGTATGGTATCCTCCAAAGAAAACTATAAAGGGTTACCACCTTCAATAGTTATCTGAAACTGAAACCAATCTGCAGTTGCAATGAAGTCACTATCACACAAGACTATGTCACTGTATTTTTCTGCATCACTTTGTAATAAGAGACTTTCAAAGAGTTTTCTTATTGTACAAATAACAAACCCATGGTTATTCCTCTGTGGAAATCCTTTGTATTCATGGTTTAGGGCAGAGAGGAAATACAGAATGGAGTTAAGTAGAATCAGTTACAAACTATGACAGTCCAAATGTAACTTTGAATTCTAAAACTAACAAAGATGGGGATATTTTTTTTTTGCAATGGCAAGCGAAAGTCTTTGGTTGGTTTTTTAAAACCAGTTTCAAGCAATCACAGAATTGTTAGGGTTGGAAGGAATCTCTGGGGATCTAGTCCAACTCCACTGCCAAGGCAGGGTCACCTTATGGGCATCCTGATATATGTGATCATCATTAACAGATGCCTTTGCTCTCCAGTTTTATTGCTTCCAAATCAACAGCTGAAAATTAACTGGAAGCAAGCTTTATGTATTATCCAGCCACATATTGCATAACAAAATGCACATCTTCCCAATGAACTGAAAAGGAAGACTGCTCTAGGCAGGAGGGAAGAACATAGCACCACAGTTCTTCCGCAAACATTCAGTTCAAAATGCAAACATTGCTTTATGTGCTGCATTTGACCTTTCTTACATAAAAGCAAATAAATTGAAGAAGATGTAAAGCACAGAACTAACAAAAACATCCAAGCCCAGAAGTTTAAATAGAAGTTTGATAAAAAAGAATGCAAGTTTGATTCATACACATTCAGCCCCAGGATAGGAAATCTGCAAAAAGCTGGCCTGTGAAGACCTCAGATCATCAACCTGAACTCTGCATTGGAGGAAATCTTGCCTACAGCAAACTCAATTGAAAATAACAAAAACAAACAAACAAAAAGTTTGAATAAGAAGTGAATAAGCAGCGTGTACAGAAAGAGTACTTCTTACACAGTCAGTGTACCTTGACTACACAAGAAGGATCTAGAAAGAACCTCTCACATTGTCTACGTAAGTGTAGACTTAAATTCAAAAGCAGCAGATCGCGCTGTAAGTCACTTGGACTCATAGCAGCAGGTTGTAGCACCTCTTTCACCTCAAAATCAGCAGTCCACATTCCAGAATGAAAAGTTGCAAATTAATTAATGCAATCCAATAAAATCAAATTAAATGGATATAAATTACTAATACAATGATAAATGGTCAAAAATTAATTAGTATAAAAACATCAGAAGTATAAGTGAATATCACAAGCTTTTTATGACTCTTGCAGGAAGCTTCCAGACTAACATAGCCAAATAAGTCATGTTTTCTTTAAATAACATTTTCCTCAAGAAAATGGAAGCAGTCTTCTTCAAAGCAACATCAAGTTACAGAACTATGAGAATGATTGAGTTATAAGGGCATTAAAAAGCATATTTCAGCCTCCTTCCTGTAGTGTAATGAAGTCAGGATATGACATACAATTCTTCAGCAACAGGACCTCTCATGCTGTCCTCAGTATGCATCTGTTAAAAAGGCATTGGCATGCTGACAATTTCAAAGGGGACCAAACAAACCTACCACAAAGAGATTTCAAAGTGGGCAATGGCAAAACAAGCCTCCAAAGCAAACCTCATCCTTCTCTCACTTTAGGAAAGGTTATTTCTCTCTCAAATACTCTTTTTTTTTTTTTTTTTTAAACTCTAATGTAACTTCTCTTATGTAAGCAGCACTAGAAACCCTGGTGTTGACTAATAGCCTCCAGTGCAGTGCAACTTTAAAACTGCAGGTACTAGTCTTAACTAGTGAACTGGTGTATATCCTGCAGGGCTGTTACTGTTCTCTGCTGCTAGAAAAATTCAATTTTTAGTTTTAAGTATAACTACACAATACATCACACTAAATTACCTTACAAAGGAAGTAGCATGTCTCTAATGCAGTGAAACAACAGAACATATGAAAGCTTCCATAAATGTGAACAAAATGAACTCTCTCTCCAGTTCTATATTTCATTTATTTATTGATAGCCATTTTTTCAATATTTTCTATAGCCATTGGGGCCTTGCAAAGTCAATCCTTCTTTTTTAATAGGAAAATAACATTTCTGAGAGATTTGAATTATGTCAGGAGATAAGTAATTCCAAGATTGCTTTATGACTGACACATATACACCCAGAGATGTAAGGAGATTAAATCCTGTGGCTACTTGAGACATGAACCCATTCTGTGTCAATCTTCCTCCATTTGTTTCTGGAGACTGACACTGAGCACTGCTCACAAGTCAGACATGTATCAATCCTTCAGAGAAACAGAAGACAGAGCTTTCATTTGCATTCACTTTAATATATGAGATCAGCAATGAATTCCATCGGAAATGAACACTTCTGGGGATGCTGCTTTTATTACCTCTGCAGTGAGAAAGGATGGCATTTACAGAATGGTCCTCTGAAAAGCAAGTGCACAAATCATTGCAGGCATATAGTGTAGGTACCAACACTGTTATGTGCTACTGCATCCAGTTTCTCCACTCTTCTGAAATCAGAACTCATAGCTCTAAATGATAATAAGGCTAAATGCTTACTTGGCTGAATAGTGCTCATATGGCCAACATTTCTGGTTGAAAATGCATCCCACCAAATCAATGGCTACCAGTCCAACCTCCCCAAATCTTGTTTCCTATAATATAGTTAGAATTGCATGCACTTCTGCACTACATAATTCTTCAGTTGCTTTACTGGATTATAGGACAACAATTCCCAGTATCTGCCTTCCATAAAAATGGTAATAAATCTTGAGTATGCTGAGCAAGTTTAATATTTTGTTTCAACTTATTGTTGTAGGTTCACTGCATAGCTCAAGTCAGGTAAATGAGCTGGAATATTTCCGAAATTGGTTTCCCAGACAATAGATCTGCATGGATTACTGCTCTTCAGTTTGTTTTTTATTTTAATTTCTTTTAAAATGTACTGAATAAATTTCTAGTCTTTTTAATTTTTAAAAAATATTATTATTTTGCATGGCAAAAGTGTTTAATCTTATCTGATGATAGGCTTAAAGAATCACTTGATTCTGATGACCCACTAAGTGGGTCTACCACGTAAGGTTGATTTCTGTAATGTAATCACACCTCTTTTAAAAGTGGTAGCATTTTCCTCTCCGCTATTTTAGGTGTCAGACCTTGAATGCAGTTCTTTATATCCTTCACAAATAGCCATACATTGCAAATGATATTAACACATTGAAAATTTACTGTTTGGTTTTGTTTTGTTTTAGCTATTGGCTTACCAGTGGTTGCTGTCAAGTCATATATTTTTGCAATTCAATTCCTTGGGTTTCCTTGCTTTTGCAGTCATCTACAGTATATCTCACCCTTCATCTTATCTCTTGCTTTCCTGCCTGGTAGAACAACCTCAGATACTTCATGAGCCCTGCCATATAATATTTTTTTCTTTGGCTGCTCATCTGATCTCCACCACTTTTAGTAAATACCATATAATTAAGTATAACCTCCTTTGTCAAACTTTTCATGTCTACCTGAAACCTTTTTTTCTGAAATTTCCACAATTCTTCTAGACTTCTGATACTCAGCATGGCCTATATTTCCTTATGTACCCTTTCTTCCCCTTGTTACTGTGCTGTGTTGTTTGCACCACTTCCTCGCTTCCTTTGTCATAGCCCAAAAAATTATAAAATTGTTTTTAGAAAACTAACAGAAGTTTCCACTACTACTTAGTGACCAGAAACAAAAATTACACCAGTATTATAAAGCCAAGCATCTTAGGACATTCAGAAGAAAGGCACTGCAGTATTCACTGTTTATAAAGAAGAAGGGACACTTTCATAAAGAATGTTTCCAATGATATATATTCAACTGGTCACTTTAACTTATTTATTGACGTTTATTGTCTTTGAGACATTTTTGCTATAAAATTCTGACAGAGGAAACATTAGGATGCTTTAAAATTGGATTGTTTCTTCCTTTCCTGAAGCTCTGACACTTTAAATTAGATGTGCTTTAACTGTAGTAATAAACACACTGCTGCAAGATAAATAGTAAACAAAGACCCAAAACTATCATCTAGAGTAATGAAAATAAGGCAGGAATAAAGGTTATATGATATTGGTTAAAGAGGTGAGCAGCTACTATTTTCTTTCCTTAAACATACTTGTATACATTTATTTGTTTTGTACACACAATTTCCTGCACACCATGGAAGATACAAATGAATAGATTGCTACGTTAAAGACGGCAAGGTAGTACAGTAAAAATATTTTATAGGATAACTTGGGATGAGCTGCATAAGAAACAAATCATGAAGTCAGACCTCTGGTATATCACACATACCAAATATATGAAAATAAAACTTTTATATGCTTCCATCGTACTGTTTTATGTCAAATAGTTAACAGGAAAAAACTGTATTAGAAATGTTTTTGCAGTTTAAAGATGTTTCATTATTGATATCCTTTTATTGTATTAATTCTACCATAAAACTAGAAACTGGGGGGGTTTTATGTCTCTTCATGAGAAGTGTAACCTCATCAACCAAAATCTGCCAACATTTACACACATTTTCAAAATTACCTAAAGTAAGTTGATGACCTTTTATACATTATCACACATAGATATCTTGGTTGCATACAAGGAGATCAGAAAACAAGAAGGTCAACAGATGATACAGAAGCACATAATCCAATAAAAGACAGAAACCACAGACAGAAGGAAATTTCCACTCATTGGCAGGTAGAGTAGATCTGCAAGGCAATTTAGTTTTGTCATTTTCTCTCCATTCTTTCTTAGGCTGGGAAAGGGAAAGATTAGAAAGGACAAAGTTTGCTAAGCTGGTTTAATGGGCAACAGATGTTGGATGGGAACAGGATTTCAAAGACTTGGAATTGATTGGGAAAAGCAGAAATGTAAGCAGGAAAAGTGTCTTGAACTGTGGGAAACCAATAATAAGAAAAGCAATATAAGTGAAGAAAATACTGATCAATTCATTCAGGAACAGCACTGAAAACTGGATTCCACAGGAATGGGAATCACATCCATACCTCTATGGATGGAAGGTATATCATTTCACACTAGCTGAGAAGCTTCTCCAGAACAGTAAGGATTTTGTATACTTGTAAGTGAAAAGGGGAGAGAGAAGACGAGGGAGAGAATAAGTGAGAGGGAAAATGAGAGGGAGAGAAAATGAGACGGAGAATGCTGGCTCATGGAAAGTCAATGGCGTAATTTTCACTATATCAAAGGAGCCAATGTTTTACCAGAAAAAAAATGAAATAACAACCTACTCTGTATATGAGGAAAATTATTCATTTGTGGAACAGATACTTTTGCTGCTTTATTTAGTCTAAACGAGGAGACAAAATTGCATTGCTCTACAGTATTCCTTATTACTGATTTTTTTTTAAACACTTTACTTTTATTTCTTCAACAGGCTTTTAGAGTTCATAAGAAAGCTTCTAGGAATTGTTAATGCATTGGGTGTTGCTGCAAGGATACAGAAGAAATTGCATACATACTCTTGATTCAATAACTCCTAAAATAATTGTCTTCTTTCTCTTTAAGCCTGTACTGGTGTTATTTTTTTTAGGATGACCAATTTTATTTACTTTTATGAGGCCTTTGCTGTCATAATGCAACTCTGGTTTTTTCATTTCTTCTCTCACCACTCATAAAAGCCATACCTTACAGGAATAATTCTGTATCCCTTAGAGTGTGCAGGTTCATCTGTGATGAAACTGTAACCAGATATGAAGCGTTTAAATTACTCTCCCATATATTCAACTACAATTAGTGAAAAAGCTTGAAAAAGAAAAAAAGGAAACCCAGAATAGTTTATTAAATAGCTGTGTGACCTTGATAATTACAAATATAAATGTATTACAGATGACATTCCAGAGAACCAAAGCTGTAAAGATTGAAATAAGTAGAATTAAAACAAAAGCAAAGAAATAATGGCAAGGAACTACATCCCACCTTTAGATTGAGAAGGTATATTTGGTATGCTATCTGCTATTTAAAAAAAAGTTCCAACGCCTTCCATTCTTCCTTCACAAATTTTCCTTACACAACATTTTCAATGTTAAAAATAATTCACAGATACTCTGTCCCAATTTTCCATTTCTTAATCCAGTAATTTCACTATGTAAAGTGTTAATTAAATCCTAGTTTTTGCTTCTTTTTTTGAGACAATACAAATATTTACAAATTATTGTTCTATTTCAGTTATGAATTATAAAGTACAAATTCTCTGTCAATACTTTCTTACAAATGTAGTCTAGTAACATAAGGAACACCATGTTTTTCCTTTGAGGAAAAGGAAGGAATAAAGTAGGAAATACCCCTACTATCTTTGACCTTCTGCTTATTCAACTACAGTTTTTGGTAATGATGTTCTGTATGCTAAACATTTTTTCACCAAAACAATTTAGAAAGGTGATGAATGAAAGATGTGGGCTGACCTTTCTTTTACTGTCATGATTTAGAGACTCATAAAAGTTATTACTCACTGCCACCACTTCAACAACTATAGCTTTTTAAAGTTTTTGCTTACACATTTTCTCTTCTGCAACCTAAAGATCGATCCAAATTATAAAACGGACAGCATTGTAAACATGTGAATTGGGTTATACTCATGACAAGGGGGAAAAATTCAACAAGTGTCTGCCTAATGCAATTATGTAAGTGGAAAGCAGAAGGCACATCTAATACTGGGGCAATTTTCAAGCAAATTTTATTCTGAAACACTATGTCTTGAAAAGAACTAGAGTGTTTTGCCAGAGGAGTTTCTTATCAGCATACTGTATTTCATGTAAACAGTATTGCGGTTTCTCTATCAGACCCACACAAAGCAACTGCTCTTTCAAAAATAGTTTTGCAAAATTCACTTAATAGCCTCAATACAGTGAATTTTAACTGCC
The DNA here is from genome assembly GCA_013397795.1 of Orthonyx spaldingii. Taxonomy (NCBI): domain Eukaryota; kingdom Metazoa; phylum Chordata; class Aves; order Passeriformes; family Orthonychidae; genus Orthonyx; species Orthonyx spaldingii. Next base: position 1,471,371 of record VZTJ01001769.1, on the reverse strand, counting down.
TAAGAGAAACGAAGTTTAAGTAAAATTCATCTGTTGCCTGAATATGTTCTCACATAAAGAAAGCAATAACAACCATTCATGGAATAAAAATTAATTCAATAGATTCACAACTTACTGAAACTGTCAGCAAAGGGGAAAACAAAATAAACTTATATTTAGAAATTTGGAAATTAATCTAAAAGGGCAGCACATATCATACAGAAATACTATGAGTCCGTAAGGCTCCTCTAAGAATACTGGCACCAGCATCTGTATTCTAGGAACCCATGAACCAAACTCGGCAGAAAATACAGAATTCATCTAGGTACCAAAACCTAGCTACACCTAGAAATTAAAACCACATTTGTACTGAGTGCGCACTGCAGAAAGTGTGCAAAAAAACCCAGCCACAGTTTGTCCTCAATCATCAGCAGGCCAACTAAAACCCATTAAGAAATGTCAGAAGAATCGAGAAGGACAAAGAAAACTTCAAGTTCATATTAGAATCTGTAGGCCCCATGAAAAATGGCCCATTCACTTTTTGAAATTACCAAATTACTTGAAGATAATTTACCCCTCATTTAGATATAGTTAAATATTTTCCTTAGTCTTCTAATTCCAGGAAAAACTTAGTGTGAAAAGAATAGAACACAACTGCATTTATAGGTAGAACGAAAATGTGTTTCTGGGCTTGAAGATCTGGTCTATAAATGCGTTTAGCTCTTGATCTGCCAGAACAATTAACGAGTGATGTATCCTCTTAAACAACATGGAAAATCTGTAGACCTGAGCTAGCCCTGGCTTAATATCACAGTAAATACGGCTCTGTGGTACTTTTCACATGCATTGTGAGCACACAATACCATGAGGCCCAACACAAGTCTCAGAAAAATTTATTCAACACATCTCTGTTGTCACACTGAGTCTGCAGCCATCCAAAGAACGAAGAGTGAGCAGTACTGCCATTCTCTCATTTAGCCAAGTCCACATTACCTGGCAACATAGGTGTTGCATCTCTAGATTTCCTTGTTACTATAATACATTTAAGTATAATTCAGCTAGCTTTTCCTCTTTTGAAGAAGTACAGTACACATCTCTTCAAGTTTTATACGAAAGAAAATACCCAGAGATCAATCAAATATTGACCAAAAATACTGATTTAAACACGCACACACATAAAATTATTTTTACTCTTTGAATTTCACATATGATGATTGATTCACTCAGCATGTCTATGGGCAATTCTCTACAAACAGCATTTAAGTATGCAAATATTGGCTCAAGTGTATTCTGTAACCCACAAAACTGCTGAATCTCAAAGTTGTTTCTCTGAGTGATTTGGTATCCAATATATAAAACTTTAGATTGTAGCACAAGGCAGTAACTTTGTCAAAAACCCCAATCTAATCCTAGCATTCAGTACTTTGTAATTAAACATGGGGGTTTTTTTGCTGGTTAGGGACACATTTTGCACTGTATCACCTGGTTTCTTCTTTGAACCCTCTATGAAACAAAACAGGGCAATACAAGAACTGCTGGAAGCTCTGTTATACTGGGCTGCACTTAAGAGAGCAAGAAAGTTGCCATACATTTATATACACAAGGTCCTTCTTCGATGAAATGCAATATTCCATTGTTCAAGTACTTATTCCTGCTAAAAAATATTTCTCCCCTACCATGTCTCTTTTCCCTCCTCTGCATAGATGATTATCTGTGTTGCTACTGCAGTTGTGCCATTCCTTTTTACTCATTTTCAGTTGTTTATGAGCCCACAAACCAGTGTTTAACAATAACTTCTAGTTATGCTTCTTTGTTTCTTGAATGTATGTATAAATTATTTTAGGCAAGCACCTATATGGATGGATGCAGTCAAAGCCAAATTCATGTGAAAGCTGTGCTCCAAGCCTCAAGACTATCCTGCAATCAAATGCAAGCTAACACTGACTCAGAGGTTGTCTCAGGGGAGCACTGCTGTTAGCACAAAGCTAGCAAGTCCTCCTGCTACTTACCACATGCTTAGTTTTTTTCTGTTTCAAAAAACAGTATTTTCTAGCTTTACCTCATAGAGGAAACACTGTCAAAAAGAAAGGGTACAGAATTGGGAAACAAGACTTAATTCTACCCCTGTTTTGCTACTGACTGTGGAGAAGCTAAGCTACTGATTCCCATTGCATCATTTGTCTGCTTTTATTCGCTTACACTGTAAGCTCTGCAAGGCAGGGAATCTCTCCTGCAAATTGTCTGCAAAGAGCTTCTTCACACAAGGGGCCTCTGAGTTCTCCAAGCAAGAGGAAGTCTGTACTAATATAATACTACTGCTATTAGCAGTAGTAAATTTCAAATTGCTTGCATTGAGCAAAATTGTTTATCAATACATATTACATACTTTAGTACCACAAGCTTTGCTAACTAATTTTGCCATTCTCGGAGGCAATGACAGTACTGTAAGCAGTCACTTCCTGTTAGAAAACTTCAAGGTGCCTGATATGCAGCTACCTCCTGTTTATTCTGTTGGTGACTTTGTTATGCTTCTGTTCTTGCCATCTTAGGATTGCTACAAGAAGATCTTTCCGCTATTCTTCCATATTCATGACAACCTTCTGAAAGAATTCCTATTTTTGGGTCTATATTAATTAATTACTTCTACTCATTCCAAAGTGAACTGTAATCAGCAGGGAGCTCTTCATCATTCTTTGGAATGTTTAGCCCCCTTAAAGTGACACTGTTTGCTGGGCTTTTAGGAATCAGCTTATTGCACTAATTCCTTCTTATGAGATGCAGATTTGCAGGTCTCATTCTTCATCCAGTCATTACCAATCTTTGCTTACCATGGCTCTAATTTCACTACTTGTCCCTTAGTCACTAGCTTAGATACTGATCTCCCATGTGCACAGTGGAATCAGTGTCTAATCTTCCTTTCTTTTCCCAAGGACAAAACACTTATCTGTGGTACCAAATTAAATGTCTCCACACATATTTCACTTCTATCCCTCCTACAATTTTTTATTGTTGTTGTTGATATCAAATTACTTATTTAACATCTCGACTTGGCACTTTCTTTCTTATAATAATTTCTCTTTAATGTCTGTCCATTCCAGCTTCATTTATTTTTACAAGTCTCAGCTACCAGGAAAGATTTTTCCTTCTCTCCAAACAGGAAAACAAACACAGCTTTCACAGTCTCAGTTATGTTTTGTATCAGCTGCCTGAGATTCTAAGGTAACTGTCAAGCCAAATCTAGTTGTTCTGTGAGCTGTGAAACCAATAAAGTTTTCTATCCTGGAGTGTTTCCTATATCCCTGCCCCATACTCCTGCAACTACTGCATCTGTTCTCATGTCCTCTATAATCTCATTATCTGTAATACCATCAGTTCTTCTTCCTGACCTCTAGATTCTTCCACAATACCTTGGGAAAATAAGTTCAAAAGTAATTTACGAAAAATAGAAGGACAAAATGGTTTTACCAGAAATTCTATGCTATTATAAAATGAAATAACTTTAAGCCATCAACTGAGAAGAATTTTTCTTATTTTGCACCCAAATCCACAGATCTAGAAAACAAGAGTTAGTTATATGTGATTCTGAAATTATAGATGCAACATAAATGCAGTTAGTATTTCACGAGCACCCAAGTTTTTACTAGCTTCTTATGCAAAAAATCCAGACAGCTTACCACAGGAACCCAAACACCTCAAATACTGAACTGTTCTTGTGTTGACAAATTTCCACGATAAATAAATACACATACACAATTAAAACACAGAAAAAAAGGAAACACAGAAATAAAGTAGAATATCAAGAACAAAAGTGTAGTTGATACATGCTGATGATATTAACTATTGCAATATTTAAGACACTCAAACACAGAAGTATGAATTGCACCATCTGAAACAGCTTTTGAACTTCCCATCTGATTTAGAAACCAAGAGTCAAAGCAATTAATCTAGATCCAGTTTGCTAAATAATACAAAGTCTTGACTAGACAGGATAATTCTGACATTCCAAGGATATTACATCATAATTTACCCTGGCAACAGACTGTAGGTTGTAGCCAACAACAAACTTGGTTGCAAGTGTCAAACTGGGCTGAAAAACTGTGTTTCATGCTGACACAAAATGGCAATAATAGCAACACCTGCAGTTTGCCAGGAAAAGCAAAGTGCTTCGGAAGCTTCTGAGAAAACAACACAGCCACCCCAAATTAGCAACCGGCAACTGACACCTTCTACAATTCACATGATTGTGTTTTATTCTTACACCTTCGTATATACATTTTCACATGTAAGTGGAATACATTGCAGGTATGCATCAACACTATTCACATCTGACCACTGGAGACTGACAGCAATTCACATTTCTACACCTTCCTTTGTGTGCTGGAACTTCCTAAAGCCCTTTGCAAAGCAACAAATACCAGACCCAAGGAGAAACAGTGATAGGTCATCAATACAGTAGTGACAGACTTTCTGTACTCAGGCTTAGCAGCCATTCTGAGTACAACAATACGTCTGAAATATGAGTGCAAATTAATCTGAATAGTTCTGTCTGTGAGGGATTTTTTATGCAATCACCTGCACTACTACAGGTTGTACCTGTAGCTCTTTGATACCACTGTAGAAAGATAGCAATTTCATTATATCAGTATTTGCTCTCCACTGAAAGGCCAGTAGGTTTCCCCAAATTTCCCAATTGTCTTAAATGTATGATCTTATGCTAAGTCCTGGCTATTGGAGTGACCTGCCAAATGCACACACAGGATAAACAAAACTATTTATAAAGCAACTGCAGCTGCACTGGTAGGAGTAGCAAAGAGCAACTTGAACCTATCTTTCAATACTTCCTCTGCTCGCTACAGATGAACAGCCCTCTGCATTTATTGAAGAGAACAGTTCACTAACCTTCAGGAGCTGAAATTCAGATACCTACTTAGAGCTGCTCTTCTGTGCTCCCTGCTCCTCTTTTAGCTTCACACATTTATGAGTTCAGTGGTGTGGGGAACACTTCTGTGGGCTTTCTGATCTGGAACCACCCCTCCAGCATCACACACCTGTGCAGGCACAGCAGCACACCGTGCAGCAGCAGCCATGTAGCTATCCTCCAGGGGTCACAATTGGGTTACAAATTCTATAAAATGTGATGACTGTGCAGCCTGATTTAGAGCAATTTATTCACATCCTTCTTCATTAAGATTCAAATGGAATAAGTAAGATAGGAATTGAACAGATACAGAAATTGTGCATGGCTTGCTTGTGTAGTCAGTAAACATTTATTCACTAGGCACAGCTCTCTCTCGTGCTCTCTCTCTCGTATTCTCTCTCTTTCCCTACCCTTCCTGCTTGCTGTTTTAATGCATAATTAAGAAGGTCAGAATTAATGAAGCAGTGTGGAGTAAAGTTCAAGGAATCCCCAGGCACTATTTATTTTATTAGATCTCAGGCATGAACATCAGATTGGCAGCATTAGAGGCAGAGGCAGTGTAGCTGGCAGCAGTCCAGGGGAGAAGCTACCAAGGGATTCTTACCTGCAGTGTCAAGTCATTGCTGAGCTCCCTCCCTGCAAAAATCACCCGCAGCTGGTCAGCTGGAACTCCCTGTCGCTGGGCAACTGCCTCCTTCAGCTGGAGGATGCTGGCATCTGAACCAACCTCCACCGGGAAGCCATGGCTGGAGTTGAACCTGACAAACACTGAACAAGAGCAAAAGATCTTTTTAAGAGAACATTTCTCATGACATGTTTATACTAGAATGACGGTGAGAGGCTTACTCTTCAATTACAGGAAGCATGTGCTATTTTCACAGAAAAGCTATTATTACTCCAGTGTAGTATTTTTAACCCCCTCATGGAATAGTTAGTGATCAATAAATAAAACCCATGTGTTTCCCCTTGGCAGTGTTAGAAATGACATAGAGCATTTAGAATAAAAAGAAACCCAACTAGACAGCTGTCTAAGTAGTTGTTGCCTGGCACAACAGATTTGCAGTTCAGTCCTAATCTTCACAGGCACAGGGCACACGCACTTTCTGTGCCCCTCATGCATTTCCCCAACATATATAACAAATAAATGTTATATGGAAACTGAGGTATGCTCTAGAGCCAAAATATATTAAATTAACAAGGGAAAACAATTCCTTGTTACAAGGTAAAGCACAGTCATATAGACTGGTTTCCCACAAACATAATTCTACAGAAGATAATGATGGAGAGAAAATCACACGGTAGAAGAAATCAGAACCACAGAATTCTGTATTTGGGAGTGTTGTATTACAGCACAGTCTTTTCAGAGTTCACTGAAATATCTGCAGTACATAACTCCTGTCAGCATCCACCTTCAGAGCAGAAAATCACTACTGCACCAGCCATATCATTTTTAGAGCTGCAGCAACTGGTTTATACAACCAGAGAAGCCTGGCAAACAGACTCATAAGCTTCCTGCCTTTCAGTTGGCAGAGCTGTTTTTCATAAGGAGTCTGAATGTGCTCGGTGAGCCCTTGGTCAGGGGAATGACTGCAAGACCTATGAAACAGGAATAAACCTCATTACATTCATATCAGTCACAGAGATTGTACGTACGGTAGACATGTTCCCAGTGGACTGGTTCAACCAATAACTTCACAGGCAGGAAGCAAAGGAATTAGTAAAACCCAATATAAAACAAAAAATCATTTATATCAATTATACCTGCCACCTAAACTGCTTGGGTATTGATTGCAACAATCAGTCTTTTTAATGATTTATTTCCCATTTCCACTACAATGTTATAGCTGAAGATGCTATTCCTTTGCATTTTTGTTGACTGAGAGAAGCATAAGCTCAAAAGTACTTAGTTTAAAGAAATAACTATTTTTAAAACTAAAAATAGGAGTTTTATGATTTTTTCCAATGTACAGTCTACCTGACAACTCCAAACATGTCAGATCCTTTAAGAATATTTGAATATGGCTGAGGTTTCTACCATTGTTTTGCTCAGCCACCAATGTTGTAAGTATTTACAATTTCACATCTTCAACTCATATCTGCCTAATCTTTAAAGGATAAGGCCATATTCCAATAAAATTAAATTCAACATTTTAATTTTTGCACTTGAAAGTACCCTCTTAAATGTACTAAAATGCAGGGTAAAATTGCACAATGCAGTGTTAGGCAGGTGCCCTGCAGTGTGTTACATAGTTTCCTGCAGTATCTCTGACTATGGGGTTTGATTTCTATTAAACCGTTTGGAAATAACCAAACTGTGCAAGCTGTATATTCAGACCATTGAGATGACTCAGTGGGATTTGAACTTTATTTTGATTATGGTTTGGAGGCCAAAGGAGGATGTATATGACAAAAAGTAGTAACAGCCAATGGCAATTAAACACTTCCCATCTTTCCAGGAACACATAATGCTCAACTGCAAATAACATTATCCATGCCAATAGCAAAATATATCATTAAATCAATGGGGATTATACTTTTTTAATATGCTACACTGTGACTGTGTATGTCAACATATATATATATTTTAGGATATTTATATAGATATGCTCACATACACACATAAAATGCATACATGTGTATCTCCAAAGAGCTCTTCCTAACTAATCCATAATCCTCTTTCTCTTTAGTCTTCAAAGGCAATGCTATTGGTTTTGGAAAAAAAAAAAAACAAACAAACCAAAAAATCAGCAGACGCTATGACTGCAAATCAAATGTGGTGGTAAAAGGAAAGTGCTTGATAAAAGCAGTATAAAAAAGCACCATTTAAATTAATTGCACAGCGGTATTTATGTTTAAAGGCGGCATAAACCCAACACACTTACTGGAAATGTAAGTTCGACATCAAGAATCCCAAACCCTTCTCTCAAATAAATTTATTTTTATACACTTACAACAGGTATATTCTCCTCCTCCCAATGTGGGAGAAAAATTTAGTATGAAGGTATGAAAAATTTAGTCTCACAATTCTTACCACAAGCAAACATGGGAAATGAGTGTCAGTGAGTCATTTTGCACTTCACAGCACAGAAGCCTGAAGAACTAAATCAGAAAAAAATGCTAAAATGCCAAATTTGCTTCCTGGAAAAATCTAAGCCACAAATATTTTGCCCTTAAGCACATTTAGTCTGCTATCCAACAACTCTTTTTAATGTAAAAGAACAGAAGAGACCTTCATTTACTTGCACAGAGCATAAAAGGATTGAATACAAACCTTCAGTCTGTGGAATAAAACCAGCATTTCATTAATATAATATTTCAAGCTGTCTTTTTAGGAAAAATAAACTTAGTTTCTTTTTGACTTTTTGGCTCAATAACTAAATAATTAATATCAAGTTGAGATTCTTAACAACACATGTTATTCAAGAGATCACAGGTAAAGTTGTGCAGACACTCCAGACCTCTTCTAAAGAATACATATGTTGAAAAGATTTAAAGTTTGTCTACTGGAATTTAAATAAATATTGACTTAGCAAAAGATTAGAGAAATTACCTGAGGCCTAAACTGCTGGCAGAAATCCAAAAGAAATAAATAGAGTTACTCAGACACAAGTACATGGGGCAGGTGTGTAGGGGAGTTGCAGAATTTCAGTGAAGGTTGAAAGAAACCTTGGGGGCAGGCACACCTGCCACAATCTCAACAGGCTACGTTTCAGAGCCCTGGGATGCAGCAGCCTGTCTTCTTTGGCGAGTCATAACAAGAGTTCCAAAGTTTTAATCCCCATTGTTATTAATCCAACAGGTTTTCCCATTCTCAATAGAGGAGATGCATGTAAAATATCGGAGAAGCTTAGGCCTTGCCTGTGAACAGTCTTGATACAGAGAACCAAAGCAACAGAACTGGGGCAAGAATGAAAGAAAGTGGTAGACGTCTTTACATTGCTGTATGCACAACACAAATTTCCTTTTTAGTTTTGACATAAAATAGCCAATTCTTTTTCTTCCTAAAGTAATGAATCACACAATTCTGCTTTGCTGCAAAAGCTATAATATAAAACACATCATTTGTGGCAAAAGAAGGCACATATTTAAAATTGAAGACGTTAATCAGCAAGTTCTAATTCCCCGTTCTTCCAATGGACAAAAAACCAAAAAAAAAAAGTCACAAAAGTTTAACCCAAAGACAGTGAGACAGTGTAAAGTATGGGAAACTTTTTTTCTTTTTAAAAGCCCTTTCCCTACTGAGGTCGGGAAAGATGGCCTTTGAAATGCTACTTTCCTAAGATTGGAGGGAAAAAAATCTTGTGACAATATCTGTCTGTGGTGATCAGATCCTCTTTGCCTCAGCACATGACTTGAGAACACAACTCTTCTTAGCTAAAAAACCTACATCTAGACTATTTCACACTTGAAAGTATTATCCCTTCCTTTTCAGTATTAAATTTTTCTCATAAACTGTGATTAATAACTTATCCAGTACAGCTAACCAGCTTAGTATAGATTAAAAACAGGAAAATGCACAGAAGGGATAAGTAAAGCAAGAGAAGATAGAATCGAGACAATAAAGTACTGTAGAAGTGTTCTGGAAGTCTGTCTATTGCCACACAACTGTGCATCACCTCTCAAGGCACAGGATGAAGGCAGCTGTTCCAACTATCATTTTTATTTCAGTGAATAAAAGAAAAACATGAAACATATTTTTCATATCCCTGGGGCTTTTGCATCTTCAGTCATACAAGATATTGTTCTAGTATTTTAACCTTTAGACTCAATTAGCATTAGATATATTTGTAGACACTTTATAAACCCCAGTGAATATCAGTTGCTGCCTGGAATTTCTACAACCTAAAGTGTAGAAATGCAACTATAAGATATATTCAGTGTGAGAAACCAGCAGCAGAGCACAAGATAATGGGATGGCACTAAATCTTATTCCACAACTTTTTATTGTTATTTCCTGATGCCAAGGAAACTGAAAAAAGGGAAAGAAGTAAAGCAAAAGACTAAAGAGAAACAAAAAATGGAAAAATATGAGTTGAAGAGACTGCAAGCTGAGGTCAGGACTGGAAAGAAATAACTCAGAGTCGTGTCAGGCTTGTGTTACACAACCAGTCAGTACATGTTAATTAAAGTCCAATCAAATGGTTAAAAAACTTTGTGCAAAGTTCTTTGGACTTTGTCTTTCCACAGCAACTTAAGCAGCCTGGAACTAATGTGATCCCTTTCTTCACATATCTGTGCATGTAGGTTCTGCACTGGAATAGGAGACCTTCCCAACACCTTCAGTTCCCAAGAGCACTGGAGAACAGGGTGCTTCAGTAAGCTCCACTTTAATTTCTACCCTACTTGCACTACATCAAGTCCCACTTTGGAGGTTGTCACTGTCACAAAGCTCTGACCAACTGGCTTGCCTGATTTTTTCCTTGACACAAATACGTGACAAAACAAAATCTCATCGTCACTGGAATAACCAGTCCCACAGCAATTCATACATTCCTTTCATCAATTAGCAAAAATATCCTTAGCATTCTCCAAGAAAACTCTCAAACAGATGTCTTTTCATCACAAAGTTGCCAAATTCCAACAATTTGGAGCCAAGTTGAGATAGCAGAATCCTAAGTCTTGATGCCCTTGCACTGAACATTGTGCCAACAATTCCCTTCTTCTTTAGAGCAGAAAATCCAACTACAGAACCTCTGCTGTCTACACAAGGAGGGAGATCGTGTCTCAGAAATAAATCATTTCACACATTTCAGTCTGTATGGTTAAAAATCAACAGCTTGAACACTACCCCAAGATGAGTGGGTTGCCATTGCAGATATCGATGCATTCGTATGACATTTTCCTGGAAAAATGCCCTGATGTGTATTTTGCACCAGGTTCAGAGTGACAGGTACATGCAATGAAGTTAACCCTGACTTAATGAGTTACCACTCACTGTTGAGCCATGATAACTGGAAGGATGAGGTCTCCTCAATCACTGCATTTGTGAAATAAAATTAATGCACATTAATGTAAGCCAACTTCACAGCCGCAGCAGAAAAAGAGCCTACACAGGCAATAAGTGGTAACTCATTAAGCTGGAGTAATTTGGTTGCTTCTGATCATTTGTAAATTACCTTCACCTAATGAATGATTTTATGATGTAGTCACACATAGAGAGAGATATAGCAATCTAACATAAACAATGTCTGTAAAACCCCATCCTTGGTGAGGTTATTTCTCCCCTTAGAAAGGAATAAACTCTCAGGAAAACATCTTTAGTGCTGGCTAACACCAAATGAATATCATATAAAAATGTTCCTTGATCATTAACTCAAATTTTAAGATTGAGATTTCCAATATTTTTATTTACTTTTTAAATAAAAATAACAGCTGGCTTTTATTCAAACTACTGTTTAGGGAAAGAAAGACAGTATTATTCATAAATACTAAATATGTACCCAATGACAGTTTTCTACAAATTCATGAGCAACACATCAAGGGTGAGTAGGGACAGGACATTCACCTCCATCACAAGATTTAGGGGGCATCATATTAAATTTATATGAGCCATGTTCAAAAGAGGCAAAACCACTGTTTGCCCACACTACTAGCAGCAGACCTTCTGGAAAACTCTGCCAGAGAAGTGGTAGATGCATGATGTATGAATTCGGCTCAAGGGAAAAAAGAAATGGGCAGTTTCAGGCAGCTCAATAATCTCTATACTGGAAACAAAAGAATAATATACACAAGTAAGCAATAAATAGTTTATATATAGGTTTTGAGCTTAGAAAAGCAACGCCTTTCAGTCATATGCTGAGCCAAAGAGGAACTTATGATTGAAAGGAAAATAAAAAATAACAGATAACATCACACAATTTTTTTCCCTCTCATTTTATGGAAAATACATTTTAAAGCTCCTGTTATTTGAGTTAAAAATAGTTCGAAGGACATCAGGGAGAAATATCATCCATGCTTGCCCCATGGTCCTTCTTCAGAAGGGTCTCTGCTTACAGTCCCTGCTGGAGACAATAATACATTTACAGGTTCTTTTTTAAAGGGGTTATCTGGGTCTTCTGAAGAAGAGTGCTCTTCTGTAGATGTCCTGGGATTGTATTTCCATACACATACTCCAATAGAATGTAAGACTGAGTAACAAGCAGGCAGGTTAACAGTTTCCTCCTGACTCTTCATGATACCAAGTAATCCAAACCAAGAATATAGGCAAATAAAAAAGACAAGAGCTCAGCACTAGTCTCGTTTTTTCCTTCAGAGCTATGCATGCGCATGCAGTTGCTTTCCTCTATTGCAGTGAGGCAATTTTTAAACTCAGCAATTCTCACAGTAACCTAATTTTGTTCTAGGAAGTATGCTTTTTAATCCAAGACACATGCTAAATTTGTCCCGTAAATTATTTCCTGTGATTAATTCACTCAGTTTTACTATTCTCTTTAAGTTGGAGGAATGCATAGCTAGCTAACTCAACACTACAATTATGTTGGCATTTCCTTTATAAGTCTCTTAAAAAATGCTATTTTCTTAGCTATTTTCACCCCGATTTACTGGCTGCTTATGTCAGCACCAAGCTGCCATGAACTTCCTTGATACAGAATCAACCTAAATTCATGTTTCATTTTAAATAGATGCATACTGTTCTTTAATGTGCTTGGATATGGATAAGACTCTTTGAATTCCACATATTTCAAGCCATATGTTACAGCTTTCTGTATTAATAGGAAGTATTACACTTAAAAATAAAATGTATACTCTGGCAGCTTTTAAATTACCCGTGTCCTGGAAAAGAATGGGCCAGTATTTTTGCAAAGACCGCATGAGTTCAATGAAATTTGTAAGAGGGTCAGAAAACCTGAAGTAGGACATACTGCAGTAGCTTTAAGAGTGTAAAGGGAACTGTCAAGGTGAAGACTTCAGTAGGGAGATTCCACCATTTTAACAGTAACACTCATTTGCAGTTCCACTTGAAATTTAATATAATTTTCTTGTGGTATCTCTATTCATCTACATACCAGAAGCATTGTTGGACAGCTGAAGTTCCAGTCAAACAAATGTATGATAAATATGGCAGCTGTCACACTTGACTGAGGAAGGAGACTTCTCACTTTGTGAAGCTGGTTAGATGCTCAGTATAGAACAAAACAAGTATAAAAATTTATAAAATCCACATTATAATGTGAATTAAAATGGAATATATATCATTAGAATGGCTATGTAGAAACAGATCAGTTCTCCACATAACAAAAAACCAAAAATCCCAGAGAAAACATGACCACATACCCACCTACTGACATGAAAACCTTTGCTTTTAGTTTATTTTTATAAGAATTATGACAAATAACACCAAGCCAAAACTCTGGGGAATAAACATTGTTACAGCCCTGTTAAACCCAGGACAGTGGGCTGTACAACTACTACATGGCTGGATGCTGTACAGCCAAGTACAGCATTGATTCAAGGGCGAGGATGAGGCCGGCTGCTCTGGAGAAGAGAAACCTAATAGGGCTTGTTTCCTTGGTGTTTCCAGATCTAATGCCAGCTTTTCAATGTTCACATTTCTTTGCTTTTACTTATTCCATTAGAGGGAATCCCAGTATCATTACAATCATGCCCTGATTTGTTTTAAAACACACAATAGGCAAATGAAATTGATTTTCTTCATTGAGAACTTAATTTTAAGGCTACAAGCTGCAGCCTCTTTTTTTCGTAAGTATCTTTCTATTTGACAAATCTTACTGATAAATAGTTCTTGACTAGCAGAAAAAACAGCTTTGATGTTCTAGGACAGTCCAATCTCCACCCTTCACCTTTAAATGCTAACCTCACCCTACTCCTTTCAAATAGTGGGCACCATCTTTCCCCCCCCAAGACCTCTTTTCTCACCAGTAAAATTATGGCAGTGGCAGAGCAGCTTGAAGAGACACTAGGAGGGAGGGCACTGGGGGCACCACCAGCCCTGACCATTCCTGCCTGGCTTCCCCAGGGGCTCCACACTCTGCCCAGAGCCCCTGGGGTCACAACCCCTGCCTCAGCCACACCATTTCTGAAGCAACTTGGAGTCTACCCTGATGGGTTCAACTTAAATTCTTAAGGCAAAATTACATCTGTTAAGGATGTAATGTTAAGATGAGTTAAAGATACTAAGTAATTACACTACCTTTAGTAAAACTATCTTAGCTAGCAGTAAAATTTAACCCCTTAAATCAAAAGAGAGCTGCAAAATGATGGGTTGCCAAAGAAATTTACAATTGTGTCATAGGAATGCACAACCAGCTTTTCTTCTGAACTGGTAAAAAATAGAAGCTCTTGTAACTAAGCTTGAAGATTTACCATATACAGAAGATAATTTTCTCCCTCTTGAGCTTTTCAAAGTTCTTCCCACCCTTGTTTGGTTTTTTTTTAACATCTACTTTTCCTATCTATCTCACAGCCAAATAACAAGCACCTCTAAGTCCTTGACACAACAAAATACCCAGCAGCCACTTCTGTGAGGAAAAAACATATGGCCCAAACTGACTGCCAAAAATAGTCTGACATTACTACTATAAAACTGCTAGTTAGCAGGAAAAGAGAAACCATTTCAAATATCTCAGTATCACACAAGAATCCTATGAATTCATTAGATTTTCTGAACACAGACACACAGAGAAATTCATTAGGCCTGTTTAAAATTTACATCATATAGTCATTTATAATCTCCCCTTAAATATAGAAATGCATTTATATATATGTGTGTGTGTGTGTGTTTAAACCCCTCAACATAGATGCTGTTATTTCAGTACAGAGTCAAACCCTTTTCACTGAGCACATGTAGACATGAGCTTGCTAAGCAAAATTAGTGTATGGGCTCCAATTCACAAAAATGTTTATTGGGCACATGACTCAAATACAACTACAAAAATGAAAAGTTAAAAACTCCAAATAATGAAATGCCAAAATACAATAGGAGTTCTCTTAGGAGATTGAAAAATGGTGGTCTATACAGTATACCAATTGAATATGATGGGATAAAAATTGTGAAACACTTCCCATACAAGACACTTTGCTTCTGTTTTGTTGTTTGGGTTTTTTAAACCAACTCTAAGCAGACTGAAAGCATGCATAAATTATAGATAAGCACAGCAAATACTGAAGACCATATGGAGCTATGCTGTACCACAAATGTACTGAATATGTTTCTTACCATTTTACCAATTCTCTGCCAATCTGTTTTGCTGGATTTACCTTTACTATCCAACACATCAGCAACTTTGAGGAAGATAACATAATGATTTCTCTCTCTGTTACATCTAGGTCCGTAGATGATACAAACTTAGATATTTCAAGGCTTGCAGATTTATAATTTCAAGGTATCTTTCATTAGAAAGCTAAGAAACTATAGGGTTTTTTTTTTAATTAAAAACTAAGGCAACAATATAAAGTAATTCCATAAATTTAAAAAATGGATGCCTCATAATCTGAAATTTTAGCTTATTGCCATGATAGATCAAAATGTCTTAAATATCAGAATACTAAAACTGTTTATCTAATTAGGTCATAATTCCCCTGGAACAGAAGTTTCCACGTGTACTGAAGCCAAAGATTTTGTGGGCATCTATCATTTTGAGAATGCCAGATGAAGAAAATTTTTCAAAAGATCTGCTATGTCAAAAGCAAGATACACATAAATTAAAATGTGAAATAACAGCTGAATTGATGATGACAGGATGAATCTGTTCCTTCTTGCTGAAGTGAAAGCTGTTTTAAAACAGTTTTTAAGTTAAAATACTCATTTTGTTAGATCAAAATTAATAATTTTTCCCCACAAAATTTTTCCAGGAGCTCAGAATGCAAATTCAAAGAACTGTGAGCAAGTCATGAATTTAAAATTTCTGAACAAGGGGAAAAATAAATCTATGTTTGATTACATGTAATTCTCTACACATGGGCTGTTTTACATTGGAAAAGCTGAAGCTTTGTGAGAGGCAGGTAATACAGACTGCAGCTAACATCCAACCTTTGTGAACAGTTCACACTGCTGCCAAAACGTGCCTGCATAGCACAGCTCCACAAATTCTCTTGCAAAAATTCTGATTGGCACACCTTATAACCATGGATGGAAGACAAAAATGCACCATCATTTCTGTGAGGCATGTGAGGTGAAGTACTGTTTGAAAGAGTAGAGTTGTTCTTAACTTAGTTTGGTTTTAATGGCTGACTGTGCTGACCAACTATTTCAATTCTCTGAAGAAAATGCAATAGATCAGTATTAGGTTATTATTTTGGGCTGTGTGCTGTGTTTCCATTGCCCCTGTTGTTAGGAGGAATGATGGTACAAGAGCAATTTAGTTTTCCATGTGATTTTCTCTTTTTCAAAACCTATCTAAAGCCTGAAAGAACAGCCAGTCTCTTTTGCTGAAAAAAACCCCCCAGGTTCTTCATTCTAACTCTGAATATTCTTGGAAGATTCATCTCAATGTCACGAACACCTCAATACTTCTCAAGATTTCCTTTCCTTCTGTCTTACTGACAAACCACAGGCAGCTGCAGCCCATCACTCCCTGTGCCAGTGCATTTGTCAATTAGTTTGAAGGAAATCACTCCACACAAAAAGCAGAGCTTATGATCAGACAGGAAATTATAGTCTATTATGCAATTTTATTCTTGTCTGTGATTGACTGCACATCAAAGGGCCACTCAGAGGCAGCCACTAATACTTGTTAAGGTAAAAATAGTTCTGCAAAAGCAGATGGTGGAAGCAAGACACCAGTAGATCAGAAATGCTGAGTCTGAGTATAGTATACTTCAGATGAGCCTTTTAGAAATAAACCAAAAGGATTTTAACACATAGTGTTCCTTTGCAATATATTGACATTACAAACTGTATGGTGTTTTTAGACACAGTGGAAGTTTGCCAAATTCTGATCACAGTTTTCCCTCACACCCTATTTAGAGTAGTATGGGCATCAGCACCTGTAAATAGGTAATTTTTTTACAGCATATGCTCCATACATAGACTTTGTCAGTATATTAATTTAAGAGTATTAATAATTCTGTATGGAAATAACCTCACCTAGCTCAATCAGACTTTTAACATTTTTTTTTACAGTGACTAGGGATAAAATGATTATGATGTATAATGCCAACATGTCCATCTCAGTAACACACTTTTAACACCTTATGAACCCAATTGTGTCAGCTTAGACAAGTGATAAATGTGAAACAAGAATAAAATCAGAACAAGATTTATTTAAATAAAGCCATTAAATATTTTAAGCCAATCTTCAAACTGAAACCACACCTTTGTAATAGCATGTGGGAGCTCTGAATAGTGACTGAAATGAAAAATGAAATACCACGGCAAGCTAAAGGGCCAAAAAATTACAGAAATAGATCAGTTGGTCAGATATTTAGAAAGGTATTTGGAGGAACTTAGCAGCAAAATTAAAATAGTTTAAGAAGAATAAGAATCATGAACAAAACCTGCTGTTTTAAACTGTGTACATCAAGGATTAGATATAAATGTGTGACAATATTCTTGGAATCCTCATTTTTAGAAAAGAGAAGTAAAATACGGACATATTTTTTCTTATAAATTATTGTCCTCTACAAAAAAACCCAGTGCTTTTCTTTAGGTTCTCTTCCCTCCAAAGAATTAAAAACAAATTATACAGCTGGATCACAACTGAATTGTTAATAATTCTCAAATAAAAAAAATTATACTCATTATGGAAGAAGAAAGATACATTAGTAACAAAAATATATTCAAAAGACTTTGAACTATTATTTATTTGCGATACACATATGCTGGTAATTGCAAAATGAAAAATATTTATCATCACATAGATGAAATCCTTATTTTCTTTCTTGAAAAACCCCAGAAGACCTAGCACATCTCATAATTTCCAGAGAATTAACATAGGTCATTTTTATGGGGAAGTTTCTTTAAATTTGCCAGACACTGTTATTAACAATGCATCCCACATAAGATTTTTTTGTGTGATTAATGTGGCTGAAACAGCAACAGCAATTAACTGTTACACTGTGTTAGTGAAACTGTTTCCTTGCCATGATAAACAGCTTCTATAAGGATATTATTTACAACAAGCAGAGAAACCAAGAATTGTATTAAATCAGATTTTAAAGGGAGTGTTAACCTTCTCCAGCATCCAGCTTTTCAGAAGCCAGCTTTTTAATGTGTTTTTCATTCCCAAGGTTTACTGGCCTAGTAAGAGGCAAGAAGAACTAGAATCCTAGAAGTTTCTGGCAAAACAGAACAATGCAAAAGAAACAGAATAATAAAGTTAAGGGAGAAAAGATTGGAAGCAGAAAAGAAATAGATCAGATGATGAAGAAAGGGCTTTTCCAGAATTAGAATCACAGAATCAAAAATTGAGTTGGAAAGGACCTTAAAGGTCATTTAGTTCTGCCATTGTCAGGGACATCTTCGACTAGACCAGGTTGCTCAGAGTCCCATCCAGCCCGGCCTTGAACCTCCAGGGATGGAACATTCACAATTTCTCTGGACAACCTGTTCCAGTGTCTCACCACCTTTGCAGTAAAGAATTTCTTTCTAATATCTAATCCAAACTTACTCTTGGTTTAAGGCCATTCCCCCTCATTCTGTCACTACATGCCCTTGTAAAAAGTCCCTCTCCATGTGTATTGTAGGCTCCCTTCAGACACCGGAAGATCTCAATCAGGTCACTACAAAGTCTTCTCTTCTCTAGGCTGAACAAAACAAATTTTTGCAGACTTTCCTCATAGGAGAGGTGCTCCATCCCTGTATTCACCTTGGTGTTCCTCCTCTGGACTCACTCCAATAGTTTAATGTCCTGGGGACCCCAGAGCTGGATGCAGCACTGCAGTGGGGTCTCACCAGGGCCGAGCAGCAGAATCCCCTCCCTCACCCTGTTGGCCACGCTGTTTTGGATGCAGACCAGGATACAAGTGACTTTCTGGGCTGTGAGTACACATGCCTGGGTCATGCCCATCCTCCACCAGCACCCCCAAGTTCTTCTCCCAAGGGCTGCTCTCCATCTGTTCATCCCCAGCCTGTGTTGATATGAGGGGTTGACCCAGCCCAGGTGCAGCATCTTGCACTGCATCTTGTTAAACCGCATGAGGTTCTAAGAGCCCACTACACCAGCTTGTTCAGGTCCCTCTGGAAGGCATCCTATCCTTCAGGTGTGTCAACCACACCACTCAGCTTGGTGTCATCTGCAAGCTTGCTGAGGGTGCTAGAGAGGACCTACAATCAGTGCCATGATTTTGGGGAATAAAACTGAGTGGTCTCCATTTTCTTATGTAATATAGGTAACTGCTGAAACAGCATGCAGCTTGTCTTTACTCCAGGCTGCATCAAAACAGAAGCCTACAAAGATCCCCTAACTCACACTACAGCTAAAGATACAGGATAGATATCTGTAGAAAAGGACACATTTCAACATTTTTCCTTTTAATATTTTTCTTAACTATTCAATGAATAGTGTATATTATTATTTTTTAAGAACAAAGAGTAGAAGGAAAATAAAAAATAGCACAGGTAAGAGACTGCAGTCACTTCAGTGGAAGATAACATGAAAAACTGACTCCATTTTTCAGTGTGTACTTGTTAAAACCTTTCCATCCCCTGCCAAGAGTCATATATTTTACAAAGTTAAACATCAATATCAATTTGTCGTACAAGAATTCCACAGAGAATAGTCAGTACTAAATTCACAAGATGCAGATATCCATTTCATAAAGAAATTTCACAAAGTCATTCAATAAAAGTTGTATAAAGCAATAAAAATCTTAAAAATGTAGTTCTTCAAAATAAGTCTGTATCATTGGCCAAAGCACTGAACAAAAAATTAGTCTATCAAAACTTGCAGGAATCCTAAATTAAGACATGGACAAAAGGACACTGATACAAATATTAATTTGAAACACTCTGGCAACATCAACACTGCCCTCCTGAAAATGCATAAGCTTAAGTGAAACACATTAGAAATGGTGAAATACTGAGAAAAGATTATCTGGTAGTTCCTTTAAGAGTCATTTACCCATATGCAAACCCTGTCTTTATATACACATGCACTATATAGAGATACATAATGTAATATAACCAATGTGCATGTAGATATATGCTCCTAAGATGTGGGAAAATTTCAAGAGTCTGATTATTAGGAAAAAGGCTGAAGGTGAAAACAATCATTATGAAAAGAGCTGAAAAAACCCTTATCTTCTGGATTTAGAAAACTTTCCATCCATAATTCAGCTACAAAGCTCATCACACCATATCTGCGGACTGGCTTCCTTATTCCACACTGACAGTAACTGAAGGAGACCTGGAACACTCATCTTTGGCAACACTCAGTCTGACTGCATCAAATCTAGACCTGATTGTTAAGAGATTATTGAACCACTCCTCACTGTTGGGAGCAACACAAGCATCTGCGTAGAGCAAGACGGAACACCCACAGCTAAAATCCAAATGCTAAACTTTCCTGAAGACTTTTGAGTGATATGGAGAGGGATCAGATTAGTCTAGCTCCATATGCAGTTCACTGAATCACCAGTGCTAAATGTTTCTGTGTCACTAAGCAACATACACAGAAAAATGTTTGGATCATTTTGACACTTCCATCAAACCTCTATTTTACCGCACAATTTAAGGACCAGTATATGATAGAAAAATTATGTGAGCAAGCATTTCATTTTAAAACTGGAGCCAAAACCAATACAGCTGATACAGTATCAACAATCCTGACCTCATGAACCACCCTCCAAGAATCCTGGGGGATCAAGAGCCGCAAGATTCATTCTACGTGCTGGAGAAACAGACATGGAGGCTGCGCTGGGTGTGCAGTACTCCAACAGCAGGACATTAGAGTAGCTTTCCAGGAGTTCAATTTTTATTCAATTATGATGATGTTATTAATTCATTTACTTGAATATATTTTTTTACCTGATCTTAGACTTAACATCAGCATCCACAGTGATTGCTGTAATCCTGACAATTCAGACCGGTTTGCCTGGAGAGGTTTTAGTCTAGTGAACTATCACTGTAATTCATTGCATGAGATACCCCTGTTGTGTTTATGTACGATGAGAACCCTAGGTGCACTAGGGATACAGCTTGACTTACTTGTAGAAAGAAGGATTTCTTGCAAAGATCCCAGTAAGGCTTGCCAAAGGTTGTGGGCAGATATTAAATTATCATTGTGCATTGTTTTGAGGAACTGTGATCACCCACTGAAGTCGTACAATAGAAGAATGAGAGGAGATGGCTAAGGGCAGTGTGCTCTCAAGGCTCTGGGCAGGATGTAGGGTCACTGGTGACATCTGATACAAAAACAGCTGAACTTGGCTCCACACAAAAAGGCCCACAGGGGGACTTTGGTCTAGATAAATATACCAGTTTAGTGGATCAGCGACTGGTTGTTGTTATTGAATGAACCAACCAATATTCATCCCCAAGTTAACCCAAAGAGACCAAACATCTTCCTGGACATGCCGGACCAGTACTGAGGGTATATCCACAGCTCTACCAAACACAGAGTATTAAATAATAGAACTATGAACAAAAAGAACTTTGGATACCAATGGGCTTGGCCTGACTTCACACTCCATGCATTCCATCCTGGCCCCTGGGGACACCCAGTGTCACATAAATGAGAATATTACACAGACTGGCAACAGGAATCACCTTCACATTGTGATTCAACTATATATAGAAATTGCTGTATTCTGCAAAGTGTAATTTGTCCTGGCATTGTGATTTACATGTATTGTTGTACTGCTCTACTAACTTAAAATCCCATGCAACATCATAAAACTGGGCTCCAACAAGAATATTCTCCTATGCTTGACATAAAATATTCATTTATTTACTCATACTGAATCAACTTTGAAGATCTAAAAGACTACAATCCAGCAGGGAGAAACAGACAATAACAAACGGTGTCTAAAGGACAATTCTTAATACAGCACATAAGATACAAGGGATGCCTTACTGTGTTTTTTCAGCATTGTGAACTAACAAAACCTTTGCTAATCAATATACCAAACATACTAAATAACAAAGTCAGAAATTCATAGACTAGAGATAACATAAGTGAAAACAAGCTCAATATTGAAATGTGACCCTGTGACCTTCATTTGGTTCTGCAGCTGTGTCACAAGGGGAATTTACTCTCCCCTACCTCCTCACTGAATAGGTGATACTTCAACAGCCCATTTTCAGTAAATTATTTTCAGTATTAGAATTCATCAAGTTAACAGTGGTGATAACGGCAACAGGGCTTGTTCCCTAAATAGTGTTACTTTGTTCAACATGTCATATCAGAGTAAGTTAAAGCCCTTTAAGTAGCTTTTTATGCTGAGGCAAAGCATACATTAAAGTGATGAATTGGTGGAAATCCTGATCAGAGAGAGGTAAATTTGTATTTCTTGCTTGAATAAATTTTACTGTCTTACATTTGGTTTGTAGATTACAGGAGCATGCATTTGGTGACAAAACAGGCCTACTCAAGGAGGTGAATGCTCAACCAGCTCTCAATCATATTGTCACGACTCGGGGAGTAACTGCGTTTTTTTCTATTGTTTGCAGCAATAAATCACAGCAATACAAAAATAACATAGGGGAAATGACATGCTATATTTCTGTTAATTTTCTCTGCAATATACTGCATTTGACATCTTAAAAATTCATTTTTCTAATAGCCCCTTCTAGTTGTGGAATAAGTCATCTCATTATCTGCTGGCCTCTGGCACTAATATCCAGCTTCTTTTACAAAACCTTAAAACCCATACTGTGGGGAGGCTAAATACAATAAATAATGAGAACTACTACAGAGTTCTTCAATAATAGATTTGTTTTGTGCTAGGAATTTCTGAATATGGATACATTCAGAAATATTGGATTAACTTTAAAAATACTGAATAACTTATGTTGTCAGAAGGGATTACGATATTTTCTTCAGCTGTCGTACCAAATCATTCCCAGCATTCTGATTATTTTAGGACTAATGTATATCCTTAGGAAGGGGAACTGAAGCTCTACCATATAAAAACCAACCAACCACATACTAAAAAAATCCCATTCTACAATTTTACTTAATTAAAAATACACATTGTCCTTCTGATAATTCATACAGTGATGGTAACAACAGATCCCTCTTGAAGGCCACCTCTAATAATTATTTTATGTAGCCTTTCTCTGAAAATATATCCACACACTGGCCTCTGAGTAAGGTCAATCTGAATACAGTACCCAGCAACATCCTTTGTCTACAATTTTAATTCCTGTGTTTTGAAATATGTTTACTAATGCCGAGCATGAAGGAAGTGAAGCAAGTATGTACAAGGGAAATGAAAAAGCTTCAGGAGCTCCACTGAGACCTCAAAATAATGCCTAAAGGTAGAATCAATCTTCATGTTAACAGAAATGTTGGGGCAGCAATTGTCTCTGTCAGAACGATCATTCTCTCAGATAACAACAGGGTGACAGCAATCACTGCAAGTTTGTCCTTAGGCAATCTGCATAAATGTGAAGACAACTTGTTGGGGCCTCACTCCTCACTGTCTACTGACTCCTGCTAGGGAGCACATGCAGCTGCCTTGGGGAAAGCAAGGCAAAACCAGAACCTTTGAAGCAAGTTACCCTTTCTCAAAGCAGATCCAAATACTGGGGCACAAACTAATGCCTCCTGATTTTTTTTCTTTTTTTCTTTTCTTCTTTTTTTTTTTTTTTTGAAACTAAAACCTATCCTACGAAAATAAATTGCACATTCAGTACATTAAATAAATGCAGTAGTTGGATTTTCCAGTTTTCAGCATAGACTTTTGTCAATATGGTGTGAGGCAGAACAAAGACTGCATGATAAAGAAGTAACAAAAATGCCCAAAAGCTTACATAAATACCGCTTCATCAAAATTATCATATCAAAGAATCTGACTTTAGTCACAGATATCATGGCTTCATTAAACAGCAGTTGAAATATACAAATCTGCATTTTGGGAGGTATAACTTTTACACAAGCTTGAGATTTAGTATCCACATTTTCAAAGAAAAATAGGGAGAGTGGGGAAGTACAGCTTTCGTTTTCATGACATATGTAAATTAAAATTTCTTTGATACTGAAGCTAATGTAATACAGATCTTTACGGTGTAGGAAACATGATTTATCATCCTAAGAAACAACATGAAAGACTTTAAGTGCTCAAAATGCATGGACTTTAAGTACTACACCTAGACTGACAGAAGAGAGACTCACAAAAAAATCTCTTGAGCCACAATCTGTAAACAAAGAAAGTGCAACTGAGGCGACCATAATCACTTTTAGAGTCCATTAGAAGATAAATTGCCTTTCTAATTAACACTATTCACAAGCAGATCTTGAAAATACTATGCATAGTTCTGTAAAAAGGATTATGTAAATAACATGCAAAATTGTTGACTTTGCCAAGACTTCTATTTATTCAGTGAAGCAGTCTAGCAGGTCTATGCAGTAAATAATGTAGATTTTAAAAATCACCATCCATGTGACAATATAAATTTACCCAAAAGCCAAGTTTTAATTTTTTTTTTCATATGAATAATGTATACAACAAAAAAAAAAAGGAATATGCATAATTAACATCTGACCAGAGATAGAATATGTATTTTCAGGTGAGTATTGTGTACATACAGGATGCAGCTGATGTAAATTTTTATATGCAATTACTGTTGCAGGTAAACACTGCATATTTTATGAGTTTGAATTAGTGGAGTGACACCACAGTTAAACTGAGATGAGCTTCTAACTTCACAGCTATTTTTTGAGTGCTCTAAAAATCAACACACGTGCTCATATTGTCTGGTAAATGACTGTCCTTAAATGGTGTAGAAACTAATTTTACTACTAAAATACATAGTATCTTGTTACCGGATCTTTATCATTTCACCTATTTAAAAGTGAAACATCTAACCAAAATTAGTTTTCTCTAGATTCTCTTTCAGATCAACAGGGCATCTGTCCCCCTAACTGTAGAAGGAACCCAGATGATTAGGTTGGCTCCATAACAGCAGTGGTGTTCTGCTTAGTCCAAATATGTGATTGTGACATAGTTTTAAGGAGACAGGATGCCTAAAGGCTGCTATAAAGAGATAAAGAGGAGACAGGCTTGAAGGCTCTACCTCAGGTCTGGAATAAAAACAGACTTCAAAGTTAGATGGAAGTTGACAATGATGAATCTGTTTTGATGACTTTGGACCACCAAAAAGGGATAAATACACATTACAGTAAATTGTATTAGCAGTAGAAATGTTATTGGCAAAAGTGACAGCTAATGAGGTCCTAAGTAGTTGATTAGTTTTAGCCATCTAAAACTCCAATTATTTATCCATGAGAGTATTTGAGACATCTAAACTATCACAGACACAGCAGTCACCCAGGTTGCATCTGGAGTCAATGGAGATAAACTGGTAGGAGAAATGGCTCTGTCAAAAATGACTCATTTTTTTCAATTTGAAAAACTAATCCTAGGTCAATCCTACCCTTGGTAAGCATTTCCTGAAACACTGCATGCTATTTCCTCATCTGATTCATGCCTATTTATTTATCCATTAAGGGTGGCCATGGGTATATCTCATACATCCTCTGTACAGGGAAGCAATACTTGAAGAGAACATTAGCAATTATTTACACAAAGCATCCTCAGATTATGTGACACATTACAGCAATTACTTGTGAACACGGCAACAAGATCTCAGTCATCTTAATGCTCTAATGTATAAACCACAATGTTTGGGTTTAGGGCACCTCACAAAATGCATCATATACATATGCTAACCCTTGTGGACTTGGATCTGCTGCATATGTTATCAGCCTCTATCCCCAGTCTACTTAGCAAGATATGGTCCACAGTCTAAAAAAAAAAAACTAAATTAATGTGATTCTACTTTCTTAACATTCCATAAAAGGTATAAGACATTTACAAAGCATGTAGCTCAGTAGAAAGGTAATCCTCTAGTAAGCTTCAATAAAATAAGTTGATGACACTTGCTGATCTTTCTACAGCTTTTCCCAGGAAAAGACCTCCAATGTTAATGTAAGCATTTTACTATTAGATGGACATACTAGATAGTATTCCAACAACAAATTAAATGTGCAGAGTTATATTTTTTCTAGTAATATCCTTCCTTCTTTCATTCCAGCATAGTCTGCTATTTATGTATAGCCCTTAGCTATCAGCAGTCTTTACTCCCACAAAATGACAATGATTTCTTTACAGTATAAATGCCAACTTCATGCAGCAGAGAAAGAACAGAAACATTGGGCACATTTTATGGTTATAAATGGTCCTTCAGGAAGTCTATCTGAACTCAGTGTGAACACAGAACTTCTGTGCCCCAGTTCACAGCTTCACTCAAGTGGATCACAATTCCTAAAAAAACCCCAAAACTGTGAGAAAGTTGCAAAATGAGATGACTTATCCAATTAAAGTTTGTGACACGCTCACCTTACGGGTATCCAGAATTCAGTGCTGGCTCTTACACTTTTTTCTAAAACTAGCCACAATTAGTTCTATCTCCTGGTAAATTCATTAAATCTTTTGGGAATAATTTAGCTGAAATGTGTTAAATAAATATAAATCAATAATTACCAAAGCAGTGGTGATGTTTACTGAAAACAAATTAGAAAAGTTTTAACTGGAAAGAAACATCTGCCTCTATGCACAATTAAAATAAATTCCTCCTCTGCATTCCTCTGCCCTTCCCTCCACAATATTCCGTCTTCCTCTGAAGTTCCTTAACAAATGCTTATGGGAAGACCTTTACTTAAAGATAGAAATTCTTTCATGTTTATAAAGACCTGTGATGTAAAGGTTTCAAATTAATAGATATATGAATGCATGTATTGACCTATCCTCCACGACTGAACTAAGTCAAAGAGATGTTAAATGGCCAAATCTAAAGCAAGAGTCCAAATATTCTTTGTGTTTCTAGTGGTTATGAACCTGCACTTTCTTATATGGGCAAGGTTATTTGAGTATTTCAGTACCTTTATTTTTGCCCATCTCTTTTCTTTGCTAGAAATACTATGTTTCTGGTGAATACAGTGGTTTTTTTCCTATAGTTTTCTTGCTAAAAAATATTATTATACACCCTTGCAATCATATAACAAATTCTGCTGCAAAATGAAAACTATTAGAGAAAGCAACTGTCCTGTAGAAAAAAAAAGCTCTGCTTCAGTCTATGAAAAAGCTCCCAAAATCACACTGCAGCTCCCTCACACACTCCATGCTGATGACACAAGAGAACGCCTTAAAGGAGAAGTGCACCTAGCTGAAAAGGGAGAGCAAATCAACCAGTGGGTCTTTCCCCTTCAATAACTGCTTCACATCATCCTGCAGCTAGTACCCCTCTGGGAAGCTGGGATCTCAAACAATAGAAAAAAGTTACTGAATGTATAGCTGGGTGTATAATGCCTGTGACCTGACTGCTGGAGATGAAAGCAATGAAACAACAGAAATACAACAGAGGGAAAATTTAAGATGTTCTTGAAGAGATGGTAGCATTTGCTGAGGTGAATTAGAGGACTTCTAGAAACTTGCATGGAAAGGATAGACTTTGGCTGAACCAAAAAGGAAGCCATTGGCAAGTAATAGAAACTAAGGAGAATAAAAAATGGTACTGAAGAGACAAGTCTGGAATAACAAATCTTCCAGAGCACAGAGCAATAAAGCATCTTCAAGAAAAGAGAAGATAGAAAGGCTAAAAGAGAAGATAGAAAGGCTAATAGCATTCAGGCCTTAAAGAGCAAAGAGCAATCTCACCAACTAAAGTTCAGTTGAAATACCAATCGAAACATCTGAGAAGACCAAGATCAAAAATCAGTGTATTTCTACTTAGACACCAAATAGATATGTATATAAAATGGAATGCTCGGCTCTAATTGACAATATTAACTCAACAGGCTGTCTGGCACAGCTGAAAGGTGGCCAGCAGGAGACTTATGAACACAGGAGTAACTGATTAAAATAGACCACAAGAAGAGCCTGTGAAGAAGTGTTAATGAATGCTCAAGAAAAATCTTTAGACTAATGAAATTAGTTGAATGAACATGCATCACAGAATTTCTACAGGTTGAAAGTAACTGGCTAAAAAGGAGGAATATAGATTGAGGACTACTGTATCTGTCTTTTGACTAATATAACAATAGTCTGAATTTATAAAAAAAGGTCATTGAGATGTAAGAGAAGAACACACACAAATGGGAGAGTCCTCTGAACACAGTCTCATATCAGAGAGGATCTTGATGTCTAAATTTTCAGATACCTTTAGTGACCTTTTCTATTCCTGAGTGTAAAGGACTCCTCCTAGTTGAAATACAAACTGTCATCTTAATGAACTAAAATTAAACAAAGAAACCTCTTTACTATTACATAGTAAACATAATAAATCCAAAGAAATACAGGAAGGGAAAATTAAAGGAAATTAAAAGGAGGAGGTAAAAGGGTGAAGCACTCACATCAGTGGACTAAGTGTTCAAAGACTCAGGCTCAGAGTAAATGTAAGCCAGCTCTCATGAAAACTTTAATCATACTTTAGAGCGTCAGAAGTTATATGACAAAATAAAAGGCTATTTCAATTAAATAAAAGATGAAAGTTTGTTCATGTGATGAAAAAATTAAAGGATGTACCCTCATAAGTTTTATATTTTTGGGCTACAAATGCAGCCCAGCAGGATTTTGAGAAATGACTTGCAAAAGATAAAGAATTCAGTAAAAATTTCTTTGAAATACATTTTAGGCAAGAAAACTGCTATAAATTCTGTACAGTTATTGAATGATAAAAGTGAAACAGAATCTCTCAGGAATGACTCAGCTATTACAGAGAAAAGCTCAGATTTTAGGGTAATTTGCAGCCTGTGTTCATAATGCAGGAGCTTAAGTAGATCTATCTTTGCAAAACAAGAAATACAAGGAACTGTATCAAATGGAAAATATGAGTGACAAAATACTAAGACATAACCATAACCAGCGGCACTTCTCCAAGGCTTCTGAAGAAATTTGAAAATATAATTGTAAGCCTACCAACTATTAGACGCACAACACAATTTAAGTCAGGCTCAAGCCAAATGTGCCCCCAAGTTTGTACCAGAGGCAGAATAAGTGGGAACAGGAGAACACAAGGAAATCACCAGTCTCCTGGTACAATGAATAAGCACGTATAGAGTTTTGGTGGAAGGAAGTATTACAAAGATATCCTTCACTAATGGAAAGGATGGCCATGAGAAAGAAGAGTAATCTGGTCAAAAACATGCATTTGGATTAAAAAAACTTTTCACAATGTCCCTTAAAACATACTTAAAGAAACTAAGCATATAATAAAGAGAAATGCTCTTGCATGGATTATTGACTGGTTTAAAAACAAGAGGGAAAGGACACAAATGAGCAATACATTTTCATAACACAAGGAGATTACTGGTAGAATTCTGCAGCAGTTCATGCTGGACCCTCTCTTGTTCATGACAATCAGAAATGATCAGGGACAGAGTTGAAAGGTAAGGAGCAAAGTAATTTACAACATAAAATCTGTCTGATATAAAACTAAAGCCAATTTACCAAAATCACAGTATTGAGAGATTTGTTGATAAAATGATACTAAAGCCTATAACTGACCTGGAAAACATAGGAATAAATGTGAACAATAGGCTCTAAGTGTCCTCTATGCCTGAGGATAAAGATTATATGTAGTTCTTTGGAATCATCAAATTAATGGCAGTTTAAAAGGCAAATTAAAGCTAGTTTTATTAATAAAAGGTAGAAAGACTAGAATAAAAAACTTCAATTTGCTACTGTACCATTATAGCATTCTTTCATAATCTGAACAGCTGAGCAAAATCTTTACCTCTCCATTTCATAAATTAAAACAAGAAAAGTCACTGAAAATTGTGGTAAGAATACTCAGAGGTTTAGTATCTATTGAGGAAGAAATTAAACTGACTGTAACTCTTCACACTCTAAGAAAAAAATTCCAAGATCCAGGGCTACCTTGTATCTTATGGAAATAAATATGGGATTGCTATCTTTAGAGACGGGAAATTGGGAAAAGTATCATTTGGCACTTTTCTTGCTATTGTCTTTTCCGTATTATCTACTACAAGCTACCATTGGAGATAAGATTCTGATATAGACTGACCTTGGTGTGATTCAGAATAATCAAGTCTGATGTTTCTATTATCACCTTTGTATCTTATAACTTGAAGCAGTTTAAATTTTAGTCACATTCAAATGGCAAAAAAAAAGAGAAATGTTCAGAAGCTGCCTAAAACCAGTGCAATTTGAGAACATACAAAGGCAGAAAGATCAGGGCAAAATGGCAGACTTATTGGCAAGTAGAAAGTGGGAATTTGAAATTAGAAGTGGATATGATCATGAAAAACACAAATGCAAGAAAGAGGCCCTGAGGGACTCTTGTACAACCAGAAGTGGAAGTGAGAGATGGCAAGAGAAACAGTAGGACATGAGAGCTTTAAAGCTAATATGGGTTAATATGATCAACAAAATCAAAACCAGATGGAGGGCGAGAAAAATTACTTGGAGGTTCAGAGAAATCGTGAAGATCATTTTGATATTCTAGCCTTATATTGGGATCAGGAAGATGGAAAGATCAAATGTTGGATTGAATTGGATGTAGCTAGTGTGGGAAAGCAGAAAAACAAGCACATGCTCAAGGAGACAACTAACCAAATGGAAAAGAGATGGAAAACTAATTCATGGATACTGAAAAGAAGGATACATAGAGTTAATGGAAACCACAGAAAGACAAGGCCAGTTTCATGAAGGAGGAAAGAAGAAATACAAAGTGGACTGTAAGAATGACAAGTGAGTTATGGTTGGTCACACTGATGAGTAATCAATTATCTAGAAAGCAATTACCTTAGAATTGCTCAATTGCAATGATTCAATTAAGCTGTGAAGTAATTTTATGATGAATCATCTATTGTATTAAGTAAATATGAAGAGAAATAAAGTATTATGAATCAATAATATAGATAATCAGCAATGGAGAGAACCAGTTAGTCAATAAGTACATATTCAATTAATCAATTATGGGATTAAATAATTAGTAGGAAAATAAAAACATCAATAATTAATTAATACATCTAATATGCAAGGAATATAGGCACTTAAAAAACAAAAGCATGCTGAAAATATTAGTCTGGTCTTCCCTTTCACACATTCTTTCTCCGGACATAAGGAAGTACATTGAACTGTGAACTTCCCTTCATTGTGCTCTTCAGACAACTTATCCTCTTGTGTTTATGGCAGAATTTGTTCCATCCTCAACAGTAGCCTGGGCAGCTTAAGAAGGAACCTAACTTTTGCTATCACAGGTCACTGTTACTGTCAAGCATATACACTACTTTTGGAGACCTTCAAAGAACAGAAATGCATAAGCCATAAAGTTTCTGCACTGCAGACTACAGGCAGACATCTCCTAATGTCATGGCATATGGTCCAATGTACAGTAATGTTATTGAAATTTCCTTCCTTTCCTTCAGAATACGTGCCCTGTGTCATCTGAGATGCACCATGAGGGGACCTGCATGTGGGGCTTGCAAACAGAGCACAAGTGAGAGCATTCACTTCAGCAGATGGTGACAGCTGGGCGCCAGGTAAGAAGCAGGAGAGGATTTTGAATGGCACAGTATGACAGTGTGTAGGAAATAGGATTAGGTCACAGGTGTGTGCTTTTAGGGTAAAAGTCACTACCTCTTTGCTGCTCTCTCAGCTCACAACACTGCACTGTCTGTAAAGATTGCGTGTCTGGTGATCCAAGTGGGAGTACAAACAGCCAAGCACACCAATGCCTAAATTAATGCATCTTAACTTATTCCATAAGTGACCTTAAAATACTCATTCATGACAACTTAGGTATGTGAATCTTCCCAACGTTGCCAGACAGGTGAACTGGATCTTCCTCAATCTTACTTAGCAGGCCAGAAATACACCAAAAGCTTTTCTTTCTTATTTCACTTTCCATTAGTCTTTCTTGAATGTGGATGATCAGAATGATATCTATCTGGTTGGTGAGTATTTGCCAACATTCTTTATAATGAAGAGGCCTCTACTTTGGTCTCTTGATTATATTATCTGATATGTTGATAAAAATAATAACCAAAACTATTAAAGGAAACACAGAAAGCTAATGGAAATGAGTGTGCAGAACACAACATATCAGCATGAAACACCATCCAAAGAGTTTTATATGCCTATATGACTGGATTACCTTCAGTCTCTAAAACACATGACAACATAAATCTAAGAACAAGTATTGTTAATAAATGTAACAAACCCAGGAAAACAGAATATAACTGAAGTGTGGCAAGTGCCATGTGCATATTTAAGAAACTGATAAAAGCAATCTTGGCAATTACAGACTCATTAATCGTACCTTAATAGCTGAAAGACTATAGAACAAATTTTTAAGGAAAGTATAATTAAACCCATAAAGGTAAAGGAAAAATGAAATTAAAGGCAATTTAAGTTTACAAAGTTGTAAAGCTGTATGCCAAGCTAAATATGGTTTTGTTTTTTTTTTTTTAAGACTAGAAAATGAAGTTTTAATTGGTCTGGAGTTCAGTAGAGCTAACACATGGCAATAGAAGTGTAGAACTTGTATTATCCTCTCTCTACTGTAATATCTTAAAAGCTGAAAAGGAAAAAGCCAATGTGTTATGCTAGAATAATTTTGTTATTACAGTTCCATAAGAATTGGCTTTGGGGTTAGTAACTCTTTAATTCTCTGACTTTATAGATACTTCATTAAGTTGTACTTTGCAATGTTGGAAGCTATCATAAGTATAGCATAGAATTAAAGAGATGGATGATATAGAAATTTGAAACAAGAGAAGGTGAAAATTTACAGTATTTAAGGGATAGGAGAACATTTGGCTATAAACTAGTGGCTTATTATGCAGGCACAACCAGAATTCATGCAGTCATTAATCACAGCAGGACAATGAGGCTTTCCAAAGGACAGGTTCCCAAATTTCTTAAGTTCTTTACTAATTATCAATATTCTTCTAAACATACGGGCATCAGAAATGGCATAGGTGCAATTACAACTGATAGTCCTCATCTTGTGTACAGGAATTACATTTATTTCTATCAGCCACCACGTCATGCTGAAACTCATATTCAATTGAACAGTGTCTTTCATGACCCTTACATCCTTTGACTGTCTTCCAAATGACCATCCTGCAAAGGTGGCACAAACTTTGCATCAATTTTTACTTAGACCAATCCTGGTCAGATTAACCAATGTTAATGTACCACCCAAATCATCTTGTAGAACTGATCTACTACAGCTGTGTTACAAGTATACCTTCTCCTCGCACCAATGTCAATGTTTGAAGTTTTTACAAACTGATTTTATCTCTCATCATCACTAAAGAATACTCTAGTGTGCTCCTGAGCATAGCTTTATGGTGGAACTGAAAGCACCTTTAACTCTTGCTAAAATTCAAAACCAATCATTCATTTATTCAATGAACTGTGTATCAATAATTAACTCATTTACATGTGAGTCACTGGACTAGAAAGTCACACAACAGAAGAACAATTTTCACCCTGATAGCAGTACACTAGCCCCAGGAGTAGGCAATACTACTAATGAGTGGACTGTGGTTTTCAATGTGAGTTAACACACTGCAGACCCCTAAAGACTATTTCTTCTGGAATCGTCTTTCCTTGAAATGAGGATTCTTAGCTTGAGGCTGAATTCCTTGCACATACGTGAGCATGTAGACTAGTCAGCTCACGGCTATACATTTTCTTCAAAATCATATCCTTAGACCCTGCAAACTCTGTACATCTGTACTATCTTTGGAACCATTAGCTTAGAATTCAGTCATTTCTTTTATCCGCAGTGTTTGCTGACATAACTTTTTAAAAAGCACTGTTTCTAGAAAATTACTTCTTTCTACCTTCTACTACTTGGATTTTTAAATAAAAAAAAAAAAACCTTAATGCTCTTAAAGAGAGATTAAGGATGTCAAAATCACCCTGATCCAATGGTTTGAAGCCAAGAAAATCTTTTTATACTGCTAAAATACCAGAGGCATTGCACAAATGAGCATGAAAATGTTTAATCTAAGTTGCTCTTAAATTCTGACTACTTAGCAAACTATTTTCAGCTTATAATGTAAACATTCAGTGATACACCGGTAGAAAAATATAGGTCAGGTCTTTCTTTTATTTTTAACTGGTTTTGGAAAGTTTATTTCTATTTTAAAAAAATGAAATAAATGATGCTCTAAGCCTACGAGAAACTTTGGTACTAGCATCTTCCTGACCACCTGACCAGTCAGATTTTTGATTCTCTTCACTTTGATTGTTTCTCTTTCGTTAGACATATTTATATTTAAAGAAAACAATTAACATTTATAACAGAATCTTCCTTAAACAACATTGGCTTGTGCTTATGAGTGAGAATTTATTCTCGTCCTTACTGCTATCTGCAGTAAAATGACCACTGGCTTTAATAGACACATGGTTTAAGAGGATTTTAGTTGAACTCCATTAATTTTGTTGCATGAATGTTGCATTCTGTTGTGTTTAACATTAAAGAAACACAAAGGTAAACAACTGTTGTTATCCAGAAGAACCTGCAGTCTAATTAGTCATTCACAACCTATTACAAATCCTTACCTGCAAGGTAACACAGAATTTTTTCCTTCCTAGATTTAAATTGCCACTAGCACTGAATTGTTGGGTGGGGAATGAAACTGTTGATATTCTCATATTAATGAATTCCATATATATGATTTCAGTATATTGAAGTGAGCCATATATCTGCAACATGCAAAGCACTGGAAAACAATGGCCATTGTGACATCAAGTCAGAAAAATCAGACTAAAACCTAGAGGCAACTGCCTAAGGACAATTTCACGAAAAAACAATCAAATCACAGAATAAAAGATAACATGGATTATAAGTGGAAGAAAATTTCCCAGACTGCAGAACTTTTGCTTTGATTTGAAATTTAATCATATGATGATGATGTTTTTCTTTT
The DNA here is from genome assembly GCA_013397795.1 of Orthonyx spaldingii. Classification (NCBI taxonomy): domain Eukaryota; kingdom Metazoa; phylum Chordata; class Aves; order Passeriformes; family Orthonychidae; genus Orthonyx; species Orthonyx spaldingii. Next base: position 1,436,445 of record VZTJ01001769.1, on the reverse strand, counting down.
AAGTGGCTTGCAGGATTTTCCCATAGTACCCTGTTTATTTGCTCACAAACAACGACAGGTTAAACAAGCAAAAGGGACAAAAAAGTCCTGATAGTTGTTCTATGCCTAAGTTTTCTGAAAATGTATATATAGTTTTCTATTTTTGTAAATAAAGTTTATACTGTTTTACACAAGAGGAAAATTCTTACTACTTCTTACAGGGAGATACCTATTTTCTATGGGTTGTTTTACAATATAATTTCTGAAGCAAGGTTCAAGCATTATTTCTTTTAATGAAATGTGTCATGTGTTTAGAGCACAAAACTGGAAAAGTGGTGTTTAGAAAAATCAATGTCACACACACAGATTACTGTGTCCACTGATCTATCAAATTATTTCTATCTTAGTCTAATAAAGAAGTGAGTAGATAGCTTTATTCAGTCCTGCTACTTGTAGTAGGATCCCTGGTAGTGAAATCAGCTACTGCTATTTTGCATTTTTGTATACGCAAGAGACACAAAATGATAGCCCTCTTCATAATAAGCACTTACATGCTTACCTCAAGACCAACAAAAATACATAGCATTAGTGAAAATTTGGCTTACAGAGAACCCAAAGAGTCTATAGGTTTGGAGCTGAGCTTCCTTGTTCTGGAACATGATTCATTTAGAACAGGGAATTTGAGGGATAGCATTGAGGAAGCTTCTTTATTGCCCAAAATACTGAAAGATAGAGGATTCAACCAGACTGAACTAATTTTGGAAAACATACTTTTAGAAAAAAAAAAAGGACATGTACTTATTTATATCTTACTACAGGTCAAAAGACAGTGTAGAAATATCTTACAGCAAGTTTGAGTGACTAGGCTATTATTTTTCTTATGAGATTACACTAATGAGATATACATATAGGCTAAAATATTTTCAACCAACTAAACACAAAAAAGATTGAATGTCAAAACATATTGTCTTCAACACAAACTGAATCTTTCCAACTAAAAGTGCTACTATCCTTCTTTGATTTTAATTTCATTACATACTTTCTGAGTAATGACTTCCATTTCACTGAGACACTTTCAATTCAAACCCAGCTATAAATTTAGGTACTTAAAGATTCAGATTTCATGAAATCACAGATTAATTGAAATGCTTCAGTAATAATTTGAAAGCTTAAAATATTCTTTTTCCAGTTTTACTCTATAATTAGTAGTTTTTGTTATTTTGTGAAAAGCCATATTTGTTTTTTCAGTGAGCAAGCAGTTAAAAACATAATCACATTTTCTGTAACAGAAGAATATGGGCCAACAAACAGAGCATCTCTACTCTTGCTATGTTATATAGGGCTTATAGGACTGTCATTATGTAGGACTTCAAGCACCAGGAGAGACAGGCCACCATTCTTCAACAAATAGACTCTTACTATGCATGTTATTTCCCTTGTCTAACTGCAATACAGGATATATAAAAGCAGTGAAACAGCTCTGCCTTCACTCAGAAAAATGAAAGACGAATATATATGATGATGACACCAGATATTTACTTTTAAATGTGTGTGTGTGTATGTTAGTATCCTAAATTGTAAATGACAATGCCAATTGCAGACACAGTAAAGACCATTGTATTTACAAATGCAGAATTTCAGACATAAATCTGCAATGGGGTGGTGCCTTTTTTTTTTCTTTTTTGGCTTCTTTTCAGGTGCACTTAGATGCATGAGTGCAATGCAAAAAAAGAGAGAGCAAATCACACTAGTCATTCCTGAGCTAAAACTGCATTATTAAAGATTTGAGAAAGCAGAAATAAGGATATCAGTATTTTATATACATTTTATTCAGGCTCTTTCAACCATTTTCTCAATCCAATGAAAATCTGAAGGAATTGATTCTTAAAGTATAAGTCAATAAGGGAGGACTTTTGTGAGATTAGTTATAAAGATTTCTAGCCCACATTCTTGTAATCCAAGGTTATTGCTTGTATCATCATACTGACAGGTTTATCTTAATAAGAAATGTTTTGTGCTAGGAGAATTTATGTTTTTATGCTCAATTACAGTTTTATGTTGGAGGTGTTAAGCAGGCAATAAAAAGAGCCTTCCTTACATCTATTATTCATTTTTCACATCATGGTCATGAAGGTAAGATACCCTTGGAAATGTATTTCTCTTGTTCTTATTAAGCAAACAATTTGTATTAATTTTGCTTATCTCAAACCTTACCATTTTCAGATGGGAAAAAATAGGTTGTAAATTACCTAACCCTATGTGAATAGTATTTTCCCTTGATGCCTTCAGTTAGAATTGGATTCCCAAGACATGAAACACTGCATAAATTGAAAAGGAAATAGTCTCTGCCACAAAGAGTTCACAATCTAAAGTCAACAAAACATAAAATAGGAAAACTGAAAATCCAAGACTCTCTGCATGTGAGCAGATTTCATTTGGAATAAAGCAACATTTTTTTCTAAGCAAAACGAAGAGTATAGCATCCAAGCATAATATCCTAATTGCACATTTAAGAAATCCTACAAAAATAATAATAAACATTTGAAAGGTCCTGGGATCTGAAATCTTCTTTCTTCACCCTTGCCCATGTAGTACTGTACATGCTGCTAATGCAAATGAATAATCTGAGACAAAGCTCAACAATCACAGTTTGCTGCAGGTTAAAAAAAGAGCCACAATAATTATGTTCATTACCATGACGGGTTAGTTAGAGACCAGTAAAAGCTCTAAATGTCCTTTGTGATCTCAATTAAGTTGCTACTAAGAAGAATGCCTAAGGAGAAATTTCAATGTTAACTTTTACTTCTGCACAACACACTGAAATGCTCTAATGCAAAAACTCCAAAGGTCCCTACCCTTTATTTCAAGGGACAGTCTGCATTAACTATGCCCTAACATTTTAACTTATTGGGCTAACATATAGGAATCACAGGATAGAACCTGCTACTGATCATTAGGCAGGGCTTTGATTTTCCCATCTTTTAGTTTCTTTGTCCAAAATATTCATTAATAGGAAACATAGAGTCTTTCAGCAGTGTGGTGATACATGTGGTCACTAAGCCCTGACAAGACAGCACAGCGAAACCTGAAGCCTGAAATAGGAACATTTAGAGGAACAGAGTAAACCAACTACCCATAATTCATCAGTAAACTATACTGCTTGGATTCCTTAAAGATGTAGCCAATAAACAGGCTGGATTAAGGTAATAGCAAAGAAAAACATACTTAGAAAAATCTGTTTCTTTGAATGCTCACAATGCCACAGTCTCATGATTTTTCTAGGTTCTCATTAATCATGGGACATTCTCTGATGATGACTTAACTAAAGGGCATATTCTCATAGCTACAATGACATCCTGGGAAAAAGAAATTCCACCTTCAGCATTCAAAGAGACCAAAATCCAAAGACTCATTAAATCAAGCGTCTATCAGGATGAAGATGTATTTAGTTATAAATATACTTTGAAGCCACAAGTAGGTATTAATAAACAAGTCCATCGTAGGAAGCATTACATTCTGGAGCTAGGAGATCCATCTTAAAATCTGGGAATGATTATTATATGTCTTTAAATCCATATTTGCCAGTCCTATATTTATATAGTGATTGCTAGACCACTGTACGATTTTTCCCCCAGATTTATTTCTGTGAAATAATGCACAGTTTTGCACCAATATTTTTAGGAAATGGCATGGGGGAATCTGAGCCGTCTGCTCTTATTAACATGACCTGATAATAGCAAGTGATGTGAGAAGAATTTGTGTGTAGCCAGGGTGTGTGAACAGATTTTCCAAAACTGCCTCTGCTGAGAGGATGTTTGCCCCAAACCTGGTAATGCAAAGAAGAAATTAAGAGTCTCGGTTTGCTTGATGTGACCACCAGCTGGATTAAACAGTAGCAAGACTTAGAAGAGAGTAAAAGTAAGGGTGAATTTCAAAGGAAGCATTTAAAAAAGGACAAAAATCTTTGCCTGGGTGGTGACCAGCAGCTGCCAGATGGGCAGATATTGTCAGAAGCTGCCCCACTGGCACTGCAACCCCACCTCCCAAAGGCTGCCTCTCCCTGCCCTACAGCAAGGGAGTTGACTGAACAGGGTGGTCTCTCACCAGCATGTTGATCAGTGGATCTTGTGGAGCAGTGTAGGAAAGTGGGGAGGGGTGTGGGAAAGGTGTAAATATAGGAACTGCCCTCACAGGAAAGAAGGTGCTTGTAATCCACCCTGCATGTCCCTGTGGGCAGGATGCATCCAGCTGTGTAAGGCATTTGTGCAGTGAGATGCAAACTTCCTGGGAATGAGTACAAAAGGGTGTTCAGCAAATTGTAACAATATGTTTACAGTCTCTAGGTGTCTTATGTTGTGGTTTATTTGTTATGTTGCTGATTTTGATCCTGTAAGTGTAGTTCACTGACTGTCAGTTAATTATATCTTGTTAATAAATCAATAAACTGCTTCGATCCCCACTCGATTTAGAAAAAATATGCAGCTGTTCCTTGCAGTAAGGCTATTCCATTTTGCTATAATTCCTATGAAAGAAAATATAATCTGTTCTAAGAAATCCAAGTGCCTGCCTTTCTTACTAAATCATAACTCACTTCTGAAATGGATGTGAGCATCAGGGCCAGACAGTGTAATGCATCACTATCTACACGGTGGTAGATCACAGAGAAATGGGGAGAGGTATTGTGGGAAGTTTTCTGAAGGTGAAAAAACAATCCTCTCTAGCCTGTATGCCTCAAGTTAGAAATAAATCATTGTCTGTGCCCAGCAACAATGCATTCTGCAGAAAATACTGCCTAGGGAACAGCCAGGGTCACTGCTAGCTTTGCTTAGCTACATAGGTGGTGTTCAGGAAAATTTCATCTGGGCCATGCTGTTCACTTGACTTAAATCAGTCTTCAAAGCTGCTACTCATAGAGGAACATTGCAAAGAACTTTTTGTAAGTTTGAATGCACTTTCCTGATCTCAAACACTACTTTTCTCTATATTACTGCTCTTTGGAATACATGTTTATGGAAGGTATTGATTACAAATAGAGTGTGTAAAGTGTGAATTCATTGCGTATGTACTATACAGAATTGAAAATAAATAACCAGAATATTCAATCCGTAATTATTTATGTTCTTTTTAGCATATTTGTGTGCCACTAATATAATGAGAATTCCTACAAACTGTATTGAGAATAATGTACTTAATAGGACAACTAAACTCAAATCCCAGCCATACAAATTGTGATCTCATATTTGGAAAGGTGAAGAAAAAAATTTGAATTTTAAATACCTTGTTATAATAATTTGGCTTCAGAAAAATATTGTTTAAAAATACAGGAAAAATAGCACATATGATATAAAAAAAATCCATAATGCCTCCCTCCCCACTCCCTGCAAAAAGCTAAAGGGGCTGTAAAAAAACCTTTGTCCTGTAAAAAATATTACAAAGGCTACATAATGCTGCCTGTGCAGTTTCTTTTCTTTAGTATTTCAACATTTTGTAAAAAATTGGGGGGAAAGTATTTAAATCAAAATTTCAACCCATTTCAAGAGGCTAAAAATGAGTAAATGACTGTAATGCACTACCATATTGCTAAGTGCTCCCTCATGAGGCCCACATAACCATCCTCAGGACAGATTAATTTCCTAAAGTACTACTTGGAGAGTTTACACATCAACACATAAAACCCGCCATGTTTCATTATTTGAGAAACATATTATCATCATTAAACTGTTTTGCATCATGCAGGACCACTACCAAAGCTGGTGTAGCTGCATGAATATTTAGGCTCTCAGATACAACAGCTGTAAGGTTTGGATAGTCAAAGAACAGACTTCCCTATAATCTTCTCTGACTCTGTCCTACACTTTCTATAAAAGCAGTTTCTACAGATGTAAATAAGGCAAAACTTTGGTCTCAGATTTGTACACACACTCTTTGTCCAGGAGTCATTCCATTTTGGAAGCAGGAAGAAATGAGAATTCTGAAAGCCAATCTCCATCCTTACTAATACCATTCCTAAAGACTTGAAGGTGGAAATGCCACTCTGTGAAAGACAATCCTTGAAGTTCCACAATGCGAGTTAGACATGATGACTTCCATCATATACTAGGCATAGAAAAGATGTGTTCATACAATATCCATCACTGCAAGATCTTATCCCTCCTTCCTCCCTTATAGAGTTTAGGCAAAAACTAGTAGATTTTAAAACTGCAGGTATTTAGAGATAGAAGAAATTCTAGATATATAATTCAGTCTGGAAGTGAACTCTCTCTGAAAAACGACCCAAACGATAAAAATACAAATACTATCAACCATAGCCATTATGATCTCTCTTTAGGCTTCCACTTATTTGAATGCAAAGTGCTGCATTATGCACTGAACACCACACTGTGACAGTATGACAGATGCGTCAGGGCCAGGGTGTGTACCCCACATCCTGCAGTGGGGCCCTCCATGCTCAAGGCCAGACCTCTGGTAAGAGTGCAGGGGTTCAGAAGCCTCTGCTGCCTTGGAGATCATCAAGAAAATTCTAGAAGAAGCTTCAGGAGCAGAGACTCCTCCGAGCAGCTAGGCTAAGGAGCCTCAGCAGGGGCTCCACACTTCTGAAGCTGCTTTTAAGCCAAGGCTCACAGCCCCAGTCCCTGCCTGAGCTGTGCTTCACCACCCTGACTATGACCCACTGACTGATATTCCCAGCTTGACCCTGAACTCTCCTTATCACTGTGGATTTCTCTGATGATGTGGTCTGCTGTTCAGCCCTGGTTGCTGTCACCCTTCCTGTTTAGGTACAGTGCCACTGCTCCCTTGTCAGTGAGGCCACAGCTTCTGCCTGCCCTATTATCATGCTAAGCTCCCATCTTCCCTTGCCTTGGTGAGCATCCTCTTCCTGCTGCTCCCTGACAAGATGTACTCAGAGTATGTTAACTAGATTGGGATTTTCTGGGGACACAGGCAGGGAACATATACCAGTTCATGAGTTTCAAAAAAGTTTGAGAAGAAAAACAGTTACAAAAGCACTTCCCGGGGCTCCCAAGGAGCAGCCCATCTGAAAGATGAGGAAAAAAAGAACTGAATCTGGGCATTCCAGTAACTCAGTCAGCATCTTAATTTTTAAACCAAGATTTTCAGCTATATATTTTCAGAGGGGTGAGGGTGACTGTAAGTAAACTAACCAAGGCAGTGAGCTCTTGACCAGGAAAACTGGAGAAGTTAAATGATAGTTGATCGTTCCTTTTTTCAGCAAGAAAAGGATTAGGTCTCTGTACCAGCAAACAAGACTGTGAAACTCTGCCTTGGAGAAATCCTTTTCGTTGCCTCTCAGAGAAGACGTGCTTCACAGCTGAAAGTGCACACAGAAAGTGCGGCCCTTGAGCCTCACTACTGGACTGGAACGCCCAGTACAGAATTTGGCAGTTTGTGAAAGGCTGTTGCAAAGACATAGGACTAATCAGTTGTCCATATCCATAGGGTATAACACAAGGTGTAAAGGAGCTTAATTGCAACAAGAAAGACTCAGGTTCGACATTAGGGAAAACTAACAGAAAAGGCAATGGCAGAGGAGCTCTGCTGGAACAGATAATCTCAGGTGATTGTGGAATCTCAACAGAGAGATCAAAGAAATATCAATGAAGAAACACATTTGTAGAGTTAACTGAAAAGAGACAGAGCAGGGGAAAGGAAATTAGATGACATGTTGAAGTCTCTTTCAGCCTGTTTTTTATGATTCATGATCTCTTGATTTTTACTTTGGAGCTGATAATACTTATGTGATGAGCAATCATCCTGTCTGAGTTTCCTTTGGGAAAAAAAAAAGAGTTCTGATAATCGAAACCTGCTGATAGTGCATCCAGCTGATGAGTTTTTTTATTCGAATATTCATAAAAAGATTCATATTCATGTGCAACAGAAATACCTATAATGCTATCTGCACATAAATACATTCAAATGAGAACCAAAGAGGAAAATCAAATACTCGCTTCCTAGAACTCAGAGAAACTGGTCAGTAACAAAACCAAAAGTGATGAGAGAAGGGGAGAAAACTCCCCCCCAAGAGATACACCTACAGAAAACTATGAGGTAGCAATTAAGAGAATATAAGAACATCCATTACTGATAAATTCTAAAATTCCTGGTCCAGCCTTCCACACACAATGAAGGATTGGCTGTTGGCTACAAAGAAGTGTGACATAGTGAAATGAAAGCACTTGTCATTTCTTTTGAAAGAGTGGAGTTTAATGACTATTTTTAACACTGGAATTACTAAAAACAGTTTCAACTGCCCAAAGTACATTAATAATACATTATTTTCCTAGTTCACCTGCTAAAACTGAAGGTATACATAAGGCACATAAAACAAATGCAGATGTTACAAACGGAAGAATTGAGTACTACAACAGGATTATGTAAAAAACATTTTACATCAGGATGAGAAATGCTATCATAACGTGACAGAAAAGGAACAAGATCAAGGACAGCACATCTGAAATTTTCCTTCATACTATATCTGGTCTGCTATCAAAACTGCCAGCTGTGGTACTCTATCAGACACAGCACCGTCGCAAAGCATGAGCTGCACCATCAGCCACACTACTGCTTTCTTGCCAGGATTAGATGAAGACCTAGTGAATGATTGTATACAGTTATCTATATTTGACTGCTATTTTAAATATTGCAGGAAAACTGAGTGGAGTTAATTTCTTCTTTGAGACACAAAGAAATGAGCCTTACAGTCAAAAAAGTGTCAGGATTATTGATACTGTACAATGCTGAAGTTGGCAAATATTCTCCTGTTTTAAATATACCTGTCAACAGTGAGCTACAGGGCATGCAAGGATACATAGCTGGCACTTCCTGTCTTTCACAGCCAGCTACAGCTTGGCTCTCGCATACTTGCTATTGTCAGCCTTCTGGTTTTGGCAGTTCTGGCTTTAAATCCTGAATCCCATAATCATAATAGGCTGCCATAGCTTGTGTAAAAACTTCCTCACTTCATACATCCTGCTGAATTTCGGACATGTAGTTCTTTTCTTTGGTAACTGTGATGAATCACAAAAATATTATGTCCTCTAATAGAGTAAAACACATAGTCAAGAAATTAAAATAAATGCAATTAAAAAAATTCAAAGCTAAACATAAATATGCACAACTTGATCTATCTAAAAATAAAGGAAGGCATATCTTGCTCAGAACTTTGAAGGTGGGATAGCTCTGGAAATTTTTTTTGCCTCAAACCAACTGTAAATTCCTGACCTTCAGACACATTCTGAATTTTTCCATACAATCAAAGTTACTGTATTCCTACCATCTTAAAAAGATGCAAAATCCCAAGAGAAAACTGTTTAGCAAACTAGCTGATGGATCAAGTCAATATTTTACAGTAAACAGATCCAGCAATATTCTTCATATTTTATTAAGTGACATATTGGCCACGTCTTAAATCCTGGAGATACATTTCCTATCAGCATTACCAGTGGATTAACACTACAGCACTGCAGCAGCCCAATGAAGATGTACTATTCTAAAATAAGTACAGGTAGCTCCAAATCTGTCAGAAAAGAAGGTAATATGCGTCTTAGGAATACCATATATCTTTCTGTCTTAGAGAGTCTTTGCTCCTATTACAGTGCCCTTGGCCATGTAACAGGGTTTCCAGAAGCAGGTAACACAAAATGACCAGACTGAGCCATGTGTGAGAGCTGCAGGAGGTACACCCACTGTCCACATGTCCTCAAAGGTGCACTGGCCTTGCCTGAGCTCTGCTGTAGCCATGGTTCTATGGAGCACCTCACCTACCCCCTCCTCACTTGCCCTCCCAACTCCACCTCAACCCATTTTTCACTCTATTTTGCTAGCAATGGGGGGGTTGTGATAAGCTCTCTAGCCCTTTGAAAACTGAAGGGTGTAGCTGAAGGCACAGAGCACACATTCAGCACAACTGGTCACTCCCACCTCCCTTATGTCCAGATGGCACAAAGCACCAGGATTATGGACCCAACTTCTATGACAGAAGTCGCCCCATCTGCTTCTCTGGTTGTTTCAAATGGCTTCACAGATGAACTATATTGAACTAAGAAATTACCAGCTCAGCTGCTTGAATGTAGAGGCAAGTTTGAGTGAAAACAGGGAAATTGCCTAATCTTTATTGTGGAACACATATGGCACCCTCTGAACCACTAAGAAGTGGTTTTCTTCATGTGAGAATTCATGTATTTCAGGCATTTGTAGACACCCATGAGATTTTTTTTCCCCCCCTATACTTAATCCATCTACAGAGCAGTTCAGACTGTCAGGACAAGTGATATAGCCACTTGTTTATACAGTCTTGACAGCTAAAACTTCAAAACCTACTGGATCATAGGAAAAATCAAGGGGGAGGTTATTTCAAAGTTGCTGAATGCATATTTGTGTATATTTTCAGGAGTGTAAAGTTTCTATAAAAGCACAAATTTTGCATCTTTAGTAAGGACAGAAGAATTGTGATTTCTTTTTTTAATATACCTAACATTTTAGAAAAAAATTATTTTAAAGTAAAAATAAATACATATTCTTTGTAGATGCTATTATTAGCTATTTAAAGAATTAGAATGTAAATAATATATTTGTTTTGCAGCATTACATTAGCTTCCAGATAAAGGACATGGTCTTTTGGTTTGAGGGAGATGGAAATCACAGAAACACAAGGTTGGAAGAGACCTTTAAGATCATTGAGTCCAACCCATGCCTTAACACCTCCTCAACTACACTGTGGCACTGAGTGCCACATCCAATCTTTTTTTAAACATGTCCAGGGATGGTGAACTCCACCACCTCACCAGGCAGACGGTTCCAGTTCTTTATCACTCTTTCAGTAATAAACTTTTTCCTAATATTCAACCTAAATTTCCCTTGGCACAGCTTGTGTTCTCTCGTTCTGTCAGTTGTTGCCTGGAAAAAGAGACCAATCCCCACCTGACTACAACCACCTTTCAGAGAGTGATAAGGTCATCTCTGAGTCTCCTTTTCTCCAGGCTAAACAACTCCAGCTCCCTCAGTCATTCCTTGTAGGGCTTGTGTTCCAAGCCCTTCACCAGCCTCATCACCCTCCTTTGGACGCGTTCAAGCGTCTCAACATCCTTCCTAAACTGAGGGGCCCAGAAGTGGACACAGCACTTAAGGTGTGGCCTCACCAGTGCCAAGTACAGGGGAAATGTTGCACTCTAGACAGAGTCTTCTTAGCCTCACTTTAAACAAGAAAGAAGACTGTATGGCCAACAGCAATTCCCGAACTTACCAGCTAAGTAACATTTTAGTGTCAAAAGAATGCATCAGATGTATTGCCATGCTTCTACTCTACATTATGATGGATATTTAGGAAGATCCTCTGGTACTGATATTCTGGTAATAAGAATATGCTGCTCATTCAGTGATACTGTATATAAAAACAGCATTTTAATACAGTTAAGTCAATGTGCTTTAGATTTCATATCCTAAATAACTCTGTTATCAATACCAAAGGACATTTTTGTCTCCACTGCCAATTACTTTTATGTTCCAATTGTTTCTCAGTATAAGAAACTAAAACACTTGAGCTAGCCTGCTAAACAAACTATCTTTCTTTTATTCAGGTTTTTCATTGAAAGCTTATTTTGATTAAAGGATTCGATTCCTTGAGCAAAGCACCTTGAAATAGGTAAACTTTTTTCGCTGTAAATTGCTAGGGTTTGGTTTGTTTCTCTTTTTTTTTTCTTTGTTTGTTTGTTTTGTTTGTTTGTGGTTCTTTCTTGGTGGGGTATTCTTTATTTGTTGGTTTGGGTTGGTTTTTTTTAGATGCATAGATGCTTTTTGTAGCTTTCTTTCCTTCACAAGTTATGACATCAGATACAAATCCAAAAGAAATATCACCTGCTATAATAATACAAAATGGAAAACATATTTGATGTGATAAAAGAGGAATAGCTCTTGCTAAAGAGCTTTGGAGACATTTTTGTAATTTTTACTATAAATTATGTGTTTCTTCAGGGCAAAGAAAGACATACAATAGACTGTAACATAATCATTTTTTTCCATAGTACAGTAAATACAATCATTTACACAGAAGGCACTCAAGAATAATCCCATATCAGGATGCTCTCAGCTCTCATCTACGTTGAATGCCTGGAAAGTAACCTTGCAACTTTTGAAATCCTATTTTCCCAGAGTAATATAGTTTTTCAGATTAAATATTAAGGATTTGATAAATGATGACAAACCTTGAACTGATTAACAAATCAATTTCTCTTACAACTTTTCCTTAAAAGAAAAAAATAAACCTGAGAAATAGACACTAATACTTTCATTCAAAACTGTACAGAAATTTCTGAGCAAATCTGAAAATATCAGCTTTATGATTGCAGATTGAGAGAGTAATTATTTAATAGCTTTTCTTTTTGAGAAAGATCAAGTTTCTATCCATGGCTGCCAACTATGGACAATATTACAAAAAACACTGTAGAGATGCTTACCACCAATACACAAAGTAGAGAACCTTGTCATCTTTACATAAGAAATAAACACATTACGAGTTATTTTTTTATTGGTAGATCTTTCATTGTATTTCTTTTTTGTGATATGAAACAACCATACAAAAGAATTGTGGAAGAATTGAAAACAAAGGTTTCACAGAGGACTTAGGAACTTCCAGCTGTATTCACTGCTGCTGTTGAAGCAATGTCTTTCTTTACGATAATATGGCTATCCAGCTTCGACACTTGCCTCACCACACATACCATCATATCTATCCTGTGTAATGACCAAAAACTTGAAAAAGTTTTTCAAAATCAGTACTAAGTAATATTTTGAAGATCGTACAGTTTCAGTATACAAGAAGCTGCATTTCCTAAAAAAATCCAACAAGTAGGAAACGCACCATCCCAATTTCTTAGCAATATAATCACTGTGAATGTGCCTCACTTTGTTCCCCCTACAATTTCGCATAGTCCAGCTTCTTATAGCAATTCTTTATTCAATGGAGGAATGCCATATTATCTGCTCAGATATTCAAAATTCCCATGGCAATCTGCCTGGGTGTCTAAAATACCTCTGAGATGGGTCATGCCCCACAGCAGACACATCCAACAGAACCCTCGTACCAGAAGGCCAGTGAGTACTGAAGGGAGAAATGTTACAGTGTGATCCATCTGCAAGCCTGCAGCATAAAGAAAATTCTTGTAAAAAAAAAAATTTGGGCTCAGTCTTCATTGATAAACATGCTGTAAATTTAAAGCTAAATTTAGGTGTGGCATTTAGGTTGAAAACTATAGCTCTGATGAAAAATTAGCTTTAAGGCACTATGACAAAAATCCAGTCAACTCAGTAGCTCTCTTTGACTCCAATAGGTTCAGAAGGCTTTTTTAAAAATTTCTTGAATGATAGGATTTGTTTCCTATTTTACTCTTAGCAAGCCCAAATCTTTCATATCCAGCAAAAAATGTATGCATTTTCGTGATGCACTGTTTTCTGGAACATATTTATTTCTGCTTCTGAAATGACTTATTTATGTTTGTTTTAAACAAAATGGATACTAATAAGATGGTTTCACATGCAGTCATGTAACAACGGTTTTGCCTTTGATTTTTTGCAGTACTAATTCCCAAACAAAGTCCAGTGTGAGCTTCTAGAAGATCTTTGTGCCTCAAGTGACTGCACTTAGCATAATGTTGTTGGCAGTAGGAACTTTGTTGTTTATGGACAGCAGATTATTCATTACCAAAATAATTAATTTTTTTTAAAACATAATTGAAAACAGTACACATGCCATCCCAATAGTTTGTCATCTCCCAGGCAAATTACAAGTGGGTCAGTGCAATTTGAACAGAGCACAGTATTTGCTTTACCACTACTAATAATACGTGGGCCATAAAGCCCATTTCCCTCAGTTTGTTAGATGGCTTAACACACATACAACTTCCTCTAAATGCAAACTTAACAGATGTCTTCCAGCTTTAGGGTTTTTTTCCCTAAGAATCACTTTCAAGGTTTGCACTCTTACAGCAGAGCTGATGAAAATATGATTGCTTTTCATGACTCCTCCTCTGCTGCTGGGTAGGCACATTAAAAAGACATAGCTGTCTATCTCAATGTACACATGCCATAGTAAAATGTGTGTTATTTACTGATAAAACCCACATGACAGCAGTTTAAAAACAGGATTTATTCTGTCAGTCAAATTAGGGAGGCAGAATATCTTCTATGCCAAGTGATTACTGTCTGGGTCTAAGTGTGGCAAACTGCCAGATCAATTACAATGGTAGAGAAGAGGAAATATGAAGACAGATTGGCTCAATTCTAAGCAGAAGCATCACTAAAAAAGAAACCCAGGGACACTTTAATGCAACATCCAATTACTTAAAAATGCATCTTCAGCCTACAGTGCAGTTTTTGTTTATATGGTTTCTTTCTACATAAAGAAAAGGGAAATCAGCATAGAGTTGGACAAATCAGGTGTAAATAAAACCCACACTGATACAACTTGTACCTTGATGCTTCTGAGATGTAAATTGCTGAATGTCAGTTTTTACAACAAAAGCCAAGAAATACCATGGGAAAACATACTCAGAAGATAGCCAATAACATTTCAGATGCAGTCCTGTTAAAATAGCACTATTTCCCCCTTCGATCTGTAATTGATTTCAAGGGGAAAGAAAATGGCTAGATTGCTCTTCATACCCAAGTTTTCCCTCTACTATTCATTATTTTATGGATAATTTGCCTTTCCCAATACTGGAGGAAAAAGAATGGTAGTAGAGGTAGCCGGTAGATTAAAGTCACCTAAACCTGATCTATTATGTTAGCTCTCCTATCATAAGAGGAAATTAGAAAAAGGCAGATAAATGTGTTTTGTCTTTTCTTACTATTATTTTTATTAATAATGGAATTCATCCTCTCAGTTGCACATCTTTATTTCAGCGTCCTGCAGCTGCTGTGGGGAACATGCATGGGAAACGTGAGATTCCAAGACCAAGAATTTAGTATTCTGGAGGACAAATTCATCAGCTTCATATGATATGGGGTGATCAGTCTTCAGATGAAGCCTGAAAGAAATTGATTCTGATAAAAGTTGCCAAGGTTAATGTTCCACAAGGGGTGCAAATTAGTGTGTGATCATAGCAAAATGACATTGTTTTGAATGAGACATCTAAAACCCTGCAGCCCTCATCATCATAATTATTATCAGGCCAAATTAAAAATGAGTATCTAGAAATGGATAAAATACAGTAATATGAAATAAGGAAGAAGCTTTCAGGATTTCATTGGGGACAATTACATGATGTTGTTTATATATAAAACTACTAGATCTCTATTTTAAAACACTTTGGAACGCATTAAAATTCAGAGAAGTGCAGAAACATGAAACCATGAAGTTCAAGAGATTTGCACCAGAACAAAAGGAAAATTAGACCCATTACTTGAAGCTTGCTGCATGAGGACTGTTAAGAGGATGCACAATATATGAGGTCTCAATGATATTTTTGCTAAACTTTGAAGAAGGTTTATGACAAAAAAACCAATGAAACAAGTGTTTTACTGAGACTCAGAAACTGTAAAAAGGCAAAAAAGAAGATAATAGTATGAGAGCCTTAACGTTTTTTGAATCATTAGGGAGAATTCTTCTTTAGCAGAAGAGAGATTTAAAACGAGTAATATTGCCAGAAGAATTTGAAAATAAGCACAGGAGAACCTAACGCTAAGCGCTGTCAGTTTGTACTCCATTTGCCATTTTTTAACACACCATTATGAAAATGTATTTATAGTCCATAAATCTATCTTATGAATACAAAGTATTCAAAAGAAATCTACAATTTTATACAATATATAAAACTGTTTAACTGATGGCTTTAAATCAGGAATCATCATACCCCAAAGTACTCTTTGTTAGGGGTCCATTTAGTATAACACAAGAAACTGGAGGCAAAATACCTTTTAGTTAACTGCAGCTCTGAGTAACTGTTCCGTTTCAATCCAGCCTGTCAATGTGTGGAAATTATATTTCTATCTTGCATATGTAAGCAGGTGAATACAACTCCCTCTATTTACCCTTTATAAATGTAGTACATGAAACAAGAAAGATCAATGCTGGAATGCTGTCATTTTTTCTGGTGTCATTCCTTTCAAAAGGTTACTGAAAAAAGATGAAGAGAATGAGCTATGTGAATGACAAAGAACTGGAAATAAACTCCATTATAATTAGACAACAAAACTGTGATCTGTGGTGTTTTGGGGTTTTTATCCATGAAGAGGTTAAAATTGATGCAACTGCCAATAAATGGAGACTAGAATATAATTATATATATAATTATTTTTATGCTGAGGACAATTAACCACTGGAATAATTTACCCATGTACAGAAGGGATACTTCATGATTTGAAGCCCTGTGGGTCACCAGACATCTTTCTGGAAGAGAGTCCAGACAGGAGTTTTGGTCATGAACCAGAAACTAATAAGCAACTTTCTTTGACCTCTGCTCAGTAGATCAAACCTGATGACTGCTAATGTTCCTATGCTGGTATAACAGTGTATGCATTTTAAATGGTTCTCCACATTACCATTTACTCTTTCTAATGTATCTCAGGACCCAGAGTGATGACTCTTCCCTTATGACTGCCTTATCATTATCACTTATCACTAAGTCATTTCATTTCCCTTTGTCAAGAAAAGTTCAAGATATATTTCTCAGAGAATGCAACTTAAGCTGCTCCAGTAATTAAGTTGAGTCAGCAGAGCAACTTCTAAAGCACTCATGCTTAAGAAAGATGTCTCACACTTTAGGCCAATAGCAGAATACGCATGTGCAGAAGCTGAGGATGGCCATCTGCTTCTTAAGGCAAGTGGGAATGAACAACAGTCTGAAGCACCTGACAAGGTCCACAGCTCCTGCCCCAGAGAGCCAGGAGTACTCTCCCACTGCTGTTTTTTATTTTTATCACAGGGGAAACCCTAACTGGCTCTAAGCACAACCACAGAATCTATCTTCACTTTGTTCACAGACTGAAAAAATCTATATTTTCTATATTACTTGTCTGACTCCCTTGGTTCTGCCTCTACCTAAATCACTTGGAAAGTACAGTCAGGCACACTGCTGGCATATACATCCCAGTGGATAAGTAGACCAGCAGAGCCCTTCCTGAACCTATAGATCAGGCATCCCTGAAACATCAAGGATACATAGTTAACATTCACACAGGAAATGCTGTAATTAAGGTCGCATGCAGTTTTTTTGCTGCATCTACTTATGTGTCAGATTTACAGGCTAGATAAGCTATTTAATTATAAGATCACATCATAGTTCAAATATCAGTCAAATTACTCATTGCCAATGTTGCATCCCTACTTTCCTGAAATTTACTTTATGTGGAACTACGATTTATATGACAGTTTTATCAAGCCTTGTACATTATGGTGAACAGTTCAGTCTTCCACAGTAACAAAGGCAAAAAGAAATTATTTGAGGAACAGCAAGAGCTCAAATTGTACTTAATACAGTAATTCAAATATCTAGATGTCCGCTGTAATGCTACTTTGGATTTCTTTTACAGCACTAAGTTGCTCACTAACTCACTTCTGTCAATCAGTTAGCCTTTAAGTGCTGTAATGCAAACCATATCAATAGCTGAAATTAAATATATTGCTATGGGCAGTAGGCAGATTTCTGTCTAATTGAAACAATTAATGTCATTGTCAAGTAGTAAGTAATAACTAAAATACTGAGGGGGGTATGTTTGGAGTGATGATGGTTGTCTTCCCAAGTCACTGATGTGTGATGGGGCCCTGCTATCCAGGAGGTGGCTAAACACTTGCCTGCCCATGGGAAGCAGGGAATTAAGTCCTTGTTTTGCTTTGTTTGTGTACATGGCTTTTGCTTTACCTATTAAACTGTCTTTATCTCAACACACAACTTCTCTCACTTATATTCTTCTGATTCTTTCCCCCATCCCATCGTGGAAGGGGAGTGAACCCCAACTGTGTGGGGTTAGTTGCCAGCTGGGGTGAAAGCACAACAGTAATATAAATTTTTACCAGTGGATGTTTAACTATGTCACCTGAAAGATCTACAGACACATGTCACCAGGCTAATTCCTTAGCAGACAAACAAATAAATCAACATTCTTTATAATTACATCCCTTCACTCTAAGCTATGATTTATTCCAGTTATAGGAACAGCTGCTCTTCCTTGTGTACTGCCTTGTAATTTGGACATTTACATTCTAGTGACCCTTCTTGAGGCAAAAACGTACCTTCTATTTCACCAGCTGTTTACCAAAAGGATAGTCTACTTGTCAAGCTGTGCAGTGATCCAAAAAGGATTTCACTAAAGGTCCAGTTGTTATAAGAGAAACATGAACTTACTAGTACTGAAAAATGAATACTTGCATGACTGCCAGCATTTGAATCAAGCGACATCTGGTCAAGCTGTCCTCAATATACATAGATTCACAGACATGTCAGTCATGGTGCTAAGCAAGTTATTTGGAGGACTCCCAGAAAATCTTAAGGACACAAACTCACTATAGAAGGCATGTCATTCCAAAGATTACATGCTAGGCCACAAAACAACTTACTTTTTAAAAAGATGTGAGCAATTGCCAGGTAATACAGGTTGAATGGATTCAAGTTATTCTGAACTGATATTACTGCAAAGCCAAATCTCTGGGGATTCATTGGGAAAAACTTATCATAGGTAAAATGAGTGCATGCTATATGCATAATTCTAGTTAATGATGTCCAACTCTCTTCCTTGAGTGCCAAAATTAGTCTTCTTGCTATCATTCCGAATAAGATACTTACTTCCTTTGAAAAAAAGATATTTCTAAGAAACAAAAATAGCTTTCTGAACAGATGAAAGTAAACTATCAATGGAATCAGCTACTCTTGTCTTGTCCATAAAGGTGTGTTTGGATACTATCATGAAGAGAACCATTGAAGGCAGAACAAATATGCCAGACAGTTAAGCACAGGTAGAGGACTTCTACTAAAAATGGATTTCCAGGACTTTACATCAAGTAAGATCAGGTTCAGCAGCATGGAACCCTTGTGTACTAGGAAAGCAGAATATGACTTTCTGCATTCTTTGAAAATCTAAAGGGCGAAGTATGAAAGACTGTATAAAGGACCTCAATACATTACTTGGTGTCTTTTTCACATAACATCATTCAATATTTGAAATGACTCTTGGTTCAATTACTTCACTCTCCCATTTACCAACTGAGATGCAGTAAAAGAGCATCCTTTTTTTGAATTCCATCTGCAGTAATTGAACTAATTCATCAGTCTTAACAAAGGCAATAGCTTTGTCCTCCAATCTCCTTCCACTCAAACCCATCAACCATGCCATAAGTGAGCACAGCTCAGTGATGATGGAACTCGGAACATATTTCTCTTTCTTACTGTATAATTGATGTTTGACATGTTTTGTTTTCTACTTCTTTGTGTGTGTGTGTGTGGTTTTGCTTTGTTTTACTTTATATACTCTATATCATTTGCCGTTACAAATGACTAAGAGGAAAGTCTGGACTTCACAAAGCACAAACTTCCTTGCCAGTATCAACAATTATTTCAAAGACTGATATGCTAGTTCAGTAATGTCTTGTCACTCAAAATAACTTTATTTACTGTCTCCCTCTCTACAGGGAAGCCATTCTTCAGCATTATCCCCCCGGCATGTGTCAAGATCTATGAACTCTGTGAAAAAACTTGCATTGTTTAAGCCAAAACATATCTTCATTATGTAAACAACCTTCTTAAATTAGAAAAGGGAGCCATAAGAACCTCAAATTGTTATAGTTTGCTGCTTCACTGCCTGATTAAGTAGGAAGCAGTTATATTGATAAATTTTAAGGAGAATGGTTTTCACCTTCCTCTGTTTTCCACGTTGATCATCTCTTCATTCTGGAGCTTTAGGTGACCAGATTGTCCCCTTTTGTGTGAATTGGGCAACGTTCTTCTAAATTTGCCTTTTTCCTTAACTTGCTAAATGAAAGTGTCTCTTTCCTGTACATGGAGTTCTATTTTCCAGTTGCATCCATAAAGTGTTGAAAAATAAAAATAAAAGAAAGACGCCTACATCATTTGTACAAAAGCAAGTTCCATGAGAGCAGCAGAATGGAGCTCCTGATTATTGTATACAGAGAAATCTACTTAACTTTGTTAACTTTTTCTGAACTTAAGCAGTTCACACGAAGTTTTTACATATTACATGTAGACTTTTTACCAGAGGAGATGACACAAAGATGTTTTACTACTGCTCTACAATTGGCTGATTTAGGTATTTTGTACAATGTTCAGTAACAGAGATGGTCTGGAGCTACAGATTTAATATATTCACTATCACTTATAATAAAAAAAAAAAGCTGGGTTTTTTATCTTGCAGACTGTATAGATGTGAAAAAATAACAAAACCAGTTTTGGTCAATGCTGCCATGGGTACCTTTCTTTTGCTGATATTAACTAGAAAACCCAAATTGTGAGGACAAACAAGGCACTGAGAATACAAAAGAATAATTCAAGCATGTGTAAAAATGTGAGTTTAGTTTGGTTTCTGAGGTAAACTGACTAAAACAATTTTTGCTCTTT
Source organism: Orthonyx spaldingii (assembly GCA_013397795.1). Taxonomy (NCBI): domain Eukaryota; kingdom Metazoa; phylum Chordata; class Aves; order Passeriformes; family Orthonychidae; genus Orthonyx; species Orthonyx spaldingii. The sequence goes on along the minus strand of VZTJ01001769.1, from coordinate 1,415,890 downwards.
CTTCCCTCTAGTAACTTTTGAGTTCATTGATTTTCAGACTAATTCCAAAAGAAGAGTAGAAATACCAAAACGTATAATTCCTAAAGTTTAGGGAAACCTCAGAAATGTGTAAATCAGAAGATATTAAATCATTACTTTCTGAGGAAAAAAATCAAACAGAAGGTGGATATTATGCATTCTACTGGATAGAAGCCTACTTGTACAAGCAGTTTGTGAAAACTACCAGGACAAAATATGACAAGAGATACCACAATTGTGGTAGCATTAAACAATATCTTTCTTCTGAATCTCAAGACAGTTGCCACAGATTTGTTATATTACAGAAAAAAGACAAACCAAACAAATCGTGCCAAAAATCCAAATCACATAAAAAACTAGGAAAGAGAAGACCTTAACTAGTAATCTGAGGGCATGTTCCATGGTGTGGGCTGTGGTTGCATCTGAACTTCAACTATCAACTAACATTGCCACAGCTCCTTTCCCTTTCCCCATCCTCATTCCCATTCATTCCTAGAAGACCTCTTCAAGAAGGCAGACACAACTATCAACCACACAAGACTGTATCAAAAGCTTCTTAAATCATCACACAATTATGAGAATGCAAATGTATTTCAGTCTCAGTTAGGCAGGTTACCTGTAGCATCCTTGGAAGTGGGTTAAGGTCTACATTACAGCTTCAGGTGGCATACGTTAAATAACTTCCCTTGGCTCAGGCCCCAGACAATTCTTATGTAGCTCCACCCATCAAAGCACTGCCAGCTGTGAAACATTTTTTGGGTGGGGGAATTATTAGTAGATGAGCTTTTCCATTGGCAATTCTGATCCAAAAACTTTTTGTGTGAATGGCATATTTGAGTGCCATTCATTACAATATTAATTAATTTGGCCCAAGTTATTCCCGGTATGTTGTGCACAGGAAACAGCCGCGGCAGATGAGCAGAACTGAAGTCATAATAAAAACACAAGGCTGTTTGTGAATGGTGCTGAGCAGATGATCCTCATCTCGTTTCTGTACTGACTTTTCTCTTTGATCCTAGGCCATCATATCTCTAAAAGGCAACACCTGTTGCTTTGCAGGGGTTGGGAGGTAAATGAGTGTAGTAAAATAGTAATTAATTACTATAACTACATATTAGTTCTGGTGATCTCCCCTTGTATTATACAAGGCAGAGAGCAGAAAGAAATGAGCAGAGCAATTAATATATTAGGGTGATTTTGGTGTGATTCAAATTTCACCATGACTTTATACATCCATCTACAACTGTCTTATCATGCAAGTTATTGTTTCTAACATTAAAAGGAATACTTTTCAAAATTAAAAAAAGGCATCCCTGTTAAATACAAATACTTAAAGATGTGCTGGATGCCAAATGTTTCTAAACATCTCACATATTACAGAATGAACTGACAGCAGATATAGTTAGAGAGATGAAATTTTAAACTGGGCAAAATTGATATCCAATTTAGGTAAGCATTTAAGCTGGTATTTAATTGGAATGCATTTGACTTTCATGAGGCTCAGGCCTATGTTGACCTGTTCAGCAATGTTTGCCTGGATTTCTATTTTACATCTGAATTACAGAAGATTAAATAAACAAAATCTTAAGAATCCCATATATGTATTATTTAATCATAGTAAAAAGAAGTACTTTAAGTACTCTGATGCACTGCACATTTAATCCAGCTTCTGAGATGATGACTGCAATAAGCACTGGATCAGGTCATGGATCAGCAATATATGTCAAATACTATCTCCTCCTAACTTGTTCTTAAGTACCTACAGCTATGGAGTAGAACCATGCCTTTCAGTAAGCTTTTCTACTACTCAGCTATTAAGCATCTACTCTTAATAACTCACCTAAACTTTCATTTCTTAGCTTCAGGCTACTGCTTGACTCCAGACAAAGCATAATTAACTTTTTAGATTTTTATGTGCTCAACTCTCTTTTAGACTATTTTAATTTAGCTACTTTGGTCCCACATGCACCTTTTTTGAAAAAGCTTGCATAAATTTTGTATGCTTCCTTGGTGTTTTCTTCAATTTTATTTTATTCTTTCTAAAGTGTGAATACAGTAGAATCAATATAATGCAATTAATATGCAGTATGTTATTTGTTTTATATCTTCATCTGACTCCTCGTGCTCTTTATTGTCTTTTATTCCTAGTTTTGTAATTGTGGAATTTCTTCTGAGGTGTAAGAATTGCACTTTTTAAATCAGAATGGAAACCCCTCGATAATTCATTCTGAAATGTAACATCTTTATCTTTAAAGAATAAAGGCAGCTTTTAAATAGCATAAAGGAACAATACTACATAGCAGATCACATCAAGCAGACATTACCCTATCCAACTTCTAGAAAGTCTGTTCAAATTACTTTGCATTGAGGAATTCCATGTGGCAAAAGCCAGTATATTGTTATTAAGATGTCTGTCAGAATGACACAAAGTATCTCTTTTAAGGGAGCGCACTGCTACTCAAACTGTTAAAAATATTAAAAGGATATATTTTAAACACTTGTAACAACAAATGCTACGTTAATTGAAAAAGGTGCTACAAGATTTCTGAATATCAAAAATAGCAAGAAATGTGGCCTATTATATCAAATATTAGTTTTCTTCAATCCAGTTATTTTAAACCTTCTATAAGACAATCAATACAGGAAGGAAAGTTATTTTATTCATTTTTTCAAAGGTTAGTGACATCTCGTGCAAAATCTTCTCTTATGAGGAGAGACAGCAGGAGCTGGGTCTGCTTGGTCTACAAAAGAGAAGATGGAGAGGGGATCTCATCAATACATACAAATATCTCAAAGATGGATATCGAGAGAATTGTGCCAGACTATTTTTGGTGATGCTCAGTGACAGGATGAGGAGCAATGTCCATTCTGTTTACTGGGAAAATACTGTATGGAAAATTTAAAGACCACTCTTACAAAATCAATTTTCAAAGCATTTGCTGGTCTTGCTGACAGTCTTTCCACTCTCAATTTCTATCCACACTTATTTGGCCCAAATCAAGAGAAAAATAAATAATTTTCTTTGCTTTAGGTGCTTTAAATAGAAATCTTTTCCAAAGAAGCTCTTAGGTTTGATCCTGAAAGTCTTGTATATAAAAAAAAATAGGGACTTTAACAAAAATTGCAGGATTACTCTGAAACATACACTGAAATGGAAATGCAGACAACTGGAAGTGCTCTATGATATCTCAAAACTAAATAAAACACTTATTAAGCTCAAAAAGTACAATTTTTTAAATGTAAAATCAAATCAGGTTATTGCCAATCAATTAAAATCCCTCTGTGTCAAGAATTGTAAGAAGAAATACTAACGTAATACTCCAAGATAAACACATTATCAACCAAGGATCAGGGAAATGAAATACAGTAAAATATAACAAACAAATTGCCAAAGGTTTTGCAAAGTGGGTGTAATAATGAAGAAATTATCATTTCAACACAACAGGACACCTAATTCCTTATTTCCACATCATCATCTACTACTGTGGGAAATAAATTTTTTTTAAAAATTTCATTTCATGTACACTCTGCACTGAGTTTTTTACATGAACAAATAGCAGTTTAGTACTTACATACATACGGCCTTAAAACACAATTTTTCAGTATTCTGAGAAGTTTTATTCAAAAAATAAATTCACATATTCCCTACAGCTTGTAAGATAGAGGTTTTATATGAAAGAATTTCCCACTATGGGATGGAAGAGATTAGCATGGATTCATTAAGATATAGTTACATGCTTCAAATGCTGCCCCTCAAAATGTGCAGGTTTTCCTGCCAAGACTTATTTATATATCTAGCAACTCATATTACTTCTATGTATGAAGCACATATTAAATAGCAATTTAAGTAGGGATTTTAAAAGCTTTTTTAATTCAAATGTCAAGTCTGATGTTCAAAGACATAGGTCACCTAGGTATATAATTGAAAAGGCCAGACTTCCAAAAATATTGAATATATCCTTCAGCAGACTTTCCAAAACAGTTCTCTATTGAGATCACAAATTATGCCAAAGCATTTTGCACTCACTAATTAAATATAGGTTTGCCTGTTTTACTGATGCAGAAGCAGAGGAATTAGATAAACTACAGAAAACAGTCCGTATCCCAGCCAAGAAAAGGTCCCAAAACACCTGACTTTCAACTATTAAGAAATGTTTTTCTCCACACCATGCTCAAACACAAAGGAGAACAGTCTGTTCTTCAATATTGCTGCAAATGCAAGCATCTAAAAATTACTTTGTCTACTTTATTTTTGCATTCCTTAAATTTTATAAAAAAACATTATCGGGTTCCATATAATGTAATCTTGGGTTTCCTTCTAGTAATAAAATTTTTAACTTTTAAATATTTTAAATGTAAACTGTGCTTTTAGCTTTGAGGCACTAGAACCTGTTGTAAGCACAAATTAAACTTTAATTAAATTACTTTAATAGGAATTTTGAGTGTTCTGCATGCATAGTTTAAGATTGTACAATTTTATAACAAGGCTGATGTGATCAAATGGCTTGACTTTAATAGTTACCATCACATTAAGTAGATTTCTAATTACAGTATGAGTTCCAGAGAGAAAACCACAATTAATGAACATATGACCCAAAGTCTTTCAAATTTAGTGAACTGTGTGAAGTCTGACACATAACATGCCAAATGTAAATGGGACAGAGAATGAGGAGGGTGAAGTGGAGCATGTTGTGAATTCATGTAAAATTTTATTTAAGCTGTTAATTCAGCCCCAGTACGGGTCAATCATGAGGAAAACAGCTGCAACTGAAGTCAAGAGAAGCTGTTCTTGGAATGCCTTTAGCACTATATATGATGGTAGACCACTCCAGTGTCTCACCTCATTATCTAGGTCCAGAGGATGGTGAAGCACATGTAAAAACCAAGAAACGCCTGATAAAATTGAATGCCCATAGGGCAGAAGAACACAATATAATAGAAGGTATTCTCTAACTGTTCTCTCCAAATTTTACTTGGTGTGATTCATGGGGCTGATTCACGGTTCATTACTGGGGATGTCCTGTGCAGGGCCAAGAGAAGGACTTGATGACCTTCAGAGGTCCCTTCTAACTCAGAATATTCTATGATTCTGTGATAGTTTTGGAGAAGAATCCTGGTCCATGAGAATATGACTCACAGTGTCTTCAAAGCTCAGAAGGTTTCCCAGAAGTTCTGGTGGAGACTGCAATTTTGTTTTTTTAATTTACCTGTTTCTAAATACTCCAAATCTTAAAAGCAAACAATTATAGAATTGCCTCAAATTCAGTAACATAAGCTCAGATATTGTGAAAGCAGATGGGTTTCCAACATTCCTCAACTAATGAGAAATTTCACAGTGGCTGACACTTTTCCTTGAAAAAATTCTAATCAGATTTCTAATATCTTTTTTTAATGCTTGGATCTTAATCTTACAATTACACAGCTGCTTGTCTTCATATGAATACTTTCAGCCAAGTGTGTGTCAGAAGACAAAGTTCTTAATTTTTTATAAAAATAATATTCTCCTTTCTGCTTGCTTTAATTGCTCCCTTTCATCTAGGTTATTTCAGTTTTCAAATGTTCCTGTGCTGACTTTGCTAAGTAACCATTGCAAGCACCTTTCACTTGTGTGTGCAATACAGTATAACACACTAAAAGAAAAAAAATTGTTGAGTTGGTTTCGAGGGTTTTTTGGTTTTGTTTGTGTTTTGTTTCTTTGGAGTTTTTTTTTGAAAGAACCAGGTATTGTACTGAATATAACAAAAGTTAATTATACTGCTCTCACCATAAAAATTAAGAAAAAACAAATGAAAAAATAAAAGAAATAAAGTTTCTAAGATACACATCACTAGACTCAACCCCTAAGTATTAGCAAAAGTGAGACTGACTCAATATTTCTTTTACTAATCTGTAGCTATTTTTCCTTAAATTTATATTTTCCACTTGAGAAGATCCAGGGGAATGATTTCTTTCCTCTTGGGGAGATCAGAACATTTTATCTTCAGTGTCATGAAATTACAAAACACACGCAACATCAAAAGTAAAACTCTGTGTCTTTGATCTCAGAATCAGAACAGACATACTGACTGTAATACTAATACACACTGCCTTTTCACTTTCTTTTATGTTCAGAGTAGACTTACGTGGCCAAAGAAAGGCATTTATGGTCTTGTGAGCTCCCGATTTTAACCGAGGTCCAGTGGAGACATACAGTTTTAAAGGAGCTCTGCCAGGTGTGTAAGAAACTGAAATGTTACAGACTTCTCTCTTACTGTACAGTCTATTCAGAAGAAGGTAGGAAGAGATAAGTATTGGGTCAACGGAAGAAGCTCACAAAACTGCAACATGATAGCTTAGGGAGATCTTCTAGAGAAATAAATGGACTTCTCTCATGGCAAACAGCTATAGAGTTGAGCTCACTGAGATAAAGCAAGGCACTATGCTTCCACAGACTCATCATTTCTGGTTTGTCATCAGTAATGACTTCATATTTTGAATGTTTACCAAACCATAGGAAATACTGCATGGAAACACAAAACATGAAAACTCAAGAAATTGTAAAAGTAATGCTAGCAAAGTTTGAAAACTGAAATTTCTATCATAACAACCAATGTTATATTACAGCTGTGTCATTAAATAGTCTTTAGCCACTATAGATAGGTTGGAAGACAGTCTGTCACAATTCTTTCTGGATTTTAAGCAGTATGGCCTATCTTTATGTGAATGACAGAATTAACATATATTGTTATTCACAAGTACTTGTCAGAAGTTACTGCCACTAAGAAACCTTTAATGAGCTGTTCTCCCAACTTTCTTCTGTTCTGTTTCACCTCCACTCTTTCAAGGCCTCAGATATGTAGCAAAATAAACCCGACTCACAGCTTACCTCCTATGAAGAATTTTTAGAGAACTCACCAATACTGAAACCATTAAGAGCCTGTGACCAAAACAGATTTGCATTTCATGGAACTAGAGAAATGAAAGAGCTGAGCTTCACTACTCAAGACTGACAAAAATGGTCCATTGCCTAATTGAAAATATCCAGTAGTTGTTTCAGATTACATCTTGGTAAACGAAGAAAGGCTTTGGCATTCAAACCATAACCAAAAGAGTTGGTGAAGGGATATATACTTGGCAATCCCACTGATTGCTTCTTACTCTTTTTCTCCATTTTTCAGTTCAACTCCTGTTGAAACACTAACTGGCTGAGATAGTTACAGTGAGTAAACAGAAACTGTTCTATAGTTGGCAGTAGACAGACCCTACAAGCATCTGAACTTGAGTCAAAGTACAATTCTCACCATTCAAGACTCTCTTGTAAGTCTTCAGACATCTACGGTCAGCTAGAAGTCTGACCTGTAAATGAAACCAGGAGGTGAATATGATCTTATTATTAGCAGAATGATTATTAAAACTGTGATGGTGCCTTAGGCTTCCTCAGTGCTCCCAGCTCTCTTGCATTGGATGCTCAACAAGAGAGTAACCCATACATGCAATTCTTGCCCCAAACATCTTATAATCAGTATAGAAAAAACAACAAAATATTCATGTGAAAACTCAGGCAGACCAGTGGGCAAACACAATAATCCCACTGTCCATTTAGTAAGTGCACAGACTGGTTGAAACCTATGGCAGAGAAAACTTAGAACAGGTTATACAAGCTACCCAGTGGAGCAGCTCCACATGCGAGAGCACAAATATACTTGATCTTCTGGTTTTGTGAAACAAAATTAAAATAGAAAACCCTATTGAAACATTTTATGAGAAATATACTACTTTTTTCTGTCCAAAAAGGAGAACCTTCATCTCAGACAAGGAACAGAGTCATTACAGAGAAAGGATTTGAAAAAATAAGCAAACTGTCAGAGATGGCCAGCAATCTCTGCAACTTACTGTTTCCTTAGAACATACATTTTGTTGGATGAGTTTGTAGCTGCCCCTCTCATCTATGCAAGGGAGCTGCCTGCCCCTGGACTGTGGTGTAAAGCCAATCCTACAAAAGCAGTGATGGAATCTATGGAGATGCTGAGATCCTGGACACCAGGTAATTGTTTCAAACTTGTTGAAAGACAATTCAGGTTAAGATGTAGGAGAGATATGTGAAATTACATCTATCATAGTTTTGCTATAATTTTTTTTCTGATATCAATATTTACAAGTATGAAAAAATGTAGTCTCTTTAAATTTAATGTCAAGTATATTTTATTAGGTGTCTTGAGGAGATGGAGGGAGGAGAATACTTCTCATTTTCATCTGGGTTTATCCTTATGGCCAAGATGAAGCACTGTGGTCCTCTAGGTACCTCCTTCAAGCATACATATTTTAATTTGCATATGAACTCTAACCTCTGGAAAGAGAAACACTATCCTTGGTTAAAAAAAAAAATTTAAAAAAAAAAAAAAAAAAAAAAAAAGGAGTGAGACTATGGAAGACAGATCTTATCTCCCTTCATTAAGACTTAAAGACAATATACTGGCGTGAGTGTGGAATTGCCACCTGGAAACGGAGATACTCCTTTCCATATGTCTGCATGCCCATGAGGGGGGTATGCTGGTCCTGATGGGCCCCAGCCTTCCCTGCTATGAGAGGGACTGACCCGGTCTACAGCCATAGCTGCCTGAAAATGTTGTCAGGCAACATCCCAGGCAGGTTTCTTCTTCTTTCTTTGAAAAGTTAGATATATTTAGTTACTCAAGAATGGCAACACCCCCTGACATAGTGGATGGCCCTTCTCTTCACCATGGCTTTGTAACCACTCTCTGCCATGCTGCCTCTTGAACAGCCCAAGGCAGCTTGTAGAGTATTTAATCAACAACAGCAGCGACTGCAGACAGGCATAAAGCACCTCCCGCTCTCCATGGGGCACCATGATCAAGCTCCCATATGCCTGGTGCCTCTGGCACAGGAGTACAAATGGTTGGGCCATGTCTGCCATGCCAGTGAACAGCACAGAGGGCTCAGAGGGTCATACTGTGCTTCAAAGGACTTTGAAGAGATTTCAGTGGTACAGACAAAAACTAGTGCTTGGTCCAAGTAAAAAAGACTTTCTAAAGCTGTCTGAGTTGTCACCTATATCAGAAAGCATCACCAAAATGTTATTTAAATTTTGTGAGACAAAATGCATGAGCTACTCTTTTTTGCTTGCAGCTTTGGTGGCCTTTTTCAATTAGAGTCTAGTTAACTATTCGTTGCGTTAGGGCACTGTTTGCTGTTTTCTTTCTCTGCAGTATAAGAAGTTGTTTTTCAGTTCCTGCATAATACACAATGATACAACAATGAAAAAACTCTAACAAAACCAAATGAAAACAAAATGGTGTTGTCCTTAATGTAGAATTAAATCAGGATGCCATAGATTTAATTTTCAATGCAATTCCAAATCACAGACTGCAGTGTTAGGAAGCTTACATAGTTTCAACGGAAATGCTGCAGTTTCTTTTTCTTTCCTTAAATATTCATCTGCCAGGTAAATATGCTAGTTATAGTTTTCATCTCAGCACTGCTCCAACAACTCCAGATTAAGAGTTATTTACCAAAGCAACATGAAGCAATTAATCAACACAAAGAAAATGTATCAGCTCTCTGAAGAGTGTCTGGTCCAAAACCAAAGAGATACTACACTACTATAAACTAAACTGTGTAACCATGTGCCTATTCCACATTATCTACCAAGCTGTGTGAGGAATATAGGAAAGTTGAAAAGTTTATTTTTTTAAATAAACACAAGAGATGAGCAAATTCTACAGAGATTATAAAACAAGCAAGATTATATTACCTGAAGTCTGGTATAGACCTATTCCAGCCCCACTCAAAATGAGAGAATCTCATGCTCACAAGCACACAGAGGGGCTGAGCCCAGTCACGTGAGCTGGATTGGAAGTGTAATGGTCATAAACCTTACCACAAGAAAATTCTCATTTTGATCATCTTACACCATGCACAATCATACATGATTTTTTTTCTGATCAGGATGTGTTTGATGATCCATCCAGCTGTATAACACTGACTATGTTAAAAAAATACATTTCAACAAATGGCAAAGAGGAGACAGGGCCAAAAATCTCTCAAAAAAGAATTCCCAGGAGGTTAAGTACAACTGTGGAAACAAGATTTCTCCAATCTGACTTGTAGCACATCTTGGGGACAATTTAGTTGGCTAAAGTAAACTTCTTTCTTTTGTGAATATCCAGTGGTAGTTGCATAGAGCAATCATAAGAATTTTTTTTCTGGAACATTAATGGTAGGACTGTTAAGCATTTCTTAAACTTCATTTTAAAATCACATATATGTTAGAGGAAAATTATTCTTTTCACCTACCGTGTCCTACTTTGAATAAACCACACTTCTAAAAATTATTTTCAGTTAATAGAAAGAGAGTATTATATATAACAGCAAGAATCGCAGCAGCATCAGGTGCACTCCTTTGCACTAGATTTGCTATTATGGAACAGGAGGAGGTAATGCTGCAAGTTGAACAATATGTTATTATGTCTTTTTAAGTTTATTATGTCTAAATGAAAAACCTACTAGCACCTGTTGAGAGCTGCAGTCCTAAGATCTGGATAGTTTTATCAGTTACATGGAACTTTTTATTTTTTACAGAAATATTCAAGGTTACTTGCTCTCTTGTAGTAAAATAGTAAGTCATATGAACTGCAAAAATCAATTTTGGTATATTCATAAGCTGTGAATCCTGTCCAGGAGGCCAGCTGCCAATATAAGAAAACTCAATGGTATTTCCAAGTAGCATCAAGTGTGTGTTGTTTTTTAATAAACCTGTGAAGCCAGAATTTTCACTTAACATATGCAAAGCCAAACAGTCTAGAAGCTTTTAAATATCTACTCAATATAGTGAACACGCATAAAAATATTGTGTGCTTATCACCTTAATTTTTTTTTAATATTGCCAAATGTTACACTGCTGTCCTCGTAACCTGTAAATTGGTTTAATTTCACAGTCAGGTGGGCTGAGTCCTAGTGTTGCAATTCCTCAGCAGGTCCCTGCAGTGGCAGCAGCAGTACTTGTTTTTTACAATACAGCAGCAGCTGCAAATTCTGATCTACCAATATGCAAAGGGAACTGGACAACTATTTCTGAACTTCTCCAGCAAGTTTTTTTTATCTCCTTCAGACCAAAGGTAGCAGACAATAGGTACAGTCTTGGTGAGATTATTCAATAAGCTATCAGCTGGCTGGTGACTCTGCTGACTTGAGAAAATTAATAAACTTAGCCAACAAAATAGGTTTTTTAAATCTTTGTTATAGGCTATATCTCCCTTTCTTCTCCCTCTCAGTATTTTATAATTGGGAATCACCTTTTTTATCCAGGTGAGTTATAAGTTAAAGAAGTAAGACTGCAATAGTCACCGTTATTGCCATATAACATCACAAAATACTGATCTGAGTTGGAAGGGACTACAAGGATCATCTTGTCCAACTCTGAAGTGATTGGCCGATATTCAGATCAAACCCACAACCCTGGCATGGTTAGCACCAACGTCTGACCAATTGAGGTAATAGTTTGGGCTGCTACACATCTGCTAAAAGAGCCCAAATCAACTGCCATGAAAGCTCAATTCATTTAACCATATAATAAATTAGATTGGAAGAGACCCTCGAAGTCATTCAGTCTGACCTCATGTACGTCTGTATGGTCTTTTCAGGAGACAGCTTACTTTTCCTCTGCCACTCGGGTGGCTTGTTAGACATGGAGAGAGGAAAAACAAATCTTCCTCTCAGAAAAGCTGAAAGACCCACTGGGCTTGAAGTTATTATTTAGAAAACAGGTGATACCACAGTGTTACATGGCCCTGGAAAGGTCACAAACATACTGTTGTCTTTCACTAGCCACCCTGTTTAATGTTAACTCTCTTTAAAATTTTCCAGAGGTACTGTGAATCAGGCACAAAGGTGTCCAGTAATTTTCATTAGGTGAGCGTCTTCTCACCACTCACACATTTCTCTGCTTTAAATCACTATTCCAGTCCTATGTTATTCTGTCTTCATTAAATATTCATGTCTAAATTTGATTTTAATTTCATCTCCATTGCTCACTGTCACTCACCAAGATCTCCATAAAGTAACTGGCAAAGATTCAAATGGATCAACAATGCAACATTAATGTCCATGAAAATATATTAAGAAGTATTTTTCATTATACTTCCAAGCTAATGACCTTGCAAGGCACTTTTTTCACCTCATTCTCAATAGTTCTTATTATTCTTATTTCCTTAGTTACGTTTTCATTCCACCATTTCATTCCTCTCTTTGTACCTCTCTTCAAAACATGGTTCAAATGCAGGCATAAACTTAACTAGGTGACACCCTCCCCCCCCCAAAAAATTGGATTTATTTGATCAAAAATAGCAGGCTGAGGGTATTACACTCAGAAACAGTTCCCTTTGTAGGAAGGACTTAAGGAATAATAAAATAATTTCCTTCACAGAAGCAAATAAAACTTTCTAAAAATCTGAAAAAGCACAAGCCTTTCCTATATATAAGCCCTAAAGTTCAAGTGTTAGCAAAAGGCCTAGCAGAACTGATATTCACGCTTTGAAGCACTAATATAATTTGTATTGATTCAGTCAATAAAATCTATTAATGAAATGAAACGTTCACATGACTAATTAAATCAATAGAAGCAGTAATATTAATCAGACTTGCATCAGTATCTAGAAGCCAGCATCATCATCCAAGCCCAAACAGAAGTAGGCAATAAAATGGGGTTTTTCTCAGCACTATGCCTTGATGATTTAAACTACAATTATCTTTGCTTCCCTTTTGTGTGCTTTTTCACTATTATAGTTAAGTGAACTGAAAATCAAAAGTACAATGGCTTCCCATCAGTTAATATTTGTAACAATAAACGTGTTTTCAGTATACCTCACCTTGAAAGTAACTATTGAAGTGAGATAATTTTATTTGTGGCAATGTCCATGTTGTTTTTCTGATGTTTGCCCAGAGCCCCTTATGTGGGACTAGTGAAAATTGGCACTTACATACTACTTCAATCACCAACAAAAGTCAGGACTTTCCAACAGGAATCAAAAGTATGAATTAATAAACAATAAACGTACTCACATATGCTCACAGAAAACAACTGCCTGCGTCGGAGACCACTGTCAAACAGCAGCTTATTATCAAATTTCATATGTAAGGTATGTAGATGAAAAACAGTTCTTGTTTATAGACAAATGCAATGACCCTACATTTGCAGATATACATTCTATATCAAATAAAACTCTGTTAGGTTTTAAGATTAAGCAGGAGGAAAATTATTTGGATATTTAAAAAATCTAATATTCCCAAAGTGGAAAGAGCAAATATGCTGCCACTGGAGGTTATGAAACTTAGGTCCTGGCAGCTATTAAAAAATGCACAGCAACTTCTGAGAATAAACTTCCCAGGATTACTGTTTTGGCAAAATTCCAAAGATATAATTGTTTTCTTGCTACTTGAAAATCCTTCAGGATTTATCTTGGATTATTTATTCTCCATATTTTGCACAATTCAAGTGTTTTATATATTCCAGTATCACTTCCAAAAAAACAGAGTTCACTGCTCAGCAGTGTTCTTACAAACTTTATTTTCTGTTCTGATTTTGCAAAATGTCCTGCAATTAATGAAAATATTGAGTAGAAATACTTTTTATGCTACAATGTATGTAATTACCTAGTTTTTATCCACCATGCTTAGCTTTATTGAAACCTATCTCAGAAGCTACATCAGCTTCCACTTCTTCAACTACTACAAGCTTTGTCATTTCTCTGAATTGAAATAAATCACTGAAACCTGCATCAGAAAAACTTGCCTACTTTTGTCCTCTCTGCCTTAGTGGATCCTCATTAAAGTTAGGAAAGGTAGTGAAATCATAGCTATTACTCTGTCTGTGGCAAAATTCCCACTCATTTCACAGAGACCAGGTTTTTGCTTACAGGTAAGATGTTTTCCAGGACTGAAAAAAAGCTGGATCACATGGAAAAAATTATCTCAGAAAGTGGAATACCTGAAAAGTTTCTGAAAACCTGATCATAGCAACAACCTCAACCCAATCTTGAAACTATTTGCAGAAAAACAGGAGAGCCTTAAGTGTGAAGGTCAGTACAACCAGCACAATACTATCTACTCGTGCTGGCAGAATGCTGATGTAGTAACAGATGTGAAATCCAATTCATTTTGGGTGATGGACACACTCACGTGTCTGCGTGGCATTTTAAATATCACCACTTTTCATTTTTAAAATGCTTTAAATGATGCAAGCAAAAAGATGTCATAATATATAGCAAAGATATACAGATTGTAATGAACCCTCTTGACCGGATGTATTTCAATTGTATTTGCTGAGTCTGAAAGAAATTAATCAGTTTCTATGCAGAGACAGAGTATTTCAAAAACTTTTGAAACTTTAGATAAGGCAGTGAAACTACAACTATGAGTCCAGGCATTCTCACGTCAGCTAACATCAGCTAATTCATGATCTGAGATGAAGATCATGTAGAATCTGAAGGCTGCAGTATGGACACACTCCATACCATTGGGAAACATTTGCTCAGCTTGTGAGAAGTGTAATTCACTTGAGTCTCGCTCAAAAATGCCCTTGTGTTTCAACGAAGTATGATGATGTGACAAAGTAATGAAGATGGTGATGGCTTAGATAGAATGGAGTGCCTTCAGTCCATTTAGCTGTGGCCTATGGGATAGGATGAGCTTTTTACATCTTGACAGGAGAGCAAAATATTTTTTTCTTTCTTCTAGCATATTTTAACTGGAAAGCTAAAACTCATCATTTCTGATTCACAAAAATTCTTAGACACTGTGTTAAATACATTCCAACTCAAAACACTAACATGTATTCTCTCAGGTACCTGTTGTAATCCATATTCATTGAATAAAAGCCTTCCAAGTTGAACAGCTGAGTCTACATTCATCGCTTTTTCTTCCCCTCCTGGTGCCCTACATGACCAAGCTAGCATGAAGTACAGAATATCGATTAGAAGTGTACTATGGATTCCTTGCGCTGCAAGTTAAATTACCGTATACTGTATATTTTTAATTTCCCACATATAACAATAAACATGATTGATTCTTCAATTTCAGAGCATCGTTTTGGCAATTAAGAAAATAAATACCCTTTCCATGTGCAGCTCGCTTTTTTTTCTAAATAAACGTCTGCAGTGTATTAGCTCATGTGTGACAGAAAAATAACTACCTACCCCTCTCCCTGTAGGCTTCATTCCATTTTCTATTTCTTTTTTTTTATTTATTTATTTAGGACCTGCCATTCATTTTCACACCTAACAGTAAAAACCTCTGGACGTGCTTGTTGTGAAGAGGATTATCTTTCAGATCAATGCTGAAATTGATTCCAAACCATGCTATTTATCAGCCTGAAGCTAAAGCACTAGGAGTCAGGAAATATTTCCTCTCCTTCAAATCCGTTCTTATTCTGCTGTTGGAAAACCACAATACTATGGTCTTCATTAATACACACTACTTCTATTCCTTGTGCATGTGGAATATTAATGTCAAATAGACTGTGAGGTTAGTTGCATTATCAAATTTGGTTCAGAAAGAAACAGATTAAGGAAACAACAGCGCGATTAAGTTTTGCACTGCTGTTGAACAGTTGCTATGCTAACTAGGAATACACCCTTACTCTGACATTTGACATTAATGTCTCTCCTCTCTATTTCACGTAAAATACACTGTAGACTTTTATTAGCATCATATAATGATACAAGAAATAGACATTAAATGTCTCTTTACAAAGCCATGCTTACATACTTGTTTTTTGTTGCTGAAAAAATAAAAAAGAAAAAGGCCTGCTACATTTCATGCTTGTGTACACAAACTACAGAAAATTAAGAGATTCACCAAACTATCTAGGCATAATACAGCAGTCATGCAGATATGCAAGGTCAAATCAGTTAAACCCTATCCTGCTTCTCTGATTAACAATCTTCGTGATGAACAATTAGGGACAATCTGATGAATGGTGAAAGTTAATGAGTCTTCCAATTTATTTCAGGAACTATATTAAGCCTTTATTTGTTTGAGACTGTAGCGACACTGTTAGCTCATTATGACATTACTTATATTGTCATTTAATACTGTCTGAAAGTATGGGACAAAGCCTGTGGTGAAGCTTAAACTAATGTAAGTACATAAACTTCAAATAAATAAAAATTATAGTGCAATTTACAATATGCAAAGGCACACAAAGTGTATAGGAATTTAAAGTAATGTCAAATAACATTAATATATGGTGAATATAATGATGATAATAAGTAGTTAGATCAAGCAACACTGGTTGCTTCTCACTTTATTCCTCTTGTGACTTTCACTTTGTGACTAAGAATCTAGAGTTTTGATGGCTCTGCCAAGTGCCTCAATGGCAGAATGGGGATGTTTCAAATTCCACTAGAGATGCAAGCTGAAAACATTTAATTAATGAAAGCTTAATATTAAATAACTGCACTAAGTTTAAATTGGATAATAAATTCATATTTTTCAAATTCAGACAGTAAATTTAATATCTATTGCCAAAGGCCTCAGAAGTACTTATAGGAGTCCTTCTGAGAGGAAAGATCTTAGTCAAAGTTTATTGAAATAATGAAAGCAAACAATAGCTAATCTTGATGATTCAAGATACAATATTTAACATTTTTGTGGCAGATTTAAACTTTGAGTTTCTTTTAATAGATCTCCTAATTAATCTTTAGGATATATATAAGTTATTTTCAACAATTGTTGGATGATTATAGATGTGAGTCGATAACAAAAGACATCCATAAATCAATCTTAGAAAGGGTAACTGGTAGAATGAATCCCCTATCTTCTTGCTTGAACTTCAACACTAATTAGAAGATATAACTTTAAAGATAGCTCCTAATGAAGCAAGATGATCATTGCAGTTCTCCTCTGATGCTAGAGGTGAATCTTGCGGCTTATATCACTGCTGTGCTCGCTTCCTAATTTTATAAAAAACAATGCATGTCTTCTACCAAAAAAACCAAGTTTACCCGAATCAATTACTGACATAGCTAGAAAAAAATTAATAACCCACAAGGACACAAACATAGCACGTGTATGTACTTTTCATAATCTACTATCAAGATTCATATTGAGCATGGAAAACCAGCAAACACTACATAATAAAAAATTTTGAACTATTTAGTAATCAAATCACTTCATGGATACACCAAGGGAATATGAAACCCCTTACTATTAGCCAATCCAGTAAATTTTTCAGAATAATCACATTTTTCTTTATATTATAATTATTTTTCTTTATCTTTTTAATTTAAATTGCTCCAAGCTTCCAAATAAAATGTGCAGGAAAGCAAATCTTTATAAACAAGCCCTTCAGCTTTGGGCTTTCCACCTTCAATTTCAGTTTCTTTATATGCACTATTAAACTCAAAACAGAAGGAAAAAAGAAGCCATACTTTTCAAAAATTGTATTCTTCCAGAAGCATAAGCAGCCAACGCAGCCTGGTGCATTTGCTCATATTTAGAACAGCAAAGCACTCAGAAAGATGGAAGTTTGCAATTTTTTATGATCGGTGTTGAATGCACAAGCACTTATTTTAAGTATGATCACTACAACCCAAAATTCCTAACAATGCTTTGTGTTATTCATGAATTATTTTGACTTTTTCATAGGGAAATGAAAAGAACAATGTTTTCAGAGTTCACAGATATTCATTTATATCAATGAAAAGAAAGTCATATTTAAAGGGCTTTTGTTTCTAGTAGAAGTGAAAAATCATATACTGTGTCTCCTAATAGGAAGCAAACTGAACTAAAATAAGTCTTATCACACATATACACAGAATGATTGGAAATTCATATTAAGAATTGTAGTATTTCATTTCTAAGACAATATTCTTAAAAGCAGCTCACAGTATTTCATCAAACCACTAAAAATACACTTATTTATGTTTAAAATACAAAATGAGTGTTTTGTACAGATGGGTTTGCTTCAGAAACTGCTTTTTAAATATCTTAACTATGTCTTGAGCATATTAGGAAAAAGCTATCACTAAACCATGTTTGTTAGTGGGAAAATGTTGGACAAAATGGCATTATTATTATTATTATATGGTAGATTCTTAGCAACAAAAATCTCTTAGGAAATTATTCTACTGATTTACACACCTGTGATAGCATGTGAGACTTTTACTTTTGGAATAATATGCTACTGTTGGTTACTCTTTATCTCACTAAGCAATTACTTCCCACTGTAATTCTTGACTCATTGGTCTGTCTACTTATTTCTAATGCAGATATAAAGAAACATTACCCAGACAAATGTGACCTTACAGCTACACATCACATTTAATAAAATCCTATTTGCCAAGGAAAATGCACCAGTTAAGAAATTAGCAGAGACCCACAATGTCTCAGTAACTTTATAGCTTAATTTCAGTTAGGGTTGAATCCCTTACTCCAGTTTTCAGGGAATAGCTGAAGGCTGAAACTGACTCCTTTTAATTAAATGTTGAGCAAAAAACTGTCCTTGGTATGCACAGTTTGCTACATCTGTGTCTACAGGCAGACATATTTCCAATTATGATACAACACATAGCTCAAGACCCTGGACTTAATTTAGGGTATTTGGATGTTGCACTTTGCCACAGTCCTGCTTTGTGATCTCTGAGTAATGTTTCACCATTTATATTGAAAGCCCTGATCCCACTAGATGTGGTAACATAGAGTATCTCCACATCTAACTTTAAGGCATCTGATCCCAACATGGAATTTACAACCTAGGTAAGCATGCAAATGACCTATATAAGGAAAGCTTAGGGTCTGAAAACAGGATTCACAACCAGGCTGCAAAGCAGAAATTCACCTGGCCTGCACACTGGGAGATACTGGCCTTGTGTAATGCCGTGCAGATGCAAGAGCGACCAGTGAATAAAAGGTTTCCAGCCTTGAAACCAAACAAAACTGTGTCAGTGTATCAATTCACCAGAACTGAGTAGTTCTGCAAAGTGCAGGGTTAATTGGGCTAAGCACTGAGATGAGCTACTGAACGCGTGCAATTTTCAGAATATGAGCTAGAATACCTGTGCTCCGTGCTGCACTGGAGCAAGTGGAATATCTTTACACAGTTCTGCACTGCATGACAAAGGCAGGTTTAGCAAAAGGAGGAGAGGGTATTCTTCATTGTTTAGGTTTCTGCAACAGACCTGTAGATAAATGACTAGAAGAGATTTGGCTTGTTACCTTCTTTTTATTTAAATAACGGAAAAAATATCCCTCTAGGTATAGACAACCAGCTCAGTCTGCTTGGCAGGTGAACATGAAAAACTTATACAATTAATATCTTGGAATACTGATCAAAGTTCTACGATACTATGATTAGGTCTCCATTCACATGAATTAATTTAAATTTATGTTTCCCATATCCTGCAGTTCCTTAATAACTTTATGCTTAACCATCAAGCAAAAAATTCATGCCATTCTTAGTCTGTTTACCTCAGGTGTACCCTTCTGAGTGAAGAGATAAAAGTTTACAGAGATAAGGAAAAAGATTGTGATTTAGTATCTCAGTGAATGAGGTCACACACCTGAGAACACAGGTGAACGGAGGCCAGCATTATTGCACAGCTTTGGTTTTAACATTTCTCAGTCTTTACATAAAATACACAAATAGCACTTAGAACAGGGAACAAAAGTCAGGGTTTTCATGTTATGAAGAATACTAAAGCTAGGTGTCTCAAAAAAGCAAAGCTGATCACATTGCTTCCAGCTCCACAAATCTGTTATTTCTGGTTGTGCTGTGTTCTTTCTTCTTAAAGAGAAGGGAGGGAAGATGAGTCTCCGTCATGACAATCTCATCTCTACTCCAGTGGCCAAGAAGTGGCCAATCCTCTAAAAGGTTAGAGTTTCCACTACTACAGACTGAAGCATGTTTACAACCATGGTTATTGATTAACTGCTGTAACCTCCATGTTACACATAAATGGTGGACAGAACAATTACTGAGGCTGACATGCTGCAATCTGATATGTTACTACATGCATTAGGCATGATCTAAGGATTTCTGCTGCTCTAGAGTGGAATATCTGGTTTATGGACTACAAAACAGGTTTAGGTATGACATAGAGGCATATAGAAAATGATCCTACAGCATTCCTAGGTGGTGAGCACTTTGAGTAGCTTCAACTGCAGATGTGTAAGCATGTAAACAATTTAACTGTGAGAAAACAAGATACTAGTCCACATTTGATGGATCACATACTTAGATCTGACATATGAGTGTGTCCTTTGTCCCAGGACAGAATCTAATACCATGGCTACTCATGGGTGGCATTGTTTGAATTTTTTATGACAGTGATTAGAGAGATACATAGCAAGATAGAGATGTTGACAGCACAGTGCTATAAGAGCAGGTGATTCTCAGCCCTGCTCGTCTCATTTTCCTGTGGTAAACTCTGGACAGCAAAAACTCCTTCTCTCCCTGTGTTTTAAGGCCACTGATTCTAGTTCTCTGGAAACAAAAACTTTTCCTCAAATGCTGCCCTCTCTCTTATCCTGCTGTATTCCTAAATTCTTACATCTTTTTAAGAACACAAAAAGACAGTGTTCTTTATAAACCAGAGAAAGAAGTAAGCTGTAAACATATTCTTGTTTAACCAATTAAAGTACAAATCCGTCCTCACCATGATGAAAAAAGTCTTGACTTTTGACACCGAGCATTTTGTACTATCTGTTTACTCTTTCTTCCTCAATCTCCCCATTAGTTCTTTGGTTTTTGTTGGTTTGTTGTTTTTTGTTTTTTTTGATTCACTGGTCTTTTTTCATGCCATTACTTTTCCTTAGAACACTTTTTTAGGTCTTAAATGAGTGCCATATTTTCATATACTTCTGGATATACTTCCAAACTTGTTTTTTGGTATCTGTCAGATTACCTTTTAAAAATGGTTATCCATACATACATCTACAAAGACTAAGCCTTCAGTCAGCTCATGACAGGCAATCCAGTGGTAAAAGTCATACTTACACCTAATGCTGAAAGAAGTTATATTAAGCTTGTTTATTTCTCAAATCGAGTGTCTCAGCACAGTGCTGATCACAACGAAAATTATCTGAGTATAATTCACTGCACTAAACCACTTTCTTTAGTGCACATGCTGCTTCTCTTTTCAATGACCAAAACAAAGTAAAAGGATTCATTTCCCCAGTGCATTGATATACCTATTTAGTTGTGTCTTTCAGTTGCTTTCATTGGGGTTACACTAGAGTAAAACTGAAGCAATGCAGTGCTTAATCAACCCTAATATATGTCCCCGATAGCTTTATGTTTTATTCCAGCTCATTAACAGGCTATCTGGTATGACAGTGCAAGAAGATCATTATGTCTTAATGAGGTGATTAAAACCAAAAAATATGCAGTTGTTGCAAAATATTAGAATGGACTCCAGGAAACCCCACCAATATTTAATGTACTATTTTAATACTTTATTTGTTGCTACCTATAAAGCCTTCAAACTTCAATTAAGTAGTTGTAAATTATCTATGATATAAATATTCTTTGTGCAAAAGCACTCACTGATACCTTCAAATGTAGGAACTAATTTTAGAATTAATTACAGGTGTTGTTCTGATATTATTTTTATGGTGCAATGCTACGTATGTACGTTATTAACCTGTGTTTCCCAATGTATAGCATTACAGGAAGCACTATAAATAAGGTTACGGTCAAAATTGAACTTTGTACAATTTTTTACCTGGTAACAGATATAGTAGAGGTTTCAAAAACATTTCAAAACCTATGCTTAAAATGACACAGATTTTGAAAGTATTAACCTGAAAGACCACATACCAAAGTCACACAGGTACCTACCTGAGCTGAGCAGATGACTAATGATACTTCCATGACAACCTGTCTCCCTGCCCCTAAAATCTGATAGAATTGCAGTAATTCTGCTACATTCAATTTTGCCAAACCAAGGACTTCTGTAGTGTTAATTTCAATGTCCTTAATATCTTCCTAAAGAAAACAAAAGACAAACTACAAGACCTAGATTAACTCAATTATTTCATATGTGGTGCCATTTAACTGAAAGGTTTATTTATTCTGTAAGTAAGCATATAAAAAACTTGAAACTAATATGTAGTACTTTATACATTTAGACACCACACTCAGCAATATATAATAAAGAAAAGATAAAATTAAGTTTGTGGCAGAAAGAAACAGATTGAAGATACTTTCTGACTATTTGTAAAGTAACTAACATAATTTTGTATATTGAAAACAGTGTGTGTACATACAGGTATATATATAAAATTCTATATGCACATATGCCTTATCAATCATTCTGCTTACTTTCAGATGTAGAGTGACCTTAAATAATACTGTAAAGAGATACTGTATGACCTATTTTCTCAATAACTTCAGACAGAGCTCTCTGCAGAGATGGGAGGGATCATTTTTTTGCCTGAAGAATGCTGTCCTTACAGACCTGACATTTTCCTGATTTCATTTACCCTGCAGAGCTGCTTCCCATGGGACCCAAACTACAGTTTCCTGAATAAAGATCTTCACTGTGCTCTTCTCCTTCCTCACTCCCCCCAGGACTTTGAACTCCATGTCATGGTCCCAACATCCAAGACTGTCACCAATTACCACATTTTCCCACAAGTGTTTTTTTACTGTTTAGTAAAGAATAGGTGGATCCAGCTGTGCATCATTCCTGCTTGACCCATCCAGTACCATGCCAAGAAGTTATCCCCAAAATTTTTCAGAAGCTTTCATGGCCAGAATGTTCAAAATCTATCAGGAGAGGTGAGGAGGAAAGAGTGAGGGCTCACAAATCAACTGGAAAGGATAAGGAACAAGCCTCATTTCCCCAGAAAATGGGTTTAATTAGCTCTACAGAGAAATTTTGCCTATTGTTACCAATGGAGGAGTAAAGCATAGGGACCTCTTTTAGCCCTATCAAGTACCCTTAGATTCAAATGCTAAGCAGACAATATATTGTATGCTTTATACAATTGCAACATTAAGTGGCAACTTAGAAGCACTAAACTACAAGTGAAAGGGACATAAAATATAAAGTGGGTCTTTCAAAATGGAGTTCAACAGGCAAGCTATCAAACTGTCACTTTGGTTTATGGCCATATACAGGCCATAACCCAATGTTTTAGTGTACAAATTCACAATTCATGACACTCTTTCAAAAGTGACCTCAGAAACTATTCTACAGATATACTGGGTATCCATATCACCCAAAAATAAAAGGGAAGGAAAAAGAGTGCCTAATTAACCAGGATCTAGTGGCCCAGACATAATTTTCCCATCCAGCTCCCAGTATTAGATATTAAGAACTTACTGCTCTCTCTTCTTTACCCCTGTAGCATTTGCATTTGAACAGTCATGTGTTCACAAACTGAAAACTCTGTCTATATGATGATAATTAAAAGATGCTATACAAATATGAACAACATTTTAAATAACACAGAAGAAATTAAATTTTATTTTTCTTAGGTTAAATAAATGTTCCCCTGGAGTTAGGAATCTAAACAAAAGTCATTCTGGAGAGAAATTTTATTGCAGATGTAGATATCCCCTGGTTTCATTACAAAAGTGCTGACATATATCTTTGGCATCATGAATACTACGCTGTATTGTTTATATATTCCCAAAATCCTGATGGATATTTTTATTTCTCTCTACCTTCCTCTCCCCTCCAAGAAAAATTAATTACTTGTCTAGCACTAAGATATGTATCTTCTGTTTTATGTTCTGTGACTACTATATTCTAATACGTTAAGAACTACAGAATGTTGAACATTTAATGTTCACCTGAATAAACAGTATAATAATTTTTCAACAACTCTTGAAATTTATCTGAATTACTTGATAGAAGTCTCAGTGGGATAAAGGCAGACTGATATTAGGAAATGGTTAAGTTGGGGTTTTTTTGGTCTAGAATGTAATATACCACAATAGTGAAGGACCTAGAAAATGTTTGTATTTATTTTTCATTGGCTAAGCTTGACAGTATACATAGCAACATAGCTGATGTGAGCAATTTTTTGATGTGAATAGAAATAAAAAAATAAGTAGTTCTTCTGGAAAAACTGCTTGCAGCTGGACTGTATATACCCTAAGACTCTCAGTGGGGAGGATCCCCACTGATCTCAGCTAGAGAATTCTGGCAGGCGATGGAATATCATCAGTCTGAAAAGTCCCAAATCACTCCATTTTATAATAAAACCATGAACTCCAGTCAGAAAGCTAAATCACCAAATACTAAGAACATAGGTTAGCTATAGTGACTTTGTCAAATTGTTACATTCAGTATTGAGTATAGCTCAGGTTAAGCGCTCAGTACAATTTCAAAGAAATGTGAGGTCTGTATTCAAATGCAATGGCTGCAATATCCTGATTTAATACCTCTTCCTTACTGCTACTACCTGGCTACTGTTTGAGCCAGCTGTTACACCAGTTGTGTGACAATTCAAGTGGTGAAGAAAAAGAGCAGTGGGAAGTTAGTAGGTGCAAGATAGTATTTGTGCTTTTGAAAAGATCCCTCAGTGTCAGAGATGCCCTTATAATCAATTTGTACATTGCTGGTTTGTCTAATTGAAATTTGAGAATGAGTCACCTGAAGAGTCATATTTCATCTGTGCCTCAGTGATACCCTGACAGTGAAAAAGGTATATAGCTGAATTTTCAACCAAAGAGACAGAAAAAATACTATTTTTTTTTTTCCCCCATGATTTAAGAAAATACACATAGACTTAGGAACTAGTTAAAATCTCTAACACCTGTTTGCTGATGCCAGATGGCACAGGTATCCTGAAGAAAACAAACTGCCTGATTTACAGAAGCTGAGAACAATCTGTTTCTGGTAAAAGGTACCTCTTTCATTGACAAAGGGTTATCAATTTTCTCAGCTCTCTATTCCCAATATAATCATAACCAAGCATACTTTACAACTAATGCTGAAGAAGAAATTAAAAAAAAAAACCAAAACAAACAACTCCAATCTCTTCCCTTCCTTGTTTATGTAGAGGTTTGTTTGTTTTTTTCCAGAAAACACTGCTGATACCTGAATGGCTCTAATGATGCGTGCTACTACAAGTAACACAGCCATGACAGCAATAGATCTTACAAAACTTAAACTCTAAAACTTTTTGGCCACAAATAAGATTTCAATGTGAGCTTGTAAACTTAATGAATGTTAAGGCAGGCTTAATAGAAATATAACAAATGAAAATTAAATAAGGACTGGTTTATTATTCTTTTAAAAGGCTACAGTAATTTATTAAACAGAGTGCATTCATCGGAATTAGAATTTGACAGACATATAGACATTTTCACTCCTAATACATCAAATTAATCATAAAACACATTATATTTTCTGTCCAGTTCCTTTCTGTTAATTTACTTGTTAGTCAAATCCTGAACACCACTGCTAATTCTAAGCATGTAGGAGCCATAAAAATTACCAACATGATCTGGCAGCCTTGCTTACTTACTTTTTCTATTTTGCTAAACACAAAGATTACATTTATGAAAAAAAGTTCCAAGGCAGTGACAATTTTAGATAAATTGCTGAAAACAATGAGTGATTTAATACTTAAGTACATTATAGACATAAATGGAATAAGTCTCGAGAGCAAATGAGAGCTGCTGAATTTCTTTTAACTGATTCAGGACACAAACACTGGTAAACTAGGTAGTTTGACTGCCATTATCTTTCAAAAAGAGAACACATTCACAGTGCAAGTGTGGATAAAAGAAATAATGCAATGTGGTAGCATTGCTAAATTCACATTTCAGACCATTTACTTTAAAGGCAAAGTGACTTCGCCAAAATCTAGAGTCCAATTTTTCCTAAAGGTTTTGTGGGAAGCATTTTTTCAGATTTTTCCAAGATTAAGTTTTAGTGGCATCTATGACCTTATCTGATTCATATTAAAGTAACATGAATACTATCACAGGCAGATGACAAGGAAAGGAAACAGAGGTGTTACAAAGTACCTGGCCACCATTTTCACTGGCATCATGATCTTACATCAAGTTAGATTAATTATGGCTTTTTGTATCAGAGTTTTGGCTCCAAAGGAACGAGGAAAGCTGAAGAGATCCAAGATGTGCCTGCATTTGGATGGCATTAGCGTATGCAGTTCACTAGAATCAATTTATTTCATTTTCTGTCCGTTTACTGTTCCTATTCATTTGTTTGCATTCAATAAGTATGTTTAGTTAAATCATCATTGCACTGCGTTGCATGACAAAATCTGGATGTATGATCATTTACTAGTCTCTGTTCTCAGTGACAACACAGAGCAAGATGAGACCACTTAAATGTGCTTTTATTAAAGCACAGCTCTTGATAATTTTTACTTGATCTATAGCAAAATCACAGCTTGGTCTTACTCACAGAATGGGTCCACTTGATTCAAAGTAACAACTAGGCACACTAGTCTGGATACAAAATAAATAGGTACTCTGTTCTGTCACCTAGATAGAAACAAAACCTTTTGGAAATATGAGCAGAAATACTTTTATAAACAGAAATACAGGATATGGATCCTATTTCTAGGAAAAGAGATGGAATTTTTCTATAGAATTTACAGCAATAATAATAGTAGCAAATTTTTCTTCTTTTAAGAAAAGGGTAAGCAGCACAAAGTTGAGATTCAGGCTATATTCTACATCAAACCTGCTAGCATCCTCATAAAATTAAAAATTAGAATTCTTAGATTTCATCTTGGGTGGGACAAAAATTCACATTTTTATTTTTAAAGAAAAGAAAAACCACCACTGAAGTACCTTTCCTTGAACTTCCTTTGAAGCCATATGCTGTATTTATTCACAAACAATTTCACTGAAGAATTAATGTTCTTGTAAACTCACTGAAACACGGACATGAGCCCAGTACTCAGAATGTAAAAGAATGTGACTTCAAATAACTAGCAAGAAATGAATGCTAGCATTCATGATGAAAAAGATACTAGTTATTCCTTTATTGGAAGTAGTCTTCTGTCAAAGATTTAAAATTATCACAATAAAATGATGGATCTGGAAAATCAACTGACCAGAATGATTTATGATGAATATTATTTAGCATTTAGACATCTACAATTTACACAACAATCTGTTTTCAACACACTTAAAAATATTAAAAAGCATACTTCCAAAAGAACATACTTTCTTGAGTCAAATATTCGATGTTTGGTTTTATGATTCTTTAATGTGAAGCAACCTTTGAAACTGCAAACAGCATTTTAGTGGTAATTACATCTGCCTAGCATTAAGCCTTTGAGAAAAACACATTGGGAAAAATTGGTAAATTTTGAATTCCAAAAAACACTTGAAAAAATAATCTACGAAAATAAGCACTGAATGCTAGTATATTTATAAATTGAGTAGATTTATGCTGTGTTCTAATTTTGTTGTTGCTTTTCTTGTTGTCTTTGTGCCTCAAGTCATTCACATATATTCTACTTTTCTATGGGGCAGAACAGAGTTAGTGTTCATAGTAATATATTGCTCCCTGAATTGCATGCTATTCAAAATATCTTTGTGGCTGTGGTCTGCTAAATGAAAAGCAAATATTATCTACAGATAAAATAATTTTCTATTAGGTTTTTTTTCATTATTTGTATTGTTGCTATGAAAGATATAAAATTTTAAAAAATCTGGAGAGCTGCCTACAGGATGACAGCTAAGTTTTTCCACCTTTATTTTTTAATAAAGGAAGCTATTTATTAAATATCTGCATCAGTTAAACTATGGATGCCTTGCTTTTAGTGTCACTGAGCAGAATTAAACCTTTATATCACAATTCAAGTCGTGGATTGCAACTTTGGCTACTCCTAATCCAAGCCAAAGGAGAAGTAATGGACTGAAAGCAAAAACTTGTGTAAACTATTGTCTGTCTATACTTTGTCAAGTTTTGGTATTAAGAAGAATATTGTAATCAAGTAGGAACACCAATGGAGCAAAGGCATTTCCACTGTAACACTTATTTCAATTATCTGCTCCTCTGATTAGAAAACCTGTCTCTGGCCACAATTCAGTGAACAATTTGATTTCATAACCTTTACATGCATTTTTGCTTAATAGTGATACAAGTTTTCAAAGACAGCTTTTCAAAATCCAGACAAAGGCAAGCCAGAGTGCATTTTTCCATTTTCAGTGTTTTTTGTATTCTGAGAATACTTATCTACTTTTACTTTTGTCAAAGCAATTCAAACAATTGATTAGATTTGAAGGAGAAATGGGTACTATAAAAACCATGCTTTCAAAATAATGAAGTACATCACTTCTGAGATATTTCAATACTTATAAAACACAAAGAGCATCGATGCACTGTTTTGGCAGTTCCAATACATCAGCTGTCATATTCAGATCAATGTTCTTTGTATTTGACAATGTTATATAGAAGATTTGTTTTAGCTATTCCTATTGCAAACATCTAAAGCAGGAAGAGACTGTGAAGAAAACAGAAAGCAGCATTTACATATAACTATGGGAACTTTTATTTTACAGATTTTTTTTCATTAAGTTATTAAATTACTACACTACTTGTATCCAGAGTTCCATAAATCTTATGATGAAGACTGTAAGTAAGAAGTTAAGAATTTCAGAGGATTGCTGGTCAACATCCTGCTGTCATGCTGTTATGTTTGACTGATCCCTCTGTGTTGCCTATCTGTGGGAAATATTCCAGCTGTAGTATCATCCATAATAATTACTTTCCAAAAGACATTCAATAAAATTCTGTAATCAAATCAACTTGACCTGGATTGTTAAACTGTTATGTTTTCCTTCTGAACCCAAAGTTTTTTAAAAAGAAAGCCTCATCTGGCCTGAAGAGTGAAATGAAATCTTAAGCATTGTCTTCAGGTAAGGACCTCATGGTGCTTCTCATATAAAGGATTCCACAATATATTTCAGAAGAAAGATATCTAATTATAAAGAACATATTTTCATAAGATAAAATTCTATGCAAACTCACTTCTCATATTTAAAGTAACATCACAGTCAGATAATTGTACTATTATCTTAAATACATTAGTCATAGACATAACCATAAAACTATATTTTATGTACTTTTGAGAAACTGAAGACCTGCACTTTATAGAAAGACATGCCTCAATTTCAACATCATTCAACATATTCACCTGTTATTTCTTTCCTAGTCAGTGCAGCAGTGCAAACACATCTGCTGTGTATATTGTAACTATTCATTTTCTCTTATTTGTAGGTGTAAACACCCCAAAGATATTGTTAATAGTTTTCTCATGGTATATCTGTTGCACTATGATATCAAAGTATTTGAAATTATGGAAGAAAGAAAAGTAAACACTTTAATTAAGTACTACCCTTTCGTGTGATCTCTGATTAATTGGGGGGAACAGATGATGCCTCCGGAGACCTAGAAGTAGTTTCTGCAATTGTTTCATAACTTTCTACAGATAAAGTTTAGTTATAGTTTTTCTATGACTGTCTTCTATTTCCTTACTGTCTTCTCCTATTTCCTTACAGACTATACTATTTTATGAGGAATCTTCAGTATTTCCTTAAAATCTACTTGTAACATCTAATAAAAGTATTTCGTTTATCTCCTGTCCTGGTTTCGGCCAGGGCAGCATTAATTTTTCCTCACTAGCCATGAGGGCGCAGAGCCTGGAGCCCTGTGCGTATGTGGTTAGCTTGTTATTCTATACCACCTCACATCATTGTGGGGTGTGCAAGGAAGGGACTCTTGCTTCCAGGAAGAAGGGCATGGCTTCGGGTGGAAAAAAATTGTGTCCCGGTAGGGAACTCATTGGCTCTTGTTCATTGTCTTGGGGTTGTGCTGCATTGGTCAGGGAACATTTTTGCATGTAAGTCATGTTCTCTTTGTACACTTTACTTTACTTTGTACACTTGTTATTAATATTGTTGCTATTACTGTTCATTTTCTTATCTCATTGCTATTTTCCATAAATTGTTCTTATCTCAACCTGGGATCTCCGCTTTTAGTCTCCCACTAAAGGTGGGGAAGGGAGCAGCTCATGGTTTTCTTTTTAGTGGTAGTACTAATTTGGGGAGACCTCTTCCTAAGCCACGACTCCTCCTTTTATTATACCTAGTATATAGTGTACACTTCTTAAATACTGTAGCATTTGTCACAATTTTTTTCAAGTTTTTAAGGATTTTTCTTCTCTGAAGTTAGAACACTGACCACAAATGTGTCCAAAACCTATGAAGTGCTTGCTAATACACTGTCTGGTTCTGAATTAAATCTAACTCACAACTTTGGGGAAAAAGGTAAGTAGCATAAACTAGGTTGGCAATATAACATATCATGTTACACTATTCAAGTGTTTAGATTGTTTTATGACTACTATTTCCAGTCAGAATTACTCATGGTCTTCATACACATACACATTATGTAGAGCTAGTCAAAGACCTCATAGGCAAAACAATTAGCAAGATAAAATGTGCTGTAAATGTACAGAGATATTTGTATATAAATATCTAGGATATCTGTAGGTAGATACTGGCTGGATCTACTGGCTGGAGATGTGGGCTCAGGGAGTAGTGGTGAATGGTGCTGCATCCAGTTGGTGGCCAGTCACGAGTGGTGTCCCCCAGAGACCTGTGTTGGGCCTAGCCCTGTTTATTATCTTTATTGATGATCTGGATGAGGGGATCAAGTCTACCATTAGCAAATTGGCAGATGACACCAGGTTGAGGGGCAGTGTTGATCTGCTGGAAGGCAGGAGGGCTCTGCAGAGGGAGCTGGACAGGCTGGATAGACGGGCCGAGTCCAACAACATGAGATTTAAGAAGTCCACATTCCTCCACTTTGGCCACAACAACCCCCTGCAGTGTAACAGGCTGCAGACAGAGTGGCTGGAAAACTGCCTGGTAGAAATGGACCATGGGATACTTATTAGTATCAGGTTGAACATGAGACAACAGTGTGCCCACATAGCCAAGAAGGCCAGTGGCATCCTGGCCTGGATCAGCAATAATGTGACGAGCAGGACCAAGGCAAGGATTGTCCCCCTCAGCACTGGTGAGGCTGCACTTCAAATCTTGTGTCCAGTTCTGGGCCCCTCACTACAAGAAGGACATTGAGGTGCTGGAGTATGTCCAGAAAAGAGCAACAAAGCTGGTGAAAGGTCTGGAGCACAAGTCTAATGAGGAATGGCTGAGGGAACTGGGAAAAAAGGATGCTCAGGGCAGACCTTATCACTCTCCAAAACTACCTGACCAGAGGTTATAGCCATGTGGATGTTGGCCTTTTCTTCCGGGTAATAAGGGACAGAATGAGCACAAATGGCCTCAAGTCACATCAGGGGAGGTTTAGATTAGATATTAGGAAAACTTTCTTCACTGAAAGGGTGGTCAGACATTGGAACACACTGCCCAGGCAAGTGGTAGAATCACCACACCTGGAAATGTTCAAACAACGTGTAGCTATGGCAATGGCACCTGGGACATGGTGGATGGTAGTGATGGACTTGGCAGTGCTAAGTTAACCATTGGACTCGACAATCTTAAAGGGTCTTTTCCAACCTAAACAATTCTATTATTCTATATAAACAGCAGAAGTTTGCAGCTGCTAGTGAAGCAAGTAAATACTTCAAATCAAAACTCTCCCTATCAGTATGTTTGCTACTCTGCGACTAGTACAAAAGTCATAGAAATTAACTCTACACACAAAATACAGTTCTTGTTTCTTCTTTCAAGAGGTTTAACTAAAAATGTTCAATGAAATTCAAGGATTCAAGACAGTATCAAGTGTCCCTGTATTATTTTTTTAAAAGTTTTATTGAATTGTAGGTACTATTATGACAGTATAATTTAATTTCAGTGTGCCACTCCACATGTTTTGGGGATATTTTCTTACTTAGGAAACAGAGGGTTCATTGTACATGTTTGTAACTAAACAGTAATTCTCATCAAGTAAAGTTCAAACTTTCCCTGATGTCTAAGGAGTGCTACTTTATGCAAGTTTGGGTTTTTTCTTGTACAATAATCTAATTATCCATAAAAAAAGATTCCATTGTTTCATAGATTTTATTGCTTGAGACCTGATAAATTACTTATCTCCTCTCAAGAAATATGGAAATGGTCAGATGCATTTCAATACAACGGTAGTGTTCAGAGAGGCCATAAAAAGAAAACATTTCTTAAAATAAATCACCATGTGGTCTCTAAAT
The DNA here is from genome assembly GCA_013397795.1 of Orthonyx spaldingii. NCBI lineage: Eukaryota > Metazoa > Chordata > Aves > Passeriformes > Orthonychidae > Orthonyx > Orthonyx spaldingii. The sequence goes on along the minus strand of VZTJ01001769.1, from coordinate 1,383,703 downwards.
TAGAGCATGCTGCTTTTAAACAGAACTGTTTTAAACAAAACTGTTTAGTAAATTAAATTTAAAACATGAAACACTTCATTTCATGTCTAAAGGTTTCTATTTTATTACATTTTACATTCACAGCAAGTTGCAAATCCTTCAGACTTCCACCAGAATCTAATGATCATCTGGAAATGCTATGTAACTGAAACTTCAAAAAACTGCTCAGAGCCTGTCCTTCCTTGGCAAAGCACAAAGGCTTTTTACAAGTATTTCTATCATGACAAACGTTTTAAATTCCTTTTCAGTCAGTTTCATCAGTGTTTCTCCAGGTATAAGATTAACAAAGCAAAAGAGTAGCTGCCATCAAGTATTAAAGTAGCTCTTTAAAGGTACTGGTAGGTGAACTCCATCAGTACAAACTGATCTCATATGCTTGAAGTTCTTGCATTTACACATGGAGAATGCAACTCTTGGAAGTTTAATCACATGGAGATCACAACTGGGCATCTGCTGACAGTGAAGATCTAGAGACCTTGCTGTTTGGGACTAGCTAAATGAAAGAGAAAACAGGGTAGAAGCCCATGTGTTGAAAATAAATTGGAGCTGATCCCTTAAAATAGGGATTAGGAAACAGAATAACATTTCTAAAAGTATATTCTGAAAACTGATAATGTAAAAATTCTATACTACATGTATAAAATAAGGAAGTTAGTTTATCTGAAAAATTCTTTATTTTCTGTGGAGGTTGAATTTCAACTCTTATTTTCTCTTTAATTTCTTCTCTTTCTTATTTAGCTGTCCCTTACCCTCCAATCCATACTTCATATTTTATTACATCTTTTGCTGACAGTCTCACTTTTTAACCTCTCTTTCATTAGCTTCCATGCTTTTTATCCTTCATGCTATTCATTACATTAATTCATATTTCCTCTTACCTCTGCAAAGAGCTTCAGGACAATGCTCGCACAGCATTTGAATCCAGTTAAATCTAATAATAGTTAATAAATGTTATTGCAACAGCAACTAGACCTAGTGACGCCCACTTCAACAAAGATTAACATTGTCTTGTGTCTTCCACTCCTCTAGCGAATTATCCCTCCACATGATTATTATAAATCCTGCCCAACAAGTGCTCTTGCCCTAGGAGAGCGAAGACAAGCAAAAGCTGTGCTGTGTATTTACTTGCAGCTGCAGAGGAAAGTTACCAGCTAGCAGGTCAAGTGTTCCTGGACTCATAAGGTCTCTACTACACGGTGCAACAGAACACCTGAGAAGCTCAAACCAGCTCCAAAACATGAAAGACTACAGTCCTGTCAACATGATGCTGACACCCAACATATTTAGTCCTAATAAGGACACTGTGCAATGCAGCTCACCAGTCCACTGTGGCTCTTTGGGCCCCACAACCATTCCATGATGGAGATAAACACAGAAGTGTTTCCAGAACTGGCTATGTGATAGGATGTCTTGTAATCTCACATACAGTAGGGAGGTGGGGTTTTTTTTAAGCATGTCAACATATGAGGGTGTGAGAGACCTGGTCCTGCAGTTATAGATGTATAGTTCGACTTCTGCTCCCATTCTGGCTCAGCTAAGCTATGGCTTCTCATATAACAAGCCTATAGATTTTGCAAGAGCAAAGCTGAGAAACACACAGATGTCCCCAGAGACCACATAAATAGAATGCTGCATGAAATACACATAATAAGGGGATGTTTGAGACACACTTCATTCTTACTGCCATTATGGTAACACTATTATCTGGCAGGGATCTATTCCTGTACTTTCATTATCTCAATTCAAAGCACCTACATTTTTCTGAAATTACACTTCTGCATTCCTCTTTAGCCATGAACTGTTACATTACAATTGTCTAAAACTCTAAAATACAATTGTAAAATTGTGAATAATTGTATAATTAAAATCTTGAAATTTTCATCATATATGCAGAACTATGTCTCTAGTCAGTGCCAATATACAAGAAACAAATGTAAAATTCTACTTCTACGGGTCTCCTGCTACCTCTAATCAGATGCAAGAATTAAATAACACCAACTTTTCCACTTGCAGATTGAAAAAACACAAATAACCAAAGCATATTTATGTACTTATATTAATTTATAAATTACATGCTATTTCAGTATCAACTTTACTACATAAATAAAATAGTAATAATAATAGGAATAATAATAAGTCAAAGGCCTAGTCTGTAACAATTTTTTGCTGAAACGTAAGTTTCAGCATAGTGCCTGACCATATGTCTTTTTTGTCCTGTTGGCTAATTACCTACAGATTGCTGTACCAATTTTGCTGCTGCTGGTTATTATTAACTGGAGTATGTTTCCTCCTGAGTAGTGTTACTCTTTTTCATATCTTTTCAACCTCATCAGAGAAAATGCATTTAGGATTCATGACACTCGGATGGACCGAATGCCAAAGGACACCTTATACAGCTCAGTTGTGTAGAGAAGCAACACCTCCCAAACAAAAAGCTGACTGAACAACAGCTACAGCCATACACATTGTTCTGCTTTAAAACTGGAAGTTGAAAGGACTGAAAACAGTTATATTTGCATCAGAATTTTCTTTGGCTATATAACAGTGTAGCCCCGGGCATATACTCTGACATGTATTAAAATGATGCAATAGTGATTTTTCTATACAGAAAGTAATTAGCATTTTTTAATGATTCATTCTGTAGAGGCCATGTCTAATTTGGGGCATCTGCTTCCAACAATAATTCCCCACCCATGTACTAGAATTTAAATCTTAATTATTGGTTTTGCAATATAAGAACTTTAACATAACTATTGATTATGGAAACAATGATCATTCATAGGACATGGTTAAGACATTCTTGCCAACTAGATTAAACTGAAAGAACATGTAAAATTCTTTTTTAAGCACCCTGCAGCCCAGAAAAGCCTTGAAGTTCTACTCTTTAATTAACAGCCAATTATACAAATTCAGAACTAAAATTTCAGCAGCTAAGAATAAATAACTTTGCCCAGCTCATTTATATTATGCATACACTTTACTTTTCTCCTTCATATGTTTATACTGTTTAAGAAAACAAATCAAATTTCCAACATCAAAAATTAGTATATTCTTCTAGTAGTAGTCTTGTGATCATCAACACAGTTCAGGAAAAAAACAAAAACAAACAAGCTTTAATGTGTGTAGTGGTTTGAGTTGGTTCACTTGAGTTTCTGGTTAAATACCAGCACACTTACCAGATTTATTTAATTTTGCTGTGAGATAAGGATTAGGAGTAGGTAAAGCAGGTTCAAACTTTAAAGAATGTAAAGAAAGTTTATTAACAGACTTAAAAAAGAGAAAAAAAATTAAGAACCAGAACAAAACCATCAGAACACTTTTGCTCTTCCCACTTCTCCATTTTTTTTTAATGACAATACAAAAAAAACAACACTTTGACTTTCAGTCAGTTTACCACTTCTAAATTAGTCTTTGTTCAGGTCATTTAGGGAGAGAAGTTTCCTCTTGCTTTACCATGTTGACTTCTCCACAAGAAATATAGTTCTTATGGTTTTCAGCTTCACAACTAGCAGCCGCCCAGGAGAAAAAGAGCTCTGCTTGTTGTGGAATGTCCCTCCCACACTAGTAGCTTTTCCACTGCTACTACGGTGGGTTATGACAGTTCATGGGGTATTTTTTTTTTTAAGGATGAGTGGTTCTACTACTGCAGCAAAGAAATCTCCTTTTTCCATAACTGGCAACGTAAGTTTTCTTTGACCATTCCCTGGGGCAAGGGATATGGATTACAGCTTTTTCTCTGTTTCTGCTCAAATTTCTCATCAGGCTGCAATTACTTCAGTATCTACTTATCTTTACACAGGTGCCTTGATTCACTGGCTGCACTGGCTGCAGGTAGAACGTCACATCCCCCCTTAGACTATTTTTTCATATATTACAGGGAATATTTTAGCTTGGTCTCAATCATGGTTTCACAGAAGAATTTTCAGCTTTTACTTTGTAGCACTCTTCATGCTCCTTCCCTCTAAGCTTCATCTCTGCTTCTTTCACTGACTTTGAGTCTCTATGCTGTGTTTTTGTAGGTGTCTTCACTCTTTTTTTACTTGTACAAGGGAAAATGGGTGTTTGCAAGTTTTATTTGGGTAATGAAAGAGTTAATTTCTTTCTCGGGCCTCTGTGACAGTCTCATAATTTTTTGCCGAGTTATTTAAAAAAAGTCTGAGCCGGGCTGCAGATGTAGTCAGTCAAGAGTCTCATTAGCCTCGCTCTGCGAAGCTGACCCGGCCTGGAGCAGGGGCCTGGTTCTGTGAAGCTGACCCGGCCTGGAGCAGGGGCCCGGCTCTGCCCGCTGTAGTTAACATATTTTGCCCAGCTGCATCGGAGCCGGAGGGCTCAGGCCGGGTCCTCCCCATGCTCAGCTGCACTGCTGCTGTAAACTCCCTTCCAAACCTCCCCCCCTCCCCGCTCTGAGGAGGAGGGGGGGAAGGGCAAGGGCCCAGTCTTACCAGAGAGAGAAGCACAGGACTTGCTTCTCTGGCAGCAACAAGACAAAAAAAAGGGTTTTTTCTCAAGTGTATCTCTCTTAAATATAGGTTTTTTTCCTGGAGGCGGAACAACTTTTAATTGGATTATACACCCATCAATACTCAGAACTAGCTGGTCACTAGTTCTGTTTCCCAGGAAGCAAGGTGCACTGCTTCCTGCACCATAAGTCACTTGCAAGACTGACCCTTCCTGGGTAAACCCACGACACTGTACTATTAAACAAATGTTCATCAGTTGAACTTCCAAACTTCCACGTTTAGCTTGCCAAAACTGCTAACTAGAAGATAATGACTTTGAAAGTTTGCTTTAAATGATTCCCAAACAGGAACATCTCCATACTTTATAACAAACTGCATTTCTATGGAGATAAATGCATTATCTTTTCCTGTAGATATAAGATAGATATATGAATGCATCAAAATGATTCTTTACTGTAAGATACTTCACATATAACAGTATAACTAATGAATATTTATTACACAAATTCTTGGTGTATAGAAAAACAAAAGTAGCAATTTAAACTAACTTTTTCTCATTTCCATAAATTGTGCTAATTGAGAAGTTTCAAATAAATTAAAAAGCCAGCAATATCTTATTTTTACACCGTTTCTTTTGTTTAGTTGTTTCAAGCCATTGGTTGTCTGATATGAAATTCTATACCTGCAAATATTTGTTGATTTTTTTTTTCTAGTAAGGAACCTATAAAGACCAGGGTTAAATAAGGAATGCAAACTACCATAAGTAAACTACTAATTATAATTCTACCTACTCATCACAGTGAGTAATGGACTTCATGGAATCTTCTCTGTCATATCTTCAATATGAAGATAATTCAGTCAAGTGAAACTTCAAGAATTTCGACCCTACCTCTCATAAATTCCTCATAGACAAGGTGATGAGGTATGGGCTGGATGAGCAGATGGACAGGTGGACTGAAAACCAGTTGAGGGGCCAGGCCCAGAGGAGGGTGGTGAAGGTAACTGAGCATCAGCACAGGGTGCCCAGAGAGGTTGTGGAGTCTCCATCCTTGGAGGTATTCAGAAGTTGTCTGAATATGGTCCTAGGAAACCTGTTCTAGGTGGGCCTGCTTGAGCCAGGACAACATGACCTCCAGAGGTACTTTTTAATCTCGGTCATCCTGTGATTCTAATTCATTGTAACTTAAATTGTATCTGTCACAGTTCTCAAAATACCACCTCCACAAACCTTAATATTTACTCTGTCATCACATCATCTTTCACATCAAGTTCTTATACTTTATAGCCATCAATGTAGAGGTCTTCCTTCATCTTTACTATTCCATTTTATTTCCTATATGTCTCTGATATCTACTACTTGACAGAGATGACCAAGAGACAGATTTCACATCTCTCAGATTTCACAAATACTATGCTTGAAATTTTCAGACAGCACAAAGACGGAAGGAAGGAAGAAAGACAAATAATAATGTGATAGGTAACACATGCATTTGATACGGGAAATTCTAACTGTCCTTAAGTTTGCAGTCTGGAAGAGGCAACAAAGAGAATATTATGCTCATGTTTTTTTCTGGGACAGGGTTACTTTTTACCTTTATATTTTGACAAAAAATTCCAACAAAGCCAAGGAAAAATCTATGATGAAACTGTTTTTAATATTCAACTGGCAAAATAATTTCTGACAAAAAGACATCTGCTCAGAAGATTCCCAACCAGCTGTTCTCTAATCTTTTCTTCTCCAATATTACATCCTTCTAAGTCAGTGTTCTGTTCCTTATTTCTAAACAGATTTTTTTCTTCCCTAGCAATCCTTAATGTTGGTGATTGGGAGATTTTGTTCCTACAGTTTTTTCACAGCAATTGTAAAAAGTGTTTATAAACTTGGAACCCCTTCCTGATGCCTATCTCATTTCTTATTTACATGTCTCCCGCTGCCAAAACAGGGAGTACCAAAGTATTAGGTAGCTTTTCCCCACCACTTTTGGTATCAGTTGTTAAGGTAGCAGGAAAATACTTTGAAATACGAACCTATTCCTGGTGAGAGAAAAAAACTTGAAGAAATCCAAAAAACCTCAAATCTGTGGTTGAGTAGTATAAAGAACACAGATGACAGATTCCTGTTGGTAGCACCCTACCCCAAGGGTGGTTACAGCTTTCTTTCTTTTACTCACTTTTTTGTCTGATTGTTTCAGTGTCTTTGAAGGGCTCAGCAGTGTCAGTCTCAGTCAAATCTGACTTCATTGCAACAAGGCCTTCTGTGGCATAAGCCAATTAATGAGGAAGCACTATCTTTTTCCTATCTGCTTTACTTCTTTCCCACAACATGACCAAAATTAGGTTAATTAGCAATGTGCTGAGGGAAATAAAGTAACTTTATTTAGATTAAGAGTTTTGAGCTGGCCTCATTATGAAGTATGGGACAATTAATGAAAAGTAAAAAATGGAATCACAAGACTGACTTAGGTTTTCAAATAAATTTCCTCTCAAAGAGTTAGCAAACTTGACTCAGAAGGATGTTCTTTTCTATTAAAAAATATAAATTAAAACATCGTAATATGGATTTTTTTGTTTTGTTTAAAGATACATGTTCATACAGAATACAGCTATATTTTCTTACGACTAACATGCACAGTAAAAGCTGCTTAAAAAGTGGAAGAAAACGAAGACCTACCAGCCACCTGGGAAGCTAAAAAACATTGTATGAGTAGAATAAAAAAGACTATGTATGCAGTTTCACTACAACTGAAATAATTTCCATGAGAGTTATCCCTTCTTAAGTTAACCTGGCCCAGATGAGAGCAGGCACAGCAAAAACACACAACACAGATTGATTGCATTAGCAGCACTAAGTAGCTATTGTATTCCTAACTCAATCCACACTACTCAAACTCACTTTTAAAGCATCACTAATCCTGAGCTTTTGGAATAAAACCAGATTAATGTAATTGGTAAATTACACCTTAAATTAACAATGTGCTGAATACCAGCCTTAGAAATTAAACCATAATTTTATTAAGTGCTTTAAAACAGCAGAAGTCCCTTCCTACCAGCACTGCTATGTCATTTTACAGTATTTGAAGATGTGCCTCAAGGCATAAAGAGAACAAACAGACTTATTGACCTGATGAGAAGGGATTTAAGCTAGGTAAACTGGAGAAAGTTTATTATCACCTAAAGCAATAGTGCAGGGGCTGTGAGAAATAGACCAGGGTGTAATAGGATGAGGGAGGCTCTCACACTCCCTTTCTCTTTTGAAAGTCAGGTGACTGAGAGTTCATCTCAAGCACCTCTACAATGGACATACATAGCATGGGATGAAACCAGGAAGAATGAGAAATCTGTGCACAGTTGTAGAGTTATGATCTCATTGAAATTAGAGGGATGTGGAGGCATAGTTTGCACACCTGCAGTACTGCAGAAGACAGACACAAGCTCTCCAGGAAAGAGAGGCCAGAAAGGTGATGACCTGGCATTGTACTCTGTGCAAATGAGTTGCTCACAAGCACAGATCTTTGTCTTTGAAAAAGCTCAGATCCTGCTGCAGACAACAGCCAATATGCTGCAGGGTCAGCCTGGAGCATCAGGTGGAGAACTGGTCTGATAAGAACCTCACAAAGTTCAGTAAAGGTAAATTAGCCCTGTATCCAGGACAGAATAACCCAATTAAAGCATAGTCAGTAAGCAAGCTGTCTAGAAAGGACCTGGGGTTCCTGGTGCACAGTAAATTGAATATGAGTCAGCAGTGTGCTCTTGCAGCCCAGAAACCCAGTGACCTAGTGGACTGCATTAGCAACACTCTAGCCAGAATGTGGAAAAGTGATTATTCCCCTCTCTTGAGCATTTGTGAGAGTGTATCTGAAGTCCTGAGACCAGTTGTAGGGTTTTCAGCTTTGGAAAAGACTTGGTGTACAGAAGTAAGCCCCATAGAAGACACTGTGTAAAGATGAATTTGAGACCACTAACTCTGTTCAGCTTTAGAGGCCCAGGAGAGATCTTCCTGCTGTTTTCAGCTTCCTGATGGAAGGGCACAGAGACAATGCAGCCAGACTCTTCACATTGGCACCCAGGGATAGGACAGGAGGCAACAAATGGAAAGACAGAAAGTTCTAATCAGATAAAAAGGGGGGAAAATTATACTACGTGTGGTAAAACACTGGAATAACGTTGCCAAAAGGGGTTGTGCAGTTTCTACATTCCGAGCATTTCAAAACTCTGAGCAACCTGACTGACTCTGGTTTAAGCAGGGCCTTGGACTAAATTACCTCCAAGGCCTTAAATTAAAACATGAGCTAGTACTTGTTTCATTGAGTAACCTACAAATTTACAACATGATAAAGCTTTTGTTAAATAGCTGTTTTGTTATTTTTTTCCCTTCCTTCTGTCCTTTATTCTCATTTTCTTATTCCATGAGGAGGAAAGTTAGACTTTATAAGACTGAAATCAAGTGTAGCTATATTGGCCCTCTAGGGATAAACCCATCATTACAATTACCAATGCATTTCTTGAAAGTGAACAGGTGGCTACAGAAGTAAAATTGTGAGTTTACAGACCACTGTTGTCCAGCAGCAATGTAATTTTTGTGCTATATCTCAAATGCATTCTGACACTACCACTTTCTATCATGCTTTTTTTTTATTATTATTGTTTCATTATTTTACTTCAAATATTCTTTCATTATTTTATGGTGGAAATGTTTAGATCCTAGTTTGCTGGCACTCAGTGCATTCTGCCGTCTTTGTGATTTATGAGTTGCTAATTCTTTGGAATTGCTTAACATGCCCTGATGAATGTGCTAATTATTTTGGAGAAGCAGATTTGCTGTCACCTTTCATTGTTGAAAGCAACACACTCATGGCAGGCTCTAGTGCTATACAAATAAATACCATAACTGCTTAATGTATGAAAATGTTATTGGCCATGCACAATAAGTGATTTAATTTGTTCACCATCCAATGAATTTGAACAAGTCTTTTGCATGATTTATAGCATAGCCTTTCTTATGGCTTGCAACGTGTCATACTCTAAAGGGTCTTAGGACACCATTTTATGCAAAGTAATACATTGAAGTTAGTATTGATTGTAAAATGCTAGAAAACACATCCTCATTGTGTCATATAATGGCCCTGGAGCCCTATAATCAGATTTCATGGGATGAAATAAATAATAGTGGTTCCTAAGCATAAAAAGGGAAAACTTTAGGGAAACTCAGAGTCTCAGGAAAAAAAATAGCAAAAAATGATTTTATTTTAATATACTGCACAAACTAGCTTGAGAACTGCCCTAAAAAATATTCAATTTGTATTTATTCAAATGTTGGGACATGCTACCCTAGCATTATGTTTCTAAATAGGTTATTTCAGAGGGCTGGGGTTACAGCAAAGTATTTGAGCTGTTGATAACACTTGAGTCCATATCATAGAATGCATAATATATTCCAGACAGTAGCTTTGCCTGTCAGCTAGACTTCTGATGCCAATAAGTCTGTTTTCTGAATGTTTTCTAAGTAAAACTTAATTAACCAATAATCAGACCCTACTGATAGGCAAATACCTGAAATATGGTTTCTATCACTTGTCTCCTTGATTTGTTTTAGTCAATTAAAATATAAAACCTTTTAATAGCTAAAATACAATCACTTGTTGGAAATGGCATCTCAGCTGTCTTAATTTATGCCTGCAGACTTACGTATAATGTTTGCAGCTCTAATTCTGCTTAACACATGCCCACTTAAAACCAAAGATGTTTCTAGTGAAAAAAGAGATACATATTCTACTACACTAGGTGATTGGTATGAAATCTGTTATGTACATAATTATGAGGATGCTAGCTTAAGTTTTAGACTGTATTTGCTTTCTGTATTGATTTGCAGAATTTTTAGGAACAATGTTATTTTTCATGTTTAGAGAGAAGTTAAAAATTAGTGTACCTCTGTAGTGAAAACCAAATCAATTACTAATTAATTCAGAAACTCTGGTGACCTAAGTGTTAGAAGCTCATTTCAGCTAAATTTTTAATATACTGGATATTTAGTACACTCTGAAACACAGCACTTCTGGCTCCGGCCAAGCACTTGACAAACATCTAGCCTGGATGACACTGCTTGTACATATTGTTTAGTAAGACATGCCTACTTAGGACATGATATAAACATACACTTAAAAACTCTCTTGTTATTATGTACTTTTTGTGAATTAAGAAGTCATCCCAGTAACTCAGAGAACAAGAACAGAGGCAGGGAAGTCTGAAACACTTCCGCATATACAAACATCCATGGTTTGCAATAGAAGTGTCCTGCAGAAACACTGGACAAAGTTTTAGGCTGCCGCATTATTCGTCTGAAGCTTTCAGAATGAGTTTTCAAGAGTTCCTTGCAGCTGTACTGACAAGCAATTGAAACACATATTCACTGTGAATGCTGTAAGACTTTTGATATTTGAGGGCACCTTCAAATACAGCTCCTGTTCACCTCACCAGGAAAGCACAAGTTCAGTCAATGTTCCTAATCTCCTAATCTACTGAACTGTCTCTGAGAACACGCTCTGACCCCAACTACTTGCCTGTTTTTTCTTTGTAGTACAATAATTTGTGGCTCTGTCTTGAGCAGTGGCTGAGGAATGTGGTGCAGAAATAGGCAACAAATGCAATAATTATGAGGCGTTCTTACTGTCTTTAGTCTTTATTACCTCAAATGCAGACAATCATTTGAAACAAACAAATATGCAAAAATTTTAGAAATTGAGAACTGCAGGTTTGGAAAAAAAAAACATTAATCAAAATATGTGCCAAAGCAGTAAATGTGATAATTTAGCAACAATCTGTAATCCAACTTACCGTATTGGAAAATACTGTGTCACACACTGTGGCAGCAGATTTCAATGCCTGCTCCTAGCTCTTGTTAGCTGTAATATTAATTACTTCATATTTTAGTGTGGCCATAAGTAAAGGGCTTGCTAACATTAAGATTCTTCCTCTGCAAATGTTAAGTATGGCTCTTTACTCACAGTTTCACTATTTTATGTTTTACATGTGGCACAAGAATAATTTAAGAACTTTTCAGTAATTTCCATTGCAAATATTTCAAATTTTGAATTCTCTGAGTACTGGTATTACAGAAGGGTTTCCCTCATCCTCCTTAAACAGTTTCCATGCCAGAATGACAACAGGGATACTGCAATATTGAAAAGAAGGTATTCGAATACATTATCTGCAGCTTACTTTAGAATTACAAATTACAGTTTAATCACTTTTCTTATTCTCTAGTTTAAGGGAAAAAAAGCTATGAAAATTATATTGAAGAAAATTTTTACAAAGCATTCTTAGACAACAAAGAAGTCAGAAATGAAATCAGGTCCTTCACTGCCTCTTCAGATACCAAATTTGGATACAAAGTGAAAATATTGTTATGTGCAAGTCTTGTACAAATACTTAAATGTATTAGCTCTAGAAAATGAAGAAGAAAAGTGAGATTGTGAAAAGAAATGTCTTCTCTTCAGAACTGTTTCATTTTTTAAAGTATGTAACTGTAGGTCACTATTCACAGAATACTTTCTGACAGAGATTAGTAGACTCCTGAATTATTTTCCAAGTAAACAGCTGAAAACCCTTAGCAGTAGATATAAAAAACTAGAACCATTTTCTTAGAATATAGTATAGAAACAACATAGATGTAAAATCCTTTTTGCAGTACTGTTTTCTAATCATCTTAATAGCAATAGCCATGAACAATGCAATGTCAAGAGGCATTTCCCCCTTGCATACACTTCTCTGCTTCTTAAGTCTTTAATTGTTTAATTATATGTCACCAGACTACTTTCTAGCCATTGCTTCCACGAAAGATGATAAAAATTTTATGTTTGCCCTCATTTCATGCCATAAATGTTTCACAGTTTCATGAATATTCATTTTGTTTGTTTCAAAAGTTATTTAAAGACAAAGGGGTTTTCACGGTGGTTTTTCTGAACCTTGTTACTCTGCGGTTTGCTTTGTTTCGTTTGAATGATTTTGTGTTATTGTAGTTGATTGGTTCTCACGTACACATCTCTCACATCTACATTGAAATGGCTGACTATTTTTTTTGTTCATGGCAACATTTTGCCAAGCACATGCAAAATATCTCACAGCACAGTAACTGACCCTGTAGCCTCTAAGCCAGGTTTCTCAGCAAGATTTGCAGTAGGCAACTTTGCTAACATGCCGTCTTATCACAGAAGTTCTTTCATTGGTAAAGGACCAATGGAAAGTCTGGCTGGAGTAACCAAACAAGACAACATTTGTTTGCCAATTGCCTCCCTAAAAACATAACAGTCATCAGTTAGAAAAAGAATGGTACATCATCTTATTACTTACCAGCAGTCATTACTTTCAGCACATAAGATGATCTAGTGACTTAACAGTGTTTATATTTCTGAGACAAATTCTCTGCAGAGATGGAAGTCGAGAAACAATATTTGAACAGCTGCTGCCAGGAGGTTATAATCAGATTGTGTTGTGACTTTTTTCCTCACACAGCACACACACCCCATGGCTACTGTTCAAAGTCATCACCCTTCTGGGACAATACTTTCATACTTCAATTAGGAAACCTGCATTTATAAGACTTTATTTATAAACTCCCAACCTTGCAAATATTTTCTAAAGAGTATGGTGCTCAAGAGCATCAGCAGCCTTTTGACTTCAAAGAAATTCATGCGACAAAGCACTCCAAGCCAAATGTTCACTGTTCCAGATAAGTATTTGGAAATTATATTTATAAGCACTAGGTCCCAATCGGTTTTGAGAATGTGAATGATTTGCACTTCTGCAGTGCAAGACTTTTTTTTGTCTTATACTTCTATATTCCAGCCTTTCAATTCACAGAAGACATACTTTTTCAGGTTAATCAATTTAGAAACCAGCAGAGGGTAGTTTCTCTGAATGAAAGATTTTCTAAAATTATTTACTTATATCAATGCCACTTTCACCTGTAGACATTGTCATAAGTCTTGTTACCAAGAGTATTTGTCAGACTATCAGGTGATTTTAGTTTCACAAAGGCAAACATCAAAACAGAAGGGCTCTGGAGTGTGTTACATTTGCCTTCAGAGTGTATTGGCTTTGACACAGTGCTGCCACCTCTCCTAGCTCAGCCTGTGCAGCCTCTCACAGAACCTACTCGTGCTGTACACCACAGGCCAGCCACATGCCTGTCCCAGCTGGTGGGCCCAGCAAGAGCACCATGTGTGGGGTGGATGCACACTGGCAGATCCAGCTCCCACACACCATTCAGCTCCTTCAGCTGAGTGTGCTGAACCAAGCAATTTGCATCAGTGCTGCCTATGAGCTTCCATCCTACAGAATGCTGCCTGAGTGGACACCTTGACAAAGACAGCTATCCTCTAACTATACAAAGTGGTGCCACATATAAGATGAACCCTTCATTTTGCTTTTTTCCATAGCGGCCTTGCTGCACCTGCTTCTTCGGAAAGCAGTTATTGCAGCCAGGCATCTGGCTGACAAAGCCGTGGCCCAGAATATATTATTCTTTCCAAGATATCGACACAGGTGTTATTAACAGCTGAAATAGCGTACTTGATGCCCGGTCCTCTGAAACAGATTTGTCCATCAATAAGATTGAACTACCACACAGTCTTACTTCCATTACATTTCCAGCTCCTTTCCATTTGAATTTTAGGTATGAACTAATGGATTAGTCCTGCCACTTCCTGCACTATTCTCTAAGCTCTCTTTCTGAAATGCAGGGGAGGCCAATACCAGAGACAGATGAGGAGAAAAAGGAGTCTGACAGCGTGACAGACACCTAGTACCAGCATGACTGATGGGAAGACTGGGTTGAGTCACTGAGCTATTAAGGCTGGAAGAGACCTTCCTGTGTGGGTCATCTAGGCCACAATGCTGCCTTAAGCAGACACAATTATACCAGTGTGTTCAGGGCTGTGTCCAGTCAAGATATGAAAATCAAGGAAGGAGATTCCACAGCTTCCCCAGACAGCCTGTTCCAATGTTTTAGTACTCTCGTGATTATTTTTTCCATAATATATTACTTTCTTTTTTAGAACTTGTGCCTGTTGCCTCCTGTCCTACCACAGTACACCCATGAAAAGAGCTGTGTTTCACTGTACATCTTCCAATTAGACAGTGCTAGACAGCAGAAGCACCTCTTCCTAAGACCAAATACAGCCTGTTCTGTCCCTTTCAGACTGTGGGCTCTACAGGACCAAGCCTTACGGTGATACCTGACTGGATTCACCCACATGTCTTGGAGGAGGCTGTGGTATGACTCTTGCACATTACAGTCTCTCTTCCCTACACTGGAGACTCCTGTGCGAGGTGCAATTATGAAGCACATCCCTGCACTACCAGCCAGATACGTCCTTCCTATGCATTGGCTCCTCCAGAAGAGTGGCAGTGGTGACAATCAGCTAATGCAAAAGACATCAGGATGACCACAGAAGAATAAGGGCTGAAAAAGCACAAAGTTGGTGTTTACAGTATCAAAGTTCACAAAAACCCTTAATCTTTTCCTTTCAAGGGAAGGCATTCCAAAGCAACTCCAAAGGCAGCTTTGCAACTTTCAGGCTCTTAGTTTTCATGGGACAATCTGTAACAAATCTGAATGATCAGACTCCAACTTTGAAAATGCTCCTATAAGCTGAACATGACTATGAAAGATGCCCAATAACCATTATTCTTTCTGACTACTCCCTCCAGATGTATACACATCATTTGTTTGTGCATGTTCTTGCAACCTGCCATATTTCGTTAAAAAACTGAATGTTAAAAGAACCAATTCACTTGAAGTGTTGAGTAACATGTTTCCAGTAGGCTAATGCCCAATTCAATACCTGGCATTGCTTTCTTGGTTCAATGGATCATTAAAATCTCACCTTTGAATCTAAAGGTCAGAAGGGCAGCATACACATATATATATAAACAGGACATGACAATTACACAGTAGTTAATAGTCTGAATCAATCCTAGGATCCCAGTTACAGTATCCCAAAACTGACATTCAATGTTTATTTTTACATTAAAAATCATTATGTGAAACAATAAGCTAGTGTGGCTTCTACATTAACTTGGGGAGAGGCAGGAGTTCATCATATATTTGAGGCATAATGTTGATGTAGTATTTCTCTGAAATACAATTTCAGAAGCCCAAGAAAAAAAAATCTAAAATTCAAAATGTACTAAGGAAAATTTGTGAACTTGAACTGAAAGTGAATTAATCAGTCTACCTCAGCTGTTCAAAGTAGAACATTATTATAGTTGTTCTAAAAATTGAAAATGTATTACACAAATGAGTAAATTCATGTACACTCTCATCACTGAGGTTTTTTTTTCAAAATTAGTATTTAACAGCATATTTCTTTCCCAATTTCCAAAACATGACAAATCTTAAGATGATTATAAACATGCAACATTTCACCTATCACTTTTCTTGTACATAGGAGAAACACTAGAATTCTTAAGAGCCTTTCAAGAAGCTGCAACCCAAAGCAAGAGGAATAGAAACCTACAGTCAATAGGACATAACACTGGTGCTCCCCACCACCCCCTCGAAAAAAAAAAAAAGAAAAATCACAAAGTAGTTTAGTTCAAAGTCAAGTAACAAATATTGCCATTGATTAAGACAGTAAGATTTCAAAGCTAAATCAGAAATGAGATATTTATTATGCACACATGAAAATCTACTTTCTTCGGGTATTAATATCCATAAATTTGATCAGCTGGCACTCATTGAGAGCAAGAAATGGGTCCGTGCCCTGGGGTTTCTTCTGAGTAGGGTTTCCACAGAAATTATTTTACCTTACTGAGTAACAGGCTGTGTTAGTTATACTTTAAAGAAAACAAAACCAAAGAAAACAACCCAAACAATACAAAATCTCACAATCCTTCCCCATGACAAAGCACAGGAGTTTTTTCCCCACATGAAGAAACCTGAAATTTTCTGTATTAATCTATGCCCCCATTTTGGATAATGTTTGTTTCCTAAATAGACTGGATCTATAGATTATTATTAAAAATCTGAAAATTTTAGGCCACACAAATTTCCTTGTTCACACTAACAGCACAGGCTCTAGAGCAACAGGATTTTCATATCAGTGTGTTTCTGGGTTTAGAAAAATGTGGATAAATGTCTTTAAATATGAGCATCCAAAGTGCAAAAAATATATACATTCTACAAAAGGCATATAGATTTTATACGTATAGTGAAGATGTATTGCAGACTGCAAGAAAATCACTACAAAGACTTAACATACAAAATATACTTTTATGAGTGTAGGGATAAGCCTACCTAGCCCACCACCAAAATAAATTAAAAAAAAACAGAAAAGGACAATCTCTATATCTATAAATATCTGTCCAGAATTGGAAAGCTTACTATTTCATTTCTTAATCATTTACATCATTATGTCATACATCACTACAATAAAATTATTTATGGTATTCTTTCACATGTATTCCAAAATATGTAAATATTATACTACACAATGAGACATTAAAACAAGAGAAAACACAAAATCCAGAACAAACAGATTTTAGGTAGCCACATGGCCTTGTTAGATAATTTTGTCATTAGTCACAGCAATCCAGAAAACTCAATCTTGGTTTTGAAAAATTTTATCACCAGTCACTATTAAAAGCAAAAAACCCCAAACCAAAAAAAAAACAAAAACAAAAACCCACAGAGGTTTATGCAACACAGCTGAAAAAAGGTCTTAAAGGTCTTGTGTCATTTGCTGTGTCATCATTCTGTCAGTAAACAGATTTCTACTAAATAAGGACTTCTTTGTACAAATCAGCTATCAAGGTTTTAGCAGCCTATTTAGTTCTGTCTTATGTCCATCAAGAACTCATTTTAGTTTAAGACAGCAAAGTGAAAGCTGTTTCTTCTTTCTTTCAAATCCTCCTTCCTTGTTTTCTAACACCAATAAATGAGATTTGCACCAAAGAACTCTTATCTCCAACTTGTTTCTGTCAAATGAATGCACACCATCACTTGTGCTGAGCAGGTATTATTGCAGTGCTGCAGCTACACAGGGTATTTGAGCTGGGAGTACTCCCCAAGAAAGTCATGCAATGTGGTCTCCTTTCCCACTTCTGACAGACAGGGTCCGACCACACTGGTTTTAAAATTAGAAGAATATGATTCAGAAAGCCCATTTCAGTTCAGAACTGAGTTGCCTTTGAGGTAAAAAAAAAAATTAAAAAATCCTACTAGTCTTGAAGAGCAGATCAGTTGGATAGCTCTATAGAACTTTCAGGACCTTTAAAGGAGATCTCACTTTAAGAGACAGAAGTATACAGAGTACTCTTGATGATGCTACTTGTAGTTTGAACTGTAACGCTTTTATTTTGTTGTGGATGTGTTTGGTTTTTTAACGGCAATCCCACAAAGGCATTTCCTTGCTATAATTTTATAAGAGTTGTTTTTTAGTAACATGAATGTAAATCTCCTTTCTTCTCAGTTAGAAGGCTTTCATATTTAATTTTTCTCTAAAATAATTTTACTAACACAGAAGCCCTGGGATAAAAAATTTAATTTTATGGTTATAAAAGAAAACAGGGGAATTGAAAAACCCCTTTGGAGTTCAGTCACAAAAAGGAAAGATTCAATTACTTTGAAAATCTTTAGAACCACAAGACATAAATATTAGAAATGATGAGCCAGACTAGGGGTCATCATCAACTGTAATCCCAAATGGCATTTATTCCACATCTTATTATTATTCATTTAGAAACATAATGAACAAAAGCCACTAAAAACATGAGAAGATAACTGCACTTAAGGAAAGTAAGCTCTCTCATAATTATTCATTAATTGAATAAAAGTAAATGTTAACCACAGTAATATTTTCATTGTCTGTCTACTGTTCAGTGCCAAAACTGAATTTGCCGGAAGATTATAGTTTCTGAATATGTCTATTTATGTAAGATCCCTAATGGCAATATATTATTGTAGGGCAAATATGCAAATAACAGTGCTTAAAATACATTTTAATTCCATAAAGGTTAATAAATATACAGTAAAATACTCTGATGATACTTGAAGTTAACTATACTTTGACAGAATGAATCTCACACCATTTTACTCACTATTGTTCTATTTTAGTCATTTACTCCTAAAATACACTATACAAATATGAGCCACATGAAGTTGTTTATGTGCACACTCCTTCAAAATGCGTGTCTGATATCAGAATCAAAAACAAAATTATTAACAGGTAGCCACTTCTTTCAAATATTTATTTGAACTACTGCTATCATATAAGCTAATGAAAGTGTGACAAAATGAATTAGAAACATTTTGAAATCAATCTTGTACAATGGACTGACTCATTTGAAGTGATTTGTAGTTGGACATTCAACCTATGTTGAAATCTAAATCAGTTTGTCTTTTGGGGAGATTTCAGAACTCAAGATGATCATCTAACATTGCCTTGAGTAAGACTCGTACAGAAATTATTAATAGCAAAGTAGTGATCACTTCTTGTTAAAGCACTGCTTTCCATAAGTGAATTCTGTCTGTTGTTGAAATACATTCAGCATATATATAAAAAAAATCTTTCTTTTTTTAGGTTGGATTGCTTTTTTTACTTAAAGCCTTCACTAGTATAAATGACATCTTATTTCTTTTCATGATCCTATCTGTTATAGCCAAACTAGTAGTAATTCTTTGTTACTTTTCCAGATGTTTAAGTATGTCTGTCTGTGCAAACTGTGAAACTTAGCCCCAGACAGCTGAGGCCATAATTATGTCGGACTGCCATAGTACTGCAAAAAGGCCACAGATATATTAGTTAACATGCAATATATATTAATACACTCAAGTCATAGACTTTTAAGTATGTGTGCAATGATGACTGATGCGATATCATGACTGAAAATTGAAAACTTATCAAATAAGAACAATGTTGGTATTTCATTCCTGTATCTATTGTTCAATGCTTGTAATCTCCGTATCTTGAGCTTCACTGACCAATAAACCATCAATAAAATTGAACTCTACTTATGTACGGAGCAGTTTTCTATTTCAAATCCATTGAGAAAAAGGAACAATAACTCAAAGACCATCACAGTACTGTCAATTAATGCACTGTATTCTAGGAATCATTTAAAGGATTACCCTAGGCTATTTAATTAATCCGTTAATAAGTAGTGATTTATCTGTTATAAATTGATTTTTCCCCTCCACACTTAACTGATCTTGCCATTGATCTGTCATTCTGCCCTCAAACGATTTCAAATTAAGTTTTCACTGCTTAGGACTCCTAGTACAGAATTTCAAGACCCCTAACCTAACAAAAGTGTCCTAGAATTCACTAGACCTAAGTCTCTGAATGAAAGAATATTAGTAACTACGGAAATACTATACAAAGCAAGTATTACATCTGTATCATAGCACATGAGCTCTCCTCCTTCAGTGACCATTTTAAATTGTGTAATAAAGCAGCAGGCTTTGTCAGCTACAGGTAGTCTTTAGATTCTCTGTGCTGCTTTATCTGAGTTCCTGTGATTCCTTGCTCTCCCTACAAGAGCTCAGTAGTAAGAACATGTTGGGTGGCAATATACTGCCTTTTGCTCTCCAGTAGTCAGTGAGCAGACAAAACAATCCATCTCCATTGAATATCATGACTTTTTTTTTTTTAAGTCTAATATGAATGATCAGAACAACTGAGCAGGATTTTTGTTCTGTAATGCGCTGGACTATACCTTGAGTTGCTGGGCACTCTCAAAAGCCATATATTCAAAAGGAACTGACAACATTGCTTATTTTATATGGCTTAGTCTGACTGGGGTTTTAGAATAGGTTAATTTTCAGATTAAATATATCTTCCGCAATAGCTAAAGGGGTAAGAAATCTTTTTAAGTTTTGCAAGTCGACTTTAATTTAAACAGGAAAAACAACCAAAAACCATTGCAGTGACACACTGTTGTTTTCACAAACTAATCAAATAAATGTTCCCAATGCGAATCGCTATCAGACACTCATAAGACATTACTTCACTTCTCCCATTATTCTATAGGCTAAGTAGGATTATTTTAATAGATTTAATTTTATTATTTTACTAAGCTTCATGTGTCTTTATTATTTCCCCTATTTAATTTAAAAAATAGCTGTTACCTTTGTCTTCACAATGACATAAATACTCTAAAACTACCTATATTATCTTCATTCTTAGGTAGTAAATCAGTCATTCATACTCTTTTCAATATTACATACATCTGTTTCACAGAAAAATAGTTAAGGATGTCTATGCCCAAATTGCAAAAAAGGGATTTTAACTTGCTGGATTTGCTGCTGATCACAAATAATGCAAATGAAAATCTAAATGTTATACTAGTTACACACTAATCTTGATTGATACATATAATATTCCTTAATTTCCCATGGTTTCAGTATGGAGTTGAGAGGCACGAACTATGGGATCCTACAGCCCTCTTCTTAATCTTTTATACCCAACATTCATCTTCATGGGAGTAAACAGTTATGTTGGTAAACACTAATAATTTGTGACATTTGAAGTTTCTACATTTCTCCTACAAATTTCTCCCAAATTTCATTGCCTTCCTTTTTTTTTTCTCCTTGACATCATTCTTTCCTTAACTGCCTGGTGCCACTTCTTACACAGAACAGGTTCCCCCAATCAATGCTTTCTTTATCTACAGATGGGTTCAAAAGGCAGTTAGATAAATACAAGTAAAAACTGCTACCAATGCCTAGCAAATAACAGTGCAACTTTAAACTTTGGCTCAAAAATCCTAAACTACAGAGAAAGACTGAGAAACAATTTATCTCTGAACATCTGCCTTGTCTTGTTCCTAAGTCCTTCCAAAATGATGTGCAGCTGCAGCCTGTCCTGAAATAAGAAAACTTTCTTGAAAGGGGGCAAGGGAGTAAGACTGATAACATAACTGTAGTGGATTAAGACCTAAAAATGGGGACTAGATTGCCACATTGGGAAGAATGACCTCAAAGTGTTCACTGACTTCTGAAGACACTATCAAACCTAAACACATACAGGACACTGGAAAATGTGGCTGATGTTATACTCACAAAATATTTTCTCCTCTGACACCAAAACTCCAGACTATGGATACAAAAGCCTTTCTGAAATTCTGCAAATTAGAGGACATGTCTCTAAACTGCTCTGAAAGGATTTAAAGTAGTTGTTATTAATTTAGTAAATAATCTTGATTAATTTATCAAAGAAAATGACTACTGTAACATAGAAGAATAGCGCAGCTTTCCATCAATGCCATCATTTTCTGCATTTTTATCATGTGAATTATTTCCATTTGTAAATATAAAGACAAAATGTGCAACAGACACTATATTTGCAGTGTATTGCAACATGCTGGAATCATTAAAAACAAAAAATAAAACAGACGGAAATGGCTTTAAAAGTATTAATATCACATTTAAAAGAACAACTACAACAATGTTCAAACATCAGTTTGCCAAAAACTGTAGTGGTAGAATGAAACTTAGTCAGCCCTATCTTCTTAATGCACATTTTAGCCACACTTAACAATCTGCCTTGAACTGCAAGGAATTAAACAATCTACAAAGATCAGCAGCAGAATGTTCTGTCTCCTAAGTCACTGCATCAACAAATGATGCTTCAGTGGAACGATCTCCAAAAGCTTTATCAATTCCCACAAGTAGCCCATAAAAGTTGTCTTCTACTGCCCATATTGAAACCAATGACCCGAATTTCCAAGTCACTTTTATCAGACAGAAACAGTGAAACCAATTTCACTGACAGTGTTGTCAAAGATCTATAGACCAAGACAATTCCTCAGAATAAAACTTCTACTAAAAGTCCTCATATAAAAACATTTTCAACATTTTCTTTTACTTTTAACAAGTTATGATTCATTTTCAGTTCCTTTTTTCCCTATGCAATTAAACTACTTCCAAGTAGAATAATTTGGTCCTAGAAGAATTTATGTTAAAACAAAATCAGGAGTTAAAATCATCTATCAATGCACAGTGAATACACTCCAAAAAGATATATTGGTATTTACAATAACCACAAAACTAAATTACTATTTTGCAAATATAGTTCTAACTGTCCAGGAAAGTCCACAGCTCTTAAGATCTTTTTTTTTTTCCTTCACTTTATGTATATTCTTAAATCTATGCTACGTTACTTTCTACACATTATATTGAGACTGTCAGAAATCATATCCCAGCATTAAATTATGTGGTATAGCTTTTTGTTCTTAATAAGTTAGAAAAAATAGGCAACTGTGCTATAAATTGAAGTACTTGATATCTGAAACAATCTGCATATCTCAATTCAATGCCTGTTAGATGAAGCATCCACACTATAAAAGCATCTACACATATGGGTCAAATTACAGCACTAACCTACACTTACTGCTGTAGGTTTCTGAAGAGAGCTCTACAGGTGCAATTCACGTGTACAAAGGAGGTGAAATTAGCACTGGCTGAGATAACTACTGCTGGAACAAAGACGTAAATCCCCCCAGAAGTAGCAAGAGAAGCTAAGAATCACAAGACAAAAGATTAGAGAAAGGGGATCATGGCGAACAGCATTACAGGGTCATCAAATATGGCAGAAATTAATAAGGAGGGAAAGAAAACGTGTGAAGAGGAAGACCTGGTAATGGAAAATATTGCAATGGGGAAGGGGGAAAGAGATACTGAAAAATGTTCAAGAATTACAGGGCTCAGGGAGAAAGGAGAAAGCAAGCAAGCAAGCATCCATGCAAACCAAAAGAAAGCAGAAATAAGGGACAAGAAAAGTACAAAGAACTTAAGAAAGGTCAGAGGGCATACACTGGCACAAAAAGTAAAGAAGGCAGCATTCTATCTACTGACATCTACAGTCATTAAGAGCTTCAGTAACATAGCTTTAAACATTTCTCTGCTTACTGTGAATACGGGTGGATGGCAATCCCAGAAGTTCTTGTCTGCTGCAACAGAAATGTTTCTGTCCTACAGCACAATCAATAAAAATCAATTGCCTGATAATTGCTTTGCATCAAATTAAATTATGGAAGGCTACATAGCTCAGAGGGTTGGAAATGAGATGTGGAGCCTTTCACCTCTGGGTCACTGCTACAAACACAATGCAAGTCAATAATGACTAAGAGTCGTTACTTTTGTGTTAGTAAAACACCTGATTTTAAGCTCTACTAAACCACACCTTTGCTGCTTTATAACCTCAGAACTTTGCTTTGCCAATCACTGAACAAAGCTGAATGAAGCTCCCCATACCTCTCATATGACCTTTGTGCTGCCTGTGATTATAATCGACATAATTCCTTATCCTTTCAATAGATTACAACACAAACCCAAAGAGTCTAGTTACTTTCAAAACCAGTTTGAAAAAAAGATTATGTGTTAGATTTAAAGCATTTATCAAGATCCCAAATACTTTTTGAGCATTTTCTTTGATTCTCAGAAAACAAAATCCAAACCCAAACCCAAAAAAGAAACCAAACAAAAAAAAAAAACCCCTCCAACTCAACAAAACCTCCCCCACACACACCAAAAATCTCAAACAACGAGACAATCCAAAACATTACTAAGCTTTGCATCCCACTTGAGGCATTAAATCAAAAGGAAGATAATACAACTTTCTGGAAACACTAGCTGATGATACATTGAAGATAGCTGGTTTTATTGCAAAAGTAAAGTCTGCACAGTACCTGTGATACTGCGGACAGCTAAACCTGCAAACACAGGCATTCTTGAAGCCACTTATCTGGTAATGGCACTTTGACTTTTACTAAAATGCATCCTGTTTTCCAATATCTGTGTTCTGTTTTCAGTTACATACAGGAACTTTATTATTACTGTTATTATTATTTACTTATTCATTTTAGACTCCAGATTCAACTTCATTTCTAATTTAAGCTTCAGCAGCCAAATACTTTTAGTCTGTTTTTATCATCTCTATCTCTAGCATAATTAGCAGATTGATGTGGACAGCCACATGCAGATGGATTTGCTGCAGGAATTAGAAGACTACGACTGCATTTGCATGTTCAGGACTTCCAGGGAGAACATGAATTCTTTATCCCTTCAATCTTATTTTTACAATTTATTGTTCTAAGAATTGGACAGCAATTAAATACCTTTACAAGGGCCATGGTAACTGGAGCAGGGGTGGGGGAGGAGGTTCCATTTGCCAAAAGAATCATAGAAAAATAATTATTTGTTTCTATTTCCCTTTTTCTTCCTATATCCTAGCAGTAAAGAATGTACACCACCTCCTCTGGACAGTTGGGCACTTCCTTAAACAATAAACCAAAGAAATTCACCAGCCTTTGTAATATCCTGCAGTTACTATTTACTCAAGTATACCAAATGTCTGTTTTCTAGAAAGCAAAACAGCATGCTTAGCATTTTCAGTGGGGCAGACAAGTTATAAATAAAGGACCTCATTATAAAAAACTGTCTGCCTGTAGCTTCATGTTACAAACACTCCAGTTTATACACCATATATATTTATGGTATTGCTGCTCTCCTCAAACTGCAGCAGAAGAGTGTCTTTTGGTTAGGACATGAGGAACTGAGCTAATTCAAAAAAAAAAAAAAAAAGAGAAAAAATAGTCAACTTTTTCTCAAAAACATCATTAGTATCTCAGTGCAGCTTATGTAGCACATTTGTAAACCCTTTAAAAACAGACTGTAGATCACCATGAGGGTAAGAAGCAGCAATATCACAAGCAGGTACCTTCTATCACAAATCACACCATAAGGAGCATCACTCTTTGTTCAAGAAGGTATAACCCTCACAGCTCAGTTTAAAAATGACTGTACAAAACTGTGCTAGCAGCACACTGATACTTATTTTACTTCAGTTAGAGGAAACATAAGAGTGCTCCTTTTATACAATGGTATAATCATCAGAGCATTCATCTGGCTGCTGATTTCCAGGCCATGGTCACCCTGAAGCCACAACTTCTTGCTAGGAAAAAGCTCTAAGCTGTAGAGAGGACCAGGAAGAGGGTTCTTCCACTCTCACCACAGTGACTTGAGTCTCTGTGTTCACAAAAAGGGAGCAGAGCCTACAAGTTACACCAGCCTTGGCACTTAAAAGAATCCATATCCAACACCTTATGAGTCTGGTACTGCTACAAAATATCCCAGCTTCAGCTGTAGGATGACCAGTTTTCCTGTCTAGCTTGGAACACATTTATGCAGAGAACTGCACTTGCAAACACTATCTGTGGCTCTCAGTTTGTGCTCTCTCACCACCCACATAGCCTGTGTGAAAGGCTTCTGTCACACAATTTGTTTTGAATTGAAACTGATGCCATCTAAGTGAATCAGCTGTGTTCAGGTCCTGACCAAGAAGCTTAATTATTCCAGGAATTTAGGAAGAGGTAAGATACCTTCAAAAACTTATCTAATTTAGGATCTACCTACTCCATGTAGAATTTCCTATGGATAGTAACGGGTTGTACAACTTGGAAAATACAATTACTGGTGAATATTTTCCATTCTTAAAACTTGGTCATTGCCACAAAAAGCCATGCTATTAGTCTATAATTCAGACTCATCATAGATAATCTTCAAATTAATGCAGGAAATAAATACTGCTTTATAAATCTTGATCTGGAAACTTGAATGAAAGATGTTGCAACTTATACTACTATAAAAAAATACTGGTTTAATTTCTCAGTATACTTGAAAGCTTAATCGTTTACACTTGTTTACTACACAGTTTTTCTTCTAGCAGAGTAACTACTGAAATAATTTTTCAGCAAGCTCTGAAACATTTTGTCATGATTTTTTAAACATATTTTTTATTGGCATAAACCAGTTTGATTTTGGCTTGATTTATAATGCATGTTTCATTGTGTGTTATTTTTCTAGTGCAGCTCTTAGAAAGCTGTTTCCATTCACAGGTACATTGCAAAGAACAAAAAACTTATACATAGAAAGTAATGTGCCAACATAATTTGAAAATATTCACCTCATTCACATTCACCTAGCTCCACTAAAAGATTTATAACACGTCTAAACCAGGAATTGATGAATTCATCAGCATCTGGGACGTTTTGATCATAATCAATAATATAATTTTACCCTTTAAATGGGTTTTCAATTAAAGTACATTTTTTTCAAAGTAATTTTATTTTTGTCATAAAAATAGTTTCTCTGCAGACTAACTCATAGAGCATTAACTCATTTCATACCAGGTGCTGTGTTGTAAAGGACAATTACCTGCACAGCCAAACAATGATAATACTGTACTTAATGGAAGCTATATAAAATTCATTGTGCTGTTTCATAGGTTAAATATTACAAAGTAAAACATTTCTTAGGTAAGTAAGTACAAGTGTAAAGATCAAGCACCATTACACAAGTTTAGAAGTTCATTATCCAACAATGAAGAATCTAAGGACAGCAAGAGAATATAAGTGTTAGGAATACAGGCTGGCCTGGCTCCCACAAAGTCACTTTTGAACTTCCTCTTAGCTCTTAAGAAAACCCAGGACAAGACAGTTCAGTAGCTTCCACAGAAGGTTAGCTGTAAAAGATTTCTTGGATGGAAGAGTCTGTCAGGAGCAGCAGAAATGGAGCAGACCATCGCCAGTCTCTCAGATGATATTAAATGACACCAGCAGGAATTCCTTTAAGTTTTATCTCTCTGGAAGCCGGTGCTTACTAGGCTAGAAACTTGCTGTAGGGAGCAAAAGTAGGGAATGTTTTAGAGGAAAAATTATTTTTAATGCTATACAGCAAGACCTTTTAGATATAAGAAATAGAAACAAAATTTAATAGCGTGGAATAAGACAAATGAGCAAATATATATGAAGTCATGCTAAACCAGAGGGGTTTGTGGTCCATTGAACAAATACTCCTGCTGCAGAAAGTGAATTAAATCAAGTGGTGTGATCTGATTATCTTCAAGGATTATTTGTCATGGGCAAACTACTGGTTCAGGTAGGAACAGACTGTTACCCTTCAACTAAGTGGCAGTTATTGATCTTTGCTGGCACAGCCTCATTGTTACATGGCTTCACTGTTATGGAGAGGCTGCTGGCTTAATGTCTGTCAGTCTGGGAAATACAAGTAGTCCTTCCTTAGGAAAGATAAAGGGAGGTAATTTCAGGGTCCTTCATCTTTTACAGAGCTCTACTGCTTTGAAGCCAGAAAGGGTATTTTCTTTGTCTGTGGCAATTAACTAAATCTTGAACTTCACAAAATTTTTATGGATGGATAATAGATATACCTAGAAATAGGGAGAAAACTTCTAGCACTACTGTTAGCAGTGGAAATACAACTTCACCCAGACCCATCATCCTGTACCAGGACAGAGCTCTCAGAGTAAGGAAAGGAGAGGGTGCTGAGGGGAGATCATGGAGAACTCTTTGAAACCCTTTGAGTTTTGATGTCAGTTCTGAGAACTTTCTTAATTGAATGGAAAAACAATTACAGAGAATTTGGTGGGGGTGGAGGGGAGAGGTTTCTGTAGCTTTAAGAACAAACAAAAGCCTTGTGCTTTTGTCCAGGGAACTGCTCTACATAAATCTTCACGAAGTCTCTGAGAGGCAGTATCCTGGACAGAAATCAGATAGCTATTTCTCAGGCTCAAGTGTTCAGCTTGTTTTGAGGCAAATCTCAAGACAAATACACCAAGAGCTATAAATCAGAGAACTATACCAGATGCAAGCAAAAATGAGGCTACAGAAGCACAGTACATGATTCCACTGTTCTTTCCACTGCTTTTGTAAAAAAATGTTTGCAAGTTTCACAGTTCTCCACATAATTTGAAAACTGAAAGCTACAATTGGTAGAAGTGTTGGAAATTTCACTCCATTCGGCTTGGGGGTGGGAGGAAGTTGTAGCTTCCCTCACACTATTTCAGCTTAGAATCAATCAGCTTCTGTTTGTTTATATTTGGAAGCTGGTCCTGAAATGTTTCTTCACACAGGAAATTGCTCTTCCCATGGTAAACAGCCAAATAGGTACGAATGCAGTCAATTGCAGAACAGTAAACACACAAATGTTGATCAATTAAAGTAGAGGGAAATCTTGTTTTATGTCCCCCTTAGCGGAGCAGGTTAATTCCTGGGATGCACCATTCTGAATACCTTCCATCATTACTTTACACATCCACCTAGGCTCTTTGGTGCTGTGCATTTAAGTCCCGGCTGGAAGATCCAAACGCACAATGACATTAGAGTGAGTCTGTGAGGCTCAGTGAATGTGGCAGGGCAGTCAGGCTCCTCGGAGAGGAGTGACAGCAGATGCCCTCCAGGGGAGCTACAAACCGCGCGTCATCCCGGACTGCCACCCCGGGAACACGCTCTGGACTCAAGGAAAAGAGCTGACAGGCAGCAGCCATCGTTTCAGCTGTTTCCTTCATATCTCTCCCAGCAGGTGTCACTACGATGTAGCATTGCTACAAAATCTTAAAGTAACAAACATAAAAGTAGCGGGTTCCTTTTTCCTTCAAATGGCAAACTACCTCCGTAGACTAATTATGTAAAACCTGAATAGTCCGCACAAATGAGCTTTGTGAGGAGAGGGTGGGGAAATCTGTTAGCTGTGTATCATTTCCACTTCCATGGAGCTGATTTTCTTCTTATAAATTGTTATACCACTGAAAGAGATGTCTTTAATGAAGTGGTTAATTTAATGCAACGCTCAGCATTCTCTTCTTAACAGTAATGTACACAGATGGCTGTATTCCAAACTCCATTCATCTATTTCAAATTTTTATAAAATGGCTGTTGAATTCTATTCTTTGGAGAGATAAAATATATTTGTAATAAACAACAAAATTTTCTAGCAGCTGGTTCTGAAAATTAAGAAAAAAACAAACCAACACAACAGGGGGAAAAATTTTTTCCAAAGCATTCTCCATGCAGACTCTGACTGTCCTACCACCCAGCGATTCTGCAGGCATTCAGACACCTCACTGTAATGTCTCAAAAATCAATAGCAATTTATTCTCTCTTTGGACCCCAAGCAACAAAAGTAAATAATACTGTCACCTGCGGTCTGCCTTCAGAACATGGTCACAAAACAGTCTTGCTACTCTACCACAACCCTCCAGAGCTCTTTATGTATGCTGGCTTTGAAGATTGTATTGGCTATCACAAGGGAGAAACACACAAGACAGCAACAAAAAGTTCCTGTACTCTGATCAGCCAGGCTGCTGAGCTGGAATTAAGAAAAAGGTTTGGGACCTGTCTTGCTTCAGTTTCACCTACATTAATTTTATTAAAAGGAGAAAAGGAAAGAAAAGAAAAAAAAAAAAAACCAAACCAAAAAAGCAATATTAGAATTATTATTTTCTTATGCAATAAAAGGGAAATCCTAGAGGAAAAAGTTGACAGGCTGAAACTTCAAACGTTTGCATCATTTAAAGGTATTTCCTAAATTAATTTCTTATAAATTGGAGGCTTTGAAATTCACATTCCTTACAATGCTACTGAACCTATGCCAGAATATTCACAGTAATCCAGAATACTGACAGATTGTATTCAAAATCATCATAAATTGTAAGCAATATTAAGGAATCAATTCCCATCTCATTATAAGACAACCAGTTTCTTTTAACAGCTCACAGCATGAGGCATATCATCGTCACAGGGACTTTACAAAGTTTCAAACACATTAAATTGTTAGATATGTAGATATGCTCACTTAACATCTAGTGGCCCTGTATGTATGGACTCTTCTCTTTCCAAGAAATATTATTTAAATATGCTTGTACTTCGCATATTAAGTTGTCTTCATTGCTGGATGGTGTTAAGCCTGCAGGGCATCGAAATTCTCACCACCACCATCAATTCTGTTTCTTCTTAGAAATACTGATTGTTGTGGGTTCATATATAATAAGTTCAGGATGCATCACTAGCTCATACAGGCATCACATCCTGATTTAAAGCAGTCCAGCATTTCTTTCATGGCTGTTTATATCACTGAGCATAATGACAGGGCATAGACTGAACACAAAGCAGGAAATGGAGGTTAAGAGAACAAAAATGACCTTTTATTCCAGTTTTCAACATGGACAATAATTCCATGAAGTAATTTCCCACTCTAAAATGATAAAATGACAAAACTTAAAAGCACAATAAAAATATTTATATTTAATGGATCTCATAGTAACTCTCATTACAAGCCAGGCCAGAATTGTCATGTCTTTCAATATGGAAAAACTAGTAAAGAAAACGGGAAATTTCAAAAGATTTTAGGTTAATATCTTAGGAGAAAGAAAAATCTGTATGGATTTTACATGACCATGTGAGAAGAAACGAGGAGATACTAAGACTTTATTTACACAAAATAAAAACACTTTAATCAAAGGGCATTCTGAGCCAATGTTACACGAAACTCTGGTAAAACATTAGAAGATTAATGTATTAATTATTTTAGAACTCAGGTACAAAATACAGAAAAACCAATAGCCACTAATGTCAAAGAAAAGCAACAAAATAAACTGAATTTTATATTGAGTCATAAACTGAATGAAAAGGGAAAAAGGCTACAGAGATTTAATTCCTTCTGCTATAAGCCACAGCCACAATGAATGAAAGGTTTACTATTGTAAGAACCAACAGTTAGGGTACAGCAAAGACCATCTGAACAACAGACTATTATTCAATTATTTCATTAAAAACTGTAGAACTTTTAAATGAATATTTAATAAGCATATCAGTATCAAGTCAAACAGCTAGCATGGCTGGATACTCATGCAATCCTATGCAGGTTCTTACTAGCCCCTTCTTAAAAAAAATGTACAGGATAAAAAGATATTTTCATCTTTAATTTTACAAGAGCTAAACAGCATATGACTAAACAAAGCAACAGTAAAAATCAGAAGTGCTTCTCTACTGTTCCATTTGTATCCCCCAAGAAGAGCATTTAATTTAATTTACTGTTTACTCATTTTACATTTGCAACTCTCTGCAAGTGTGGGTAAATCCAGTGCTAACTACACGTAGTACTGGGAACACAAATCAGAAATTTCTGAGACAGGCTTAAATCATTCCAGAAATTCTTCTGTGGCTTTGAAGCATCTCCCAGGAAAGCTCTGACAAGCAACATAATCTTCAATACTTTCAAGAATAGTTCTATTGTGTTCAAAGGAACAACTCCTAGCTTGCCTCAGAAGCAGCGTGGCCCGCCGGTCAAGGGAGGTGATTCTCTCCATCTACTCCCTTCAGATGAGATCCCTGTTGGAATACTGCATTCAGTTTCTGGGGTTTCCAACATCAGAAGGATGTGACCTTCTGGAGCAAGTCCAGAAGAGAGCCATGAAGATGATTAAGAGGCTGGAGCACCTCTCCCAGAAAGACAGGCTGAGAGAGTTGGGATTGTTCAGATTGGAAAAGAGGAGGCTCCAAGGAGACTTTATAGCACCTCCAGTACCTTATAGGGGTATACAAGACAGCTGGAGAGTCACTTTTTACAAGGGTGTGTAGTGATAGGACAAGGGGGAATGGCTTTAAACTGAAATAAGGCAGAGTTAGTTTAGGTCTCAGGGAGAAATCCTTCACTATGCAAACAGTGAGGCACTGGAACACGTTGTCCAGTTCAAGGAGCTAAATCTCACCACAACTAGAAGCAAAGGGAAAACATGAACACCTTCTGAATTAGCTCAGCACTGAGGGACACAAGTGAGAGTACTGGCATGTGAAAGGTGTTGGAAGAGATGATTTAGCTGGTTTTTTTTTTGTTTTGCCTACCCATTTGAACAAGTTAGCTATATCGTGAAACTACAACCTGAATTGCAGACCAAATCAACTAATATAAATGCTCAATCGTCCTAATACATCAATTACTGACACTGCCACATGAATTAGATGTTTTGTTCACTTTATGAAAAAAAGGTTTAAGTTAATGTACAAACTAACTTACAAACTGGAGAGATATTTAAAAATTTTGCTAACTAATATCATGGTGAAAGCAATATATTGCTCATCATGTGTTATCAACTGTTAGCTACACATCTGTCAGTCTCACTTCAGTGCCTGGTAAAGTTATAGGTATTGAAGGTTTTGAAAAACATCTGGAGGACAATGTAGTCATTGGTCACAGCCAGCACAGCTTCATGAGAGGAAAGTCCTGCTTATTAAACCTGATTTCCTGACAATACTGCCAATAAGGTTACTGCTAATGTGGCCATTTTTCTTTAGGATGTAAATAGAAATTATTAAGTAAATTTCATCTCTTGGATAACTAGTTTTGACTGCTTATCAGTTTAGAGCAAATAAATATTTGCAATCTAAACACAAAAATTTTTAGAAGACATTACTTTGCACTTTCATTAAAAGTGACATTGACTGGATAGGACAGCATGCTTGCTTCCAGGCTTTCTCATCTCTTTTCTTAAAATCTTGGTACATGAATTTGCTTCCAAACATCATCTTATCAGAGCAGAGGTGCATGAGAGCAAATCACATCATTGGGAAGCCTGAAATATGGGATAAAGTTATGAACAGAAGGCAGCATTTTATCACAAATTTGAGCAGTCAATGAGATTTTTAAGGATGCAATACATTCTAAAAGCTCTAGATTTTTATAATCCTGGAGTACATTAACTGGAATAACTTGTAAATTTGGAGAAACATTAGTTTGAAAGCTAATATTCCAAAACCAAGACCCGCCAGCTGAGGTCCCCTCAGCAAGGTACAATGCATACAGAGAAGCCAAAATCCTCCTCTTGTATTTTTCACACTATTGGTGTATGCCCTTCTGAACAGCACTTCACACTTCATTATACACTCCTAATAGTTTTCTCCCGAAGTTTGACACACAGCTCCATAACAATTCCAGTAACAAAATGAGAGTTCACAGCCAGAATTCTTACAGTAGGGGAATTTTTTTTTTTTTT
>VZTJ01001769.1:1249139-1350319 GCA_013397795.1 Orthonyx spaldingii | reverse complement strand
TTTTTTTTTAATTGCAAGTTAAAAAAAGAACATGTACTATCAAACACAACTGCTTTTGCCTCTCTTTGCATGATGCTAAAATGATGCTTACAGGACAAATGTAGTTTTGTGGCTTATGGCTGAGCATAAGAAGACTGCACATTATAAGCAAGCTGTGTCGGACAGTTCATTATTTAGATTGCCTGTTGTTTCCTACTGAAAGACCTTGATTCAATTCCTTTTTTCTTTATTGAGTTTTAAATATCCAGAAAGAAATATTCCAATAAAGAAATATTAAAACAAAATAAAGCCAGTTTCAAGGAGTGATGGAATGTATTAGGGAAACATTCTAATAGCATGGTGCTTATCACTAAAGACAAGATCACATATCCTGATTTCAAATCAGACTTCAATAGGACACAACAAATGAGGCATAGTGTGAGATACTGAATAAGGAGAAATTACACTGGCTCATTGAATGTAAACTGAATGAGATAGAAGCTCTGCAGAAACAAATTAAATTTTATTCTGAAGTCTATCTTTGAATTACAGTAGAATAAACAAATATTAATATATCCATGTTTTTTAAAAAAGCTTTTTCTTCCCTTACTTGACCACCATATACTTACCTATGCAAAAGCAGTTAACTGTTTAAGTGATTCAGATTTCCATTAAATAGATCAGTAACTAACTCATTTACACTTAGAGACATTCTTACTATTCTTACAACTTAACATAAATAAGGAAATCTAACTAAAGATATTTACCTACATGCACCATGTTACATTACACAAAGGTGTCATTTGTTGTACCATGTTTTGCATCTTATATTCATTTACATATTTCACACTGCACATTCCATTTAATTTTCTAGATTTACCCTCATCAGGGCGTGAAGATGCTCCAATCAACTCCAAATTAACAGATTCTGTTTCACGTAAGCAGGCTATATTTTACTAATATATTATGAAGGCTAACCCAGACTGATTTTCTTTGCCAAAGTACACAAACTTCTTTCACCTCATTGTCTTGATTTCTCTAGGACCTTACTCTGAAACTGTAACAGATTTGTTTCAGCAATGAGACAAAGGTACAATCTAATTCACTTACCAGATTGTGAACACAACTGTTCAAAGCACACATGCAATTACATTCTTTCCTTGCAATAACATAAGTTTTAGAAATACTTTTTTTAGTAGAAACCTATGATTTAATATGAACAGTGCTTTTTTAAAAAAAAAATAAAGTGAAATTAAAATTTGTCTTTAAACATTGCTATTTTACAAACTTATTCAGTTAAATCAATGTTAACCTATAAAAAAGATGGCTAATTTTAATGTGTTCTTCGCTTTTAGTATACCCTTATACCAAATGTTACTGCAACTAAGAAGTTTTAGCATTTTTCACCTTGGAAAATCTGACAGCAGTTTATATCTGAATAGTTCCAGCATTTCCCTTCACTGAAATCAATACAACTACTCAAGAAGAGCAAACAGGTGCATCAACCTGTTAGCTGGATTTGAAAGAGTATAATTTTATGATCCTAAGTTATTCTTCAGTCTGCTGGCATAAAGAAACATTCAAACGTACTTAATTTTGTGGTTCTTCTCAAATCTATTGACTATCTATGAAACACACGACACATGAGATCTGCCATTCCGAACACAAAAGAAACCATACAATGAAAAGAGCCATGACAAAATAAATAAATACCTAGTCTTCAAATAATAGTTACTGAAGAAGGAAACAAAATTCACAATCCAAAGAAGTCACAATTCTTCAGCTGGACAATTCCATCTCTCCTGCCATCATCTCAGAGAAATACTTTTAAGATTAGTCCCTTAGGCAGGAGAGTTGAGCTATTACAGTCCATTTCTGCACTCATCTTTGGCTAGAAGCTCCCTACCTGCTTAGAATCTGGGCAACACAGATGAGTACGTGCCAACTTTACAATTACTTTATTTCAGTGTAACATATTATGTACAAACTAACTTTTAATGTTCTAACTGAAATCTTAGACTCTGAACTTCAAAAGAATCTAAACAGCTGAAGCTTAAGTAACACAGTTTTCTGCTATAACCAGGAAATATACACAACCTAAAAAGCAACTCAAACTAATCCAAACACCAAACTGTGAATAAAGCAAGGGTACATGTTAAGAATACAAAAGTGGAGTTGTATAGAAATAGTTCATGTGTCTGAAAATTCATGTATCTTTACTGAAAGTAAGTTTTAGTACAGTGAAAAGAAAATCCTAAAAAGTGCCCAAAAGGGAAACACTAAGGTACCCCACTAATACCGGCTTACTTTTTTCTTAAATGAGTGCTTTGCCTGTTAGAACTATTGTTGATTTATGTGTTAGAAGTTTCAGCGTGTTTCTAAATAGAGGAGTAATGCGAAAAAAAACAAATGTAGCTTTTGAGACCAGGAAGCTGCAATATACTATAAAACAGAGAGAATGGAAATCCCAGCAAGGCTGATAAAAATACCTGCTTACTCTGTAAGAAATGTACCTGTTTCTAACATATGTATAAACTACTGCATATTATCAAAATTTAAGTAGCTTAAGAAGAAGCCTAAGCTTTTGCTGCAGTAAAATCACAGTTTGATTCCCAGCATTAATGTAAGAATGATAGTTTACAGTCAAGAATCATTATAAGTAACATTACCTCATGCACATAATGTGAAACATTCAGCATCTTATGAGAAAACTGAACAGAATTTGTACAAACTTGCACTGCTAAGAAGGTTACTGCCCTGTACAAACTCTACTGCAGGTGAGGCAGCATACACTAAGAGACAGATAGTGCTGACCACACAAACTCTTTAGGTATACTTTTTGGTGACCAGTGGGAAACTAGCCAAATTCAGGTTGGATATTAAAGACTATTATGCTTTTAGGTTAAGCAGTTAAGTGACAAATCATTAAAAATAAACATCATTGAGAAATATGGACATATTGTCAAATATTAATAAAGGTATGAAAAATCTCATTTTAAACAGTCATTTCAAAAGTAATAATCTAGAGACAAACATTCATTATTAGGTCTTTAAAACAGCAACAAATTTTGTGCATTTCACCAATTCTAGAATTCTTTATGTACTTACAGCTTTAGGTTGGTTGATCTATTGTTAAGACATTACTGGTTCTTAAAAATAATTGAGGACTAAACAA
The DNA here is from genome assembly GCA_013397795.1 of Orthonyx spaldingii. Lineage (NCBI taxonomy): Eukaryota > Metazoa > Chordata > Aves > Passeriformes > Orthonychidae > Orthonyx > Orthonyx spaldingii. Next base: position 1,347,165 of record VZTJ01001769.1, on the reverse strand, counting down.
TGATGCACACAATGATGCATTCCCAAGTCACCTTTTTCCCCCTTTAGTGTTAACAAGTAGGAATATGTTTTTGATGCATCCAGTGTCAAGATCAGGTGAACTGAATGGTTTTACAGAGTACACTACTCCAACTCCTTAAGGGGCTATAAAATCACATTAAACTTGGCTTGTTATTAATAATTCATGGCAACTTCCTTAGTTCACTACAGGGGCATCACTCTTAGGGCATCACTCTTATTAAAATAGCTTAACAGGGAAAGTCAGATAAACAGTGTTACCATCAAAATGAGAAGCCACCCACCATGAACCCAAGGACTCTAAAAGCCCTAAAGAATTTAAATCCTCACAATTTTCAGTCTAAATCCAGAATTCTACATTCCTTTTTAAAGCTGATATTAATTTAATAAATAAGTAAAAGTAACAAAATCCCATCTATCTAATGAAATTTGGTTTATCTGCAGATTTGAAGTGTCACATTTCAACACATTTAGCTGTACTGCATAAGAGCTATTTATGCTCTCATTACTCTGAAATAGATCCTTTTAACAAGAATATTTTACTTCAATTACGGATTAAACTAAGTATATCCCATTAAACATATCTATGATGCAAAAATATTATGATTTGGAATTGGAACACTGTTCACTATAGTAAAGAATATCTACTAATAAAGCAGTTACTGTTGACACCAATTACAATACATAAAGACCACAAGACTTCTTTCTTCATGGTCACAGAATAGATGGCTCTTACCGAATTATGTCATGTATTAGTAACATTTGGATTTCAATGCACATGACTAACTAGATGGACAGATTCAGGAAAAAATGGCATTCAATATAAACATATTAAGATAGGGACTAGATACTAATTTTGTAATTTACTCAATAGAACAAAACTAGCTTTGATGCATCAGTAAACTACCATGGAAAAATCAGCTTTATCCTTATATAATTAATTCTGGTGTAGAAAGAAAGCAAGTCCTCCTCCACAAGCTTGGACTGCTCTCTGAGTAAAATAATACCTTATGCAGAAAAAATTCTAGTTATATGAAAATTCAAAATTCATCTTTTCATCTTTGAAGTAGCAAGAGAAAACAGTTAGTGTTTTAACTGCTTTGTACCTTCACAAGCACATTTGGGTATTAAGGAATAAAGTATTGGTGAGTGCCTTGTTGTAATTTGAAGTCAGTGTCCAACACAGATAAAAGCTTGCAAGGGCAAAGCCTCAGAGGTGCATGGGACTGAGTGGTTCACTGCTGTACTTTCAACATACAAGAAAGGAGACTGTCTTTATTGCCTGTATCATCATTTCATAGCTACATTATCTACATATTTTTAAAGACAAACTTTAGATTAATTGGTTCTGATAATGCTGGGGAAAACAAAGAAGGTCAGGCTTTTGGGTACTGATTCTGTATCATCTACACGGTAACTATCCCTTGGTGTCTCTCGTTTGCTCCCTGTTCAGTAATGTATTAGTCCAGGAAGGTTGTGTTTCCTGATATAAACACCAAGGACAAACAGAATTTCGTTACTGTCTTATGGAGGAAACAGTTGAGAAGCCTTCTCAAAAAGTCACTTGTTTCTTCTAACATAGTTGATTTTTAAATCCAGCAGGAAACCAATGAGAATGATGCAAACTTTCCTTCTGAAGAAGTCATCATTGTCTTGACTACAACATCACTGTTAAGAGAGTATGATTCTTTAGTAACAACACGCAGCAAGCAGATATGCACAACAGGTTCATGCAGATAAAATGAACAAGAAACCCAAACACTTGACTTTTTTATCCTAATACTCTCTTAGCACAAATAGCAAAGTAAATGAAAAGTCTCCCTGTGCACAGTCCTGTGTCCTCAAAGGGCTGCCTATTCTAATTCATGTCTAGAACTGAACTAAGATTTCCAAAGCTGTATTCACATGAAATTAACTATCTCATTTTTTTATGTATTGCAATGGTATCCTAAATTGGTTTACAGCTCACTGTCTGCTTTCCTAGTTCAGGAAATTGATTATACGAACAGTTCTAAAAAAACACATTTGAAATGAAACAGGAATTGATGCTGAATACTCATTGCACACAGTGATACACAAGGACATCTTAGGTTTCTACCAGAATTACAGCAATAGTTCTACTATTACCCACAGAGAGTGTTTAATTTTTTCAATTTTATTTACATTAAAAAGAACTATTGACTTCTTAATGTTGAAAAATCAGGAATGGAAAACATATGTTGAAACTGTTGTCACTGACACATGAAAGTAGGGAAATGCCAGGCTTTCAGAAGCGGAGTGCATAATGAGAAACATTTTAAGTCTGCCACCAAATACAATTGATACCATGAACAAGAATTATTAGTAGTATTTGAAGGTTAATTGGCATTTTTAATGTTAAACTCTATACAACTGAGAAGGAAAAAAACCATCCCAGATGTGTTCATGAAACGATTTCAAGAAGCCGGTGTCCCAAAACAGCCTCCTCACTTTAATGCAAATTACACATCTTTCCATCAGGATATTACCCAAGAACCCAAAATCCCTGCAAAAGAGGAAGTACGTTAACATACAGCAAAAGTTCACTTATTTGATGCAATGTTAAAGTAACTTTATAAATACAATTTTAAAGTATCTGATGCTCATTTTTAAATGTGAAATTATTATATCCATATCCATAACTAAAAATAGCAAATTTAATCCAGAGACTAATCCAGAGATGCAATTTCATAACTCCTAAGCAGAGTCGCACACACACAAACACAGTAAAATCAGCTGGTGTTAAGTATAAGTGACTCAATAATTCTCAGGTAAAAATGGGAGCATAAAGTTATGGGCTGAAGCAGCTGAATTCAGACAGCACAGGTAAGCCTTAGGAGCAGTGCTAGGATCAATTGTGTAACTACAATTGATTTTAGTGTATGTTACTTAAGTCTTGGATTTATTTGAGGAACAAGACAACAGAAAAAGCTTCAGAAGCGCTCCTCCTAAGCTTCAGCTGTTTTATGAGATTGATGTGGCCAAAGCACCATGCCATACTTGAAAATTTTGAGTTTTAATGTTATTTCAGAGCAGCACTCAGTACTTTTATAAGGCTGTAATGTGTTTTCATTTTACCTGCACTGAAAAAAAAAGAAAAAAAAGAATGGATAACAGCAGGAAAGTAGCTGTTCTAAGAAAGGAAGGCATAAAATGTACACATAATGCATCAAAGAAGCAAATGAAGAAACCCTCCTTTTCCTTTATTAGAAATAAGGGAAACAGATTGTGCTCATCTTGCTTAAGGCCAAGAATCTCATTGTATGGAACTGAGCCAGGCTCCAGCACACAGCTCACTATGGAGTTTTGCTGTGTTAAAAAGTAAACCAGATGGGATATTTGCTTCCAACAAGATAATTCTAATGGAAATTGTTAGAAGTACTGTAAAAGAAACTTTTCAGCTTCATATGCTATTTTATTCTGTATAATAAGGGCAGGCAGAATGAAAAGTAGACTATGAAAACAAATGACAAAAATTTAAAGATTCAAAACATTAATCATTAATCAAGTTTTGAATTTAAGTGCCTCCAAACACCTGCTGCTTACATAAAGCAGACACCAGGCTAAAGCCAGATTTCAAACAGTAGTAGAGTTAATATGAATAAAATATCTTAAAATTATGTAAAGTATGTAAAAAACAATCAACTTGAAGGTTAGCCTGTAGCTTCATAGAGCTTGAAGGAAATATATGAAGCTTGTCAACAGACCAATACATCAGGGACTTGTGAGACCTAACAGACACAGTGTTTTTGTTCAGTATCATTAAGATAACATCTCCTGTTCTTAAAAGACCCCATATTTTCCAGATGAGTTACAAAAGACAAAGAAAGTAGATGTGGTATCATTCTACAGTTACTGTTTTTGATGACTTCTTGTATATCTGACTAAGAACTTTTGAAGTATTGTGCCCTAACTGCGCTAGAGCAAAATGAAAGAACTGTTTTCCCTTTTTTTTTCTTTTTGTTGCATCGATATCTTAGACTGTAGCCCTGAACTGTTCCTGGCAGTAAACAGCTTTTTTTCAACACAAGCTACACTCATTTCATCACAACAACAAATTTACTCTTAAAGAAAGATAACAGGCAATAAAGGCAATATTTTGTAAACAAAGCAGCTTAGACACATACTGAGCCCATTACTTCTGAGAAATAGGGTCAGTTATCATAGAGAGACAAGCTCAAGCTTCAATTATCCCAATCTAGTTTGCCAAGTAGAGGTATCTACCAATAAAAATTTACTGTTAAAATGGGCAATATATGTTTTCTTTTTTTTAAATCTTGCTCTCAGACTAAACACTGCTCGAAGCCCTCTTTTCTTCTTCAGGAACTGGTCTAAACCAGACTTAGGACATTCTACTCAGGCTTTGACTTTGTCCTACCATGTTTCTTCAATCAGCCAGAAAGCAGATTGGAATGAAATTGATATGATTGGATAAAGGAAAATCAAATTTTTTCAACATTTAGTTTCAGTAATCTAATTATGAAGCTTTTAGTAATAGTGTAATTACTTTGAAGTTCTGAACATATGTTTCCACTGAGAGTATTCCACAGAGGACACTGTATCACAAAAGGGAAAAAATGTTGACATGAATGTACCAAAAATATTTCAGCTCATCAAAAAAAATTAAAATTGAAAGGAGAACCATATGCCAGAGATGTAATATGATGTCCAATATGAACCACTTTTGTTTCCATCATGCTCAGTCCTTTAATTTAATTCCAATAAAGAAAATGGAAAATAATTTTTCCATGACATCAAAACACACTACCAAAACGTTACTGGATTGGCATATTTTAAAAAAAATGAAAATGCACACGTAAAATTATTATGAGAAAAAGAGGCTGAACACTGTTCCTTGATCTTTGAAGGTCTAAATGTTTCCAGTGATGGATAGAGTGTCTTAGAAAAATAGCTCACACAATGGGTCTAAAAAAGCCCAGGCATCTCAGTTTCTTGTGATTCTTACTCTTGTGAATTTAGCTAAATATCTTTAGCTCTATACACTGAAAGTTACTAAATCTGAAGTATTAGATCTGACACAAGACAGCTCTATTGGCTAAATTTACTAAAAAAAACAACAAAGAATCAATGAACTAAGAGGGGAAATTCACCACTGAGCAAGACATTTAGAAATGCTAAACATAAGGTTGAGAAAACAGCAGCACAGAGAGGAAGACGTTGGAAAGAAAAAAAACCAAAACAAAAACCAAAAAATTAAAAGGAAGTAGAGGAACTACATCATACTATAGAAAAGCTTTACATTTTAATGAAACAACATCACATTGATCATCACAACAGTGGAGAACAAAGCAAGCCCATTTTTGTTACTGGAAAGACAACTTTGTTTTTTCGTTTGTGGTTTTTACATATCACAAACAATTTACAAATGCAAATGAGTTTGCTTCAGTGCCCTTCTATGTCATGAAGAGCAAGCTCAGTGCATAAGCCTACTCTTACATAGTACACACACACAAAAAAAACTCCAACAGATAAACCAACGCAAAGGAGGATATCCAACTTTTATGGCAATAAATGTATTGTTCATACCACCTTCACAAAAACCACAGCACAACCAACAGCTTTTGATGGCAACTGCTCTCTAAAAAGCTGTGCTTTCATTTCCTACATCATTAATACATTATAACCTTGCTGTCCTTTAAACTGCCATAGAATGACAAGCTCTTTTCCTCAATTAGGATCTTCATTCATCTTTATCAGCCTCTGAAACTCCTAAACAATAAATCAACTTCTTAATGCTTCTCTTTTTTCTTATCTTGGCCAAGGGGTCTAGGCTTAGAGCTTGGAGGTAAAAACAGTGCCCCCAAGTCACAACAGAATGTCAAGAGAATAAAACATAGAATAAAACAAGGAATAAAACAAAGCAAAACCAATATTTTTGTTGTTTTCTTACCAACAGATCTATGCTATAGGGACAAAAACATATAACAAAAGAACTTTTGACATATTCAGAAAATAAAGACAACTATCCCATAGGTCAGATTTCCAAAATCAGGGTTACAAAGGGAAGACAAGGCAAGGCACTTGTTGAAAACATTTATTTGGTAACCACCTTCCTTTCATCATTTCACCTTAGCTCAAACCAGCCAAGGATAGAAAATCAAGTCTTCCTCAACAATCAAAACAGGAATACAGCCAAGAGGTATGGGTTAAAAACTGCAGGACTCAGATAATTTATATTGGACATGTTCAATGGGCAATGACCCATCATTCTTTTTAGCTGTGTGCATGTCATTGTCATTGTTTTCCCTCTTCCAAAGGTAAATGGAGAAGAAAATAGTGACATATAACATTATCAATTCAGAGATCATCAGAGAGGATGAAAGCTTTAAAACAGTTTTTGAGTCAGAGTTTTAAAATTTCCGTCATTGAAATTGCTAACATGAACAGAAGTATTCAATTCTGCAGAGAGCCTCAAACAGGTCTGAAATCCAAGAGCGAGCTTTTGCCATAAAAAAATAACTACTTAGAAATAAAAAACCAGGAAACCAGTTAGCAGAGTTAAATTCTCTGAAGCACATAATTTATGTTGCCACTGTTTTGGAAGGCATTGTGATATATAGAGAAGAAATTGCTGAACATTTTGTAGCTTATCCATTATAGGCATGTAGCCACTGTAAAAAAGACACTACATAAAGATACTTAATGCATCATAATTGTGATAAGTTATTTATGCAATCTTTTGGCTGAATTCATGAGAAATCATTAATAAGACTGCCTTGTCCAAAAAACCACGCATGTTTACCAGCACAAATACCAACTACCACTTTACAAATTGCTCAAGGGCATTAAATAAAAGGCAGTTTCATGATGAATTCTTCATTAATTTCTACCCTTAAGATTGCTAACATCAGATTTAATATTTGAGTGATGGCTAGAGAACGTAAATGATTCTTTGTCTCTTGTCATTTTAACAGAGAATTTGCAATAGCATGGCAAATATTTTGGTTATTTCCACACATCTCAAAGAACAACTTCGATGCTACAATTTTTCCTGAGTCAGCCTTTAACAACACTAAAGTAGACATGAACATGGTGATTGAGGAAGGTGATGCAACACAAGGGCTAGTGCTTGAGAGCCTGTTTAGTACAATCAGGCTGACTTCAGTCTGCTTCAAAGAGTGCAGAAAATGAATGAATTCTTTCTCCATCTTGTCCAGCCTCAAGAATAAAATTTTATCCTTATTTTATAAGGCCAACCATCTTTCCACTCCTTTAACACTGATCAAAATACAGAAGGACTGGGAGAGGCCTGAAGTACAACATTTGGAAACCAAAAAACTGTAAAAATATACATTTTAAATGATGTAGTTTACCATATTAAAATTTAGTTACTTAATGATTAGAAGTCCTCATAAAGCACAAAAATTTGCAAGAGCCCCATCCACACTGTAGTTCAGAAGGAAGAAATTATTGTGAAGTAACTGACAATTATATAACTAAAGCTTGCCAACTAATTATCTCCAAACCAATCTTTGTAGTGGCATTCTGTGAATTCTGACTATATAGGTGCACATTTCTTACATTTTTTTCTTCTTTTAATGGAAAACATCATACATCACTAAATGCATTTTGTGTTAGAAGTTGATTTTCAGTCCAGCAATACTTATACACAGTACATAGCACCAACAACAGCACTTGATTGAAAATAATTTATTTATTTTACATAAACTTGTCTGGCAAAGTAACACACTTCCCACTAATGGTTTTATTCTCCCTTGGGCTTCTCCTAAACATAGCAACTTGGAAAACCTGCATCATTCTCAGTATTGTTTGCTTCTGTGGCCTGACCATTTGCACAACTGAGAGTTCCATGATACAGGGTGTGGTAGCTCAACTAACTTATTTCAGTAAATGGGGATATATGTGTTTCCAATTAAGAAAACTACTCCACCTCTTGAGGCAGTGCTATCACAACAGAATCAAATGTCTTCAGCTTTAAATGTATCTACAAAAGACACCCAACTTTGGCAAAGATGCTTAAGTAGTAGCATTTGCTGTTATGCTTTCCAAAATATTTTTAATTTCCATATTTTGTTAGCAAAGACCTTTTCCTAGTTGTTTGCAGAACTTAGTGGAATTTGATATTCTTAACTTTATTCTCATCTCACAGATAGGCTGGACCAAAGATTTTGGCAATGGATACTGTATTTACACATTACATGTAAGTAATCATGGGCAATAATTTAAAGAACCTGCCAGATCCATTTTCTGTGGGGCCCTATATGAAAAACTCAAAACACTGCATCAGAACATCCTTAGCCCCTGCTTAGTCTCCAGTGTCTTGATATTATAATACTGTTATTTTGCAGCCACAAAACCAAAAAAAAATCAACTAAAAATACCAAAAAAGCAAAAAGACATACCCCACTTTTCCTCCTCCTTGCTACTTGTCTTTCAAAAAGAAATACAAGCAAAAGGTCTTCTCATCTCCCTTAATGGAAACAACAAAATCCAGAACACTTATGTATATCTACCAAAACTCAGTTGTCTTGTGAAGATATCCTACTTCAAATGATACTAACTTTATAAAACCTTGCCAATAGAATCATAACAAGCATTTTGTAGGAATATAATCGTTAAAATATAATTTCAGTAAAACAAAGTGTTTCATGATGCAATTCTGTACACACAGTACAATACAGCTACCCTAGCAGAAGGAAAAAACAAATTGAGCAAAACAGGTCACGTATTTGAAATGCAAGCAACCTTTGATATTCTGAGGTTTAGGTTTTGTTTAATCAAACTAACATCAGAAAGATTATTCCACATGCTTGTGAACTACAACTTGAGCTATTATTCCAGTATTGTAGTGGAACTATCCATAGAATTAGAACACCAACATGACAACAAAAGGGAAAAAAAACCCAAAATTGCAGCACGAGATCACAATATCTAAGTAGAAAATTCCTAAACTACTTTTTCTTTGGTTGCTACATTAGTACCATTATTATATATACTACCATATATCTAAATATATTCAGGGAAATTCTGAAAGGATTTATTTTTATTCTGCTTCCTCAAGGTTATTTTCATACCAATGAGAAATATTTATGCAGAAAGTGGATTACCAACACACTGAAAAAAGGGTGCAACATGGAAGAGTGATCGGTCATCCAGATAGTTAAAACTTTCACCCAGGCTCTCATTCTCCCTTGATTACTGCTGGATGAATCATATTTCACTGTCAAAGCCCTTCGCAACCTGTTGCTACTACCACCTTCATCTCTCATTCACTACAGAAATGCTGAACTGCCACTGTTAATTATATAGAGCCCATCTTCCACATTTTTAAAACAGTCTGGGGCCTTCTCCTGTGTTTTTTGCCCTTTGAGAGATGTTTTCTGAAAAATTCCACAAAGCTGTCCCAGTATCTTCCTTCACAATCAGTTTGGTTTTTGGTTTTGTTTTTTCCCTCCAGAACAGATGTTCTAGAATGTGACATTATTGCTAGGAATGTTGACTAGGACATAGTGCAGCCAATTCAACTGCATGTTGTCACTTCTATTGTGCCAACACCAGTTTCCAGCTGATCCAATGGTAAGCAAATAAATAAAACAAAATAAAGAATAAACTTTAAAAATCCCACCACATACAATCCCCAAACCTCCCATGCCCCGAAGCAAGTGGAGGTTTTGACAACGCACATCACTTAACTAGCTCAGTCCAGATTCAAATTTCTGTTTAAAGAACCTGAATGTGCACAAGTCTGTAAGACCTGGTCTGGGAGCAATGAAGAGAAAAAAGAAAGAAGATAGAAAATCAAAAATCAGTTAAAGGAATTATCATGTGTTGCACAATTATATTACAACATTAACTTATCAGGACATAAGGCATTGCTAGAGGTATGAAACTGTGAAACATTTTGGAAAACATACCATGTGTTTCATAGGAAAACTCTTTTTAATACTAAGGGAAAAAAAAAGGGCAGATGACACAAATAATCTCACCTTTCCCCTCCTGCCCCCAACTTTGCCATGGCATTCCCACCTCACAAATGTTTAGAGGACTTTCCAGAAAGTCTCAAGGCAGGAAACTGGACTAGGTCTCCACATCACATACTTGGACCATAATTCTTTTATTTTTGAGGGGTAGGGGAGGGTGCCATACTGATTTTGGCTGGGATAATTCTTTTTAGAAGGTGCTACAATGCTGTATCTTGAATTTAGTATGAGAATAATGTTGGTAACACACTGATGTTTTGGTTGTTGCTAAATAGTGCTTAGTCCAAGCCAAGGACTTGTCAGTTTCCCACGCTCTGTCAGTGAGGAGGTGCACAAGAAACTGACAGAGAGTGTGGCCAGGAGACAGCTGACTCGAACTGGCCACAGGTATATTCCATACCACAGATCATGCTCAGGAGAGAAACTGGTGGGAGTTGGCCTGGAGGATGGACTGGGCATCGATCAGTGGCCAGTGAGCAATTTTATTGTGCATCCCTTGTTTCTCTTGGGTTTTATTCCTCTCTCTCCTTTTCACTACAATTATTATCATCATTAGCATTATCAGTATTATTAGTACTCTATTTTAATTATTAAACTGTTCTTATTTTGCCCCCAATTCTCCTCCCCATCTCCCTGCTAGGCAGGGGAGGAGGGAGTGAGCCAGGAGCTGTGTGATACTTAGTTGCCAGCTGGGGTTAAACCAGGGCAGGTTGCAACTCACGTAAAGCTGTGTTTTTAAATTTGCAACTAATTGGTATGTACATTTCATAATCAATATTTGCAAACATTTCCATCTGCCACAGTGAAAATAAAATTATCATTCCTCAGTCATATAACATTTATATTCATGAGCAGTAAGTAAATATTTAGATTTCAGTGTGAGGGCTAGGGGCATCAGCTCTGTAACCACATGGGCAGTCCCTTAGGTACACTCAACTTACTTTTCTGAAGCACTGAAAAACAAACACACACTGCAGTTCTGCAGACACATGTATTTTATCACCAACACATCGGATCAGCAGATGACATTGCAAAATAAAAACAGCGGAATATCTGACCGCCTGTGCTTTCTTTAAGCCAAGCCTTCAATTTAAAATATTCCCTACTAAGTAAGAAAAAAGAAATTACAAGAAAGTCCTGTAAGAGAAATTCCACAACTAGGAAGAGATCATTTGCATTAATATATATACAGACTGAAAATACTGGAGAACTGTTTCTTTCTTTTTAGCTTTAGCAAAGCTGAATTAACTTTAGTCATACACTTGCAATCATATACTGCTAAGGAAAAAAAAAAATAATATCTAGCTGAAAAACCCATACCATTCTTGGAAACCTTTGAGATGTTCAATTTAAAAACAGTAAGTATTTTTACAACAAAATGCATGGTTTTCAACTTGATCAGATCTTAGGTAGACAGCCAACTATGACACCAACACTGATGAGGAAACAGCAAGCCTGAGGACAGCAAGGAGTTGATAAAACGCATGTGCATCCACTACATTTTATAGGTTTTACTTTAAATAATTCTCAACATTGAGGAAGTCCAAGTAAGATGAAACATGTATGAGTAGGCTACAAAACAGATCCTGTAATTCTGAACTCCCCAAGTATGGATTAATCTTGCAGGGAAGAGAAGAAAATCCACGGCTGAAACAAGCGAGTCACGCATCACACCAGCACTGGACGGATACAGAAAGCAGCTCAAGCACCAAAGGGTCACACTGCCAACAGCACGAGGTGTTCTAAGTTGCTTCTTTTCCAGGTCACCACAAGGAACCACGCCAGACCAACAACACGTATATATGCTGGCGAGGCCAAAAAAGTTCGCAGACCAAACAAACTTTGCCCAGCAGCATTTACAATCAATGTACTGAAAAGCAATAAAAAGCAATTTAAAAATAACCTCAATCACATGGCCTGGCCAGACTTTTTACCCCTCTCCCACAGGGGCAATACACGGGACAGTGACCCCTCTCAGCACTTTGGCCCCTGCGTGCCCTGCGCAGCCCCGACGCGCTTCAAGCAGCGGGCGCAGCCCGAGGGCAGCCCCGCCGTGGGATCCGAGCTGTCCCCGCCCTGTCGAGGTACCGGGGGAGGCGGGTGGGGACCGAGAGGAAGCGAAGGTAGCCCGGCCAGCCTCTGCCGCCCACCAGGGCCGCAGAGGCGACAGCAGCGGCACCGGCCGCGGCAGCAGCAGAGAAGGGGAGTGGAGGGAAGGGGCGGGCAGGAAAGGGCGGATCCGCATCCGGGCTGGCCGCGCTCCCGGCGCGCTCACTCACCGATCATGGCGGCGGCCGCGGGGGAGGCGAGGGGCGACGCGTGCGAGCGCGCGCACGTGCCGGCCGCGCCCGCCGCTCGAGCGCTTCCCCTGCGGCCGCCCCGAGGGGTCGCGCGGCTGCGGGTGGGGTGGGCCGGCACGGAGCGCGCATGCGCCTCCAGCGAAGGAAGTGGAGGCGTGCGCTGAGCCCTCTGGGTAGCGTAGTTCTTGACCAGTTCACACCCGCCCACGCTCTTCTCACGTAATCGCCTCACATTTCTCCCCCCCCCAGCTAATGACTTTCTTGTTAATTGCTGCCACTGCCCAGGTGTTCGGTGCACCGGGGATAAGTACAGCTGTGCGGAGCCGGGCGGTGCTGCCGGGGCTCTCTACGATTCCCCTCCCGCTTTCCCGGCGGGTTGTTGACGCGTTGCCTTGACGACGGTCGCGTGGCCGGGGGACGGCGCGTGGCGGCAGGAGCNGGGCGGGCGGGGGCGAGCAGCCCCCGGGGGACAAGGACATCAGGTGGTGATGAAGGGCTGGACACGGCGGAGTGGGGGGGACGAGCTGCGATGATGCAGGAGGGTGCTGGGAGTGGGGGCGACGGGCAAGCGAAGGGGGCCTGTGAGGGGCAGGGAAGGCGCGGGACGGGTGTGGGGGGCTGCCGCTGGTTGTGGAGGGAGCAGAGCTGGACCTGCTGCCTGCTCTGCCTCGCTGGGCACGGGACGCTGATGTTCGCTTGTTTTTCCAGTCCGTAATTTGCATCTGGTCCGTGGCAGGCGCCGGTGGGGAGATGGTAGTGGAGGAGGGGGGCCCGGGCCCCTCAAAGCCCGCAGGTGACAGGTGCCCCCGGCGGCGGGAGAAGAAGGACAAACAGCAGGACAAGCAACAGGCCTGCGAAGGATTCACTATTAGAGCCATGATGAAAAACAGCGTGGTAGGTTTGCTGCTAGCATAGAGGTGACACTAATTAACTCGACGTGTATAAAAGCATAGCCAGTTAGAGCTGTGGATAAAGCATGTCAGGAAGGTGTGCAAGTTGCTAATACCTTATCTGGAGTTTGCTGGTTGCCGAAATTACTTTCAGACTTTGCAGAATTATTATCACAAAGTAGCTCTCTGTGCCTGTGGAAGTCGTGATGCTTTGATCACCAAGTGCTTTGCTCTGGTGGCACAATTTTTCTGTATGGTTTTGTATTGGCAGTGCACATCCTATTAAACTGCCAGCCTATGGAATTATGTGTGAGGCTTAGTACCTCCCACTTAGGAAAATGCTGTCAAGTGGTAGCGCAGTATTTCTCAGAAGTTTTCATGCACTGGCACAGTGTGTAAATTTGATGTGACTGTCACATAGGATGGCAGAGATCTGGAAAATAGATTAGTTTTTAAAACAAGCTTGGAAAATAATGAAAAGCTTCCACACCATCTAGGAGAATACTAAACTGGAAACAAACATTAGTTCTCCAACTTGTAGTTCAGACAGGGGAATTGATCCAATGAGCTTCATTTTAAGTGATAGTCACAATTTCTAATGCACTTGGAGGCTTGGGAGCTAAAATATTAGTATAAAGGCCCTTCAAATCTCTTTAAACTTCTTTATTTGTCTACCTTTATCAGAATTTAGGAGTTAAAATAGCTTCAACAAGTACAGAGTATAAACATTCTACATGTAAGTGGATGAGGTAATATTACTATACATCTCTGCCTAAACTCCAGAATTGTATTTTTCTTTATTTGGACACAGTTCAAGGTGTTATCCAAGTCTTGAGTCCTCAAGGGTTTTTTTAAAATCTGTAGACTATTCTGACAGCAGTTACGAAATACATTATTTCCCTTTGATTTGCTGAAGTGGTCTTCCTGGAACAGTCTCTCTGATCTTGTTATCTGCAAGAACATCCTCTTAAAAACCAAAACAAGTCCATCTTTAAACAAATTTAAATAGAGTAAAAGTTGTGTACTTAAAAAACTTTTTCCTAATTAGTAAAACTAAAACATTTTTCACCTTACGTGGAAAAACACAAGGTGAACACAACCAAAAAATCCCTTTGTTTTAAAGATTGTTTGGTTTGTTTGTTTTCATTCTAGAGATGTGTGGAATAGACTATAATACTTCAGCAACCTTAAGGATTAATTTTTAAAATATATTTTTTGTTCTCTGGAAAAAAATCAAGTAATGGATATTTGCACATATTTGTTTACATCTAGATATGTAAAAGATGATTTTGCCTGGAAGAATCAGCAGTTTCAGTGGAGTTTGAGAAATACATATTTAATTTTAATAAAGGAACTATGACTTGTGAACATAACTAACTATGAGTTTAATCAGAATTTAGGTTTCCTTTTAAATATTTATAGAATATTAACTTTTATGGCTGCATTTCTAACTTCTTAAACATGATCAGAACATTAAATCATGTGATACCGATGCCTTAGGATTTTTAGCTTCTATGTTTTTCATGTAACCCTGGAGCTACTGTTCTCACATCTTAGACAAACTAATTCCTCTCAAGGACACCTTACTGTCTTAGGCCCCAAAAAATGTATACAGAAGAGAAATTGAGGGGGCAGTTGAGGATTGGGATAGATGACTTCATTACCTGAGGTTATAATTGGAGGTCTAATCCCGATATGCAAATGGACCGAGAAATATAAAGCATGAAAAACCCGTGAGGGGTTGTCCATTTTGGGTGTAACCCTGGGTGGACTCTGACTGACTGAATGTACCGAGAAGGCCTTTGAATAAATATCTGCTTTCATCTCTTAATTTTGTCTAGCCTCTATTCTGGGTAGCCCAAGAAAAGGCATCAATACTGTCATTAAGCAACTGCATATAGGCAAATCTGCTGCCTTTGGAGCTACTCACAGAATAATAGAAATTACTTTCTTTGGCATGGACGTCTGAAAATCATCTAACCTAGCTTTCCACTTGAAGTGGGGCCATCACTAGCCCACTGAATGTGTCACCTGATCACATTCAGATGGATCAGTGATGGGTTTTCCTAGCTAAACTGTGAAATGCCCCAACATGAGAGAGTGCCTGACCTCTCCAGGAAACCTGTTTCATTTCTGTGCTGCTCACCTGCCCCCTCGCCTGCCCCCTCAGCCCTGTCAGAGCTCAGGTTTACAGTGTTCTGACCTGCTGCACACGTTCTAGTCATAACTGGATAGGAAGCAGTGAAACTGTGAGTGGTCCTGGGAGGTTCATAGTGCCAGGGCTATGTTTTGCAAAAGCTCCAACTGAGATCAGGCAGTCACCGGAATAATTTCCAATCAGCATGCAAAAAAATCAGGATAGATTAAGGAATATCTCATTGCCACTCTGTCCGTGCAGAAGTGAGTGTTCCTTTTCTCTTTTCCAGCTACTGGTTAAATGGAGCTTCAGATTTATTAAGTACTCACTTGTCAGATGTTGACATCATTGATGAAGTTCTCATGGAAGGCTTAAGAGTTGACTGGAGGGTTGAAAGCACAGCAGGAATATCTAGTTAAGACATGGTAATTATCTTTGTTAACAGCATGATAAGGCATAGGGTTAAACGTGTTTGGCATCTCCAGGTCTAACAATGAGGTATTGATTAATAGCCTTTGGTGCAAGCATGCAGTTAGTCTTAAACCCTTAGTGTTGAATCTTAACAGATTACCATTATGCATATATGACTGTAAATATTGCAGTAAAGGTTCCAGAATTCTTGTACGTTGCTTGAGCAAAGAGTGTTTTACTAAACTGTTTTTCATGAATGTTCTTGGATAAAGTCTGCTTTCATAGCCAGTAGTAAGTGCAGAAATTAAGTAGATAAAATATTTGAGACTTTTCTCAGTTCTCACTAAATCTAAAACTTGCTTATTGAAATACAATATTTAAATATTCACCTAAAAACGTTCCTGAACTGAATAAAGTATTTAAGTTATTCCAAAACTGTAAATTTATGTAGTACTTTAGATTAAAAGCAAGATTCAATAAAGATCTTCTATACTAACAAGCTACATTTACATTTTAATTGTTTTGTCCTCCAGTGGAATCAAGAATGTTATGTGCTCTTACTTCAGAGGTACTGCATGTAGAATTACGAGTACAATTAAAAATTAATATCTAGACTAGCAAGTATAGAAGTGTCTGAACATGAATATGGACAGAAGAAAAGATATCTCTGTTCACTTCTGATCCTCTCCAGATGATATTTTCCTATTTTCTGCAGCTGTACATAAGAGAATAAAGTGTCAGTGTCCCACTTTTCTGTAATACACTAATGGTAAAAGCACTTTTTCAAGGACAGGATTCATTTTAGTACTTAAAGGAAACAGTAGAAAGGGAATTCCTATCTCCCCACTTTTAGAAGATTACCATTATATTAATGCGTTCCAAGACATCAGTCAGAAACTGCCTCCAGGAACAGGACACAGGAATAGAATGAGAACATTTGCTAAATGGCCTTAGAAAGGAAGGGTTGCTAAGAATTGTTTCTGGATTTCTAAAACCAAAGCAGCTATTCAACCTTAGAGAGTCATAGCTATGTGTAGGGCACAGCTTTCATCTCCTAAAAGAAGTGTAATTGCTCATAAGCAGAAAAACAGTTATTTGTATTGCAGCTCTGGATTTTCATTCTTCTGTTCCTCATTTAGGAGTCTACAGTCTGTATGTATTGGGATGAGTTCTCAGTCTTTGTACTTTAAACGCTTCTTTCAAACCGTTTTCAGTAATGCATGTTGTGAAGGGCTTTCTTACCATTTACCATTTGATAATAACTCATATCAAGGGCTTCATTTTAACCATAATTTGGTTTGTTTACATTCTGAAACTTGTGATTTGACACTGTGTTTATATTCATCTGCACTGTGTAACTAAGACTACTTTTGTGTTTACCTTGTAGCAGTTAAAGTTTCTGATTTGATTTTGAGGCTATAGGAAAGAATACAAGAAAGAAGTTGTATCTTTTGATTATAACAGCTAATTTATTGGAAAAAGCAGTGTGTTTTGGGGCAAATAGATGTCAAGTTAAAGGAATGTTTTGATAAATGTATATTGAGAAGTAGCACAACTGTCTTGGAGGAACTGCTCCAGTTTAACAATAGCAATTGTGTACAATCTACGAGTGCACTTCAGTGAACACGTGAGACAATTTAAACTGTCAGTGCTCTCGAAGGCAATCCTATCTTCTTCCTCTCTCAGGCTGTTTAGTACTGCTGCCCCTTATTGTGTCCTCATGTTGGCTGATCAGAGAACTGATCCTGCTGAAAATACTCCAGCCTGTTAAAAGTTCACAGTGTTGAACTGCTGTCTGTGGGATTGAGGCAAGCAAACATTCTGCTTCAACGAGGTTCATCTGTTTTGCCCTTCTCCCTGTCCTGACTGTGTGCTTCCGTTCCTCTTTTTGCACTGACATTGTTTTTTCTTGCAAATATACAGTGAGTTGGATCAACTGTAACAGCTCTTAATATATGCAATGAGAAGGGAAGCAGAAGAATGTCAGCACAAAATGTGTGGCTGGGAATGTACCCTCTTGGCAACATCACAATCTTAATTCATTTAAAACCAGTTAAGATATTGACTTCTAGCAGGGTATTCCTCAAGTATTTACAGCAGCATAAACTTGCACCACAATTGAAAGGTGTTGTTTTCATCCCTGGACATTTATTCTTTATGCAATATGAACTTTTGTATGGCTTTGCAGTGAAAGGAACCCGAGCCCTGGTTAAACCTAGATTAAAAGCAGCTCAACTTTTTTTTTAATAGCAGTGCAGACTTGATATACACTTTGGTAACAGTGTCAACTCACAAAAGTTGTCACTGCTACAGCCCCGCCTGTGTCTGCTGCCTATTTGTAGCTCCTCCTTTGTGCCAGTACACAGTCATCCCACTGGATTGATGAGGCACTTCAGTTCCATTAGGTTCAAACATGAAAAGC
The DNA here is from genome assembly GCA_013397795.1 of Orthonyx spaldingii. Lineage (NCBI taxonomy): Eukaryota > Metazoa > Chordata > Aves > Passeriformes > Orthonychidae > Orthonyx > Orthonyx spaldingii. The sequence goes on along the minus strand of VZTJ01001769.1, from coordinate 1,329,008 downwards.
TTCAACACAAGGAGGTTTTTATTTCTCCTCATAAAGTTACATTGCTTTCCAATTCCATGCTTGTATTTACTGTAATGACCTCTTTGATAGTATAATGTAAAAGCAGAATATACAGAAAAAATACTAATGCTTAAGACCGTAATTTCCTCAAAAAGCTTCTATTTCATATTATGTTTTCTAGCTATAACCTAGATGGCTTCATCATACAGCTCTTATTTTAAAATGCTTCAAAGTCAGCACTTTATTTTTGTGAATGTGGTGAAAGGTTGGTATTGTTCATAGTTGCAGTGTAAGGATGAAAAATCTGTTTCTTACCAAAAGCATGAAGAAATCATGCTGCTTCATTTATGAAAATCTACATTTGAATCTCCAGTAAATAATTTCTTACAATTCAGTCATATGACTTAAAATAGTTAATAAGTAAATTATTGGTTAGACTCTGTTTTGTGGGTTGATTGAAAATTCTTGTCTTAAATCACTTCAATTGATGATATTTTGCACAGAAAAAAACCTTGGGACCGGAAGTTTTAAGTTTAATGTCTAGAGAAGATAAATGTAAATTGATTTTAAAACATTATGGCAGTGCTTTTTCAAGACTCCTATACTAATTACTTTTTTATGAACTAGTGAATAAAATACTCTAACTGGAGATGATTAGAGATAGTTGTCAAATTCTGTCAGTTCTTTCATAGAAATTAAACTATTTTGAACTTTGCAAACTGTTTACAGATTTCATGCAAGTTAAAATCCTGCAGTGCTCCAAGTATATGGGTATTTCCATCTGTTGTTTCTCTGAATGAAGAGGGCATTTTTCAGTTTTGAGATCTTTTTTACTGCAAATGTAGGAATTTGGAACAAATTATTAGACAATAGTTAATAAGAATAGTCTCTGAACATGATTTTAAGCTGTCAACTTGCTGTGTAGGGAATTATCTAAAGTCAGCATTTCCTACATGCAGCTGAGTATGCCTCTAGAGCCAACCAATTGAAAATGTGAAAGAAATGAATTAGAAGGCGTCCACCATACCCCTTTCACAGCACTACGTCTCCAGAACAGTTTCCAAAGAAATGGATACATATGTACATATTCTTTCTTCTAACTTGGTATCTTTAATTTCAGTTAAGAAACTCTGTGTTAAGCCTCTGTGTAGGCTTCAGCCTTTATCTAGTCTTCTCTCTGCTGGTTGACTGGGGATGCTCTAGGATGCTACTTGGAGTTGAGTGAAGAACCATCAGGGCAGGCTTCTGGAGCTCATGTTCCAGGAGGAGACGTGAGTGAAACTGTATTTCAGCCTGGGAAAGAGAAAACTACAGGATGCCTCATGGTATTAGGTCCTAACAGACCTAGTGACCCAATAGCTGTGAGAAAGCTGTCAGGAAGAAAAAGCCAGACTGTTCTTTCTAGTGATGGGAGGACAAGAGATGTGTGTTGAAATAAGGTGTTCATGATGGTGAAAAGGTTTTTCACAATGAGGATAGTCAAGCACTGCATCAGGTTTCCCAGAGCTGTGCAGTCTTCTTGGAGATTTTCAAGACCCAAATGGAAAAAGTCCTGAGCAACCTGTTCTGAGATAATCATGCTGGGAGAAAGAGATTGAATTGGAGACTTCTTGGGGTAATTTCCATCCTGAATTTTCCAATGATTCTACTTCTTCCATATTACGGTTGTTTGTGATCACTGTGTCTTTGCTGTTGCCAAGGTTAGACAAATTAATGATAACTAATTTACTTTGTATTTGGACAAGGAAAAAGGCATTTGAAGGATTTTGCTTTAATAAATTTGCTGCTTTTCTGAGAGATGTGGAGGGGATAATAAATACAACTCCCCTCTGACCTTCAGAAAAACTACATAACACCATATTGTTCCAGTTATAATAGTGAACTACATCATAAACATAAAGTTGGCTTTCTGAATATAGTTGAGTAACCCAAGCACTGATGCAGGCTATTAGCTTATTAGCTGAGACCAGCTGCAGCCAATTCTTATGTGATCTGCTGCAAGTATGCAGGGAGTGCTGCTGCCAAGTATGCAATGAATGCTTCAAGGAATGTGAGCAGCTGGCCATGTCTGTAGCTGTCAGCTTCTGGATGCTGCCCCTTGCCTCACAGTCTCCTCTTGTCACTGCTAAAACTTAAATAACACTGGAAGCTTTGAGTGGCTGAAGGAGATGTAGCCCAGTGGCATGTGCACTAGAAAAAGGAGTGGGGAAACAGAAAAGGAACTGAATGTGACTTCCTAAAGTGGAGACATGGGTGATCACTAACACAGTATGATTTTTCCTATGGCTGCGTTCCCAAACTTTACAGGCAGAGAGTGCTGGAGTCTGTACCATGGATATGGAAGTTTTCCTTCTTTTCATAACTGATACTTTGGGTAATATATATGCTTGGTCTATGTTTAACTGAAATTATCTGGTAAGACTTTTAAGGGGTCAGAGAGGTTTCATTTTTTTCATTAAGTTTTCTTAACCATTTTGAAATGACAATTATTGCAAAGTCAAAAGAAATTGTAGCAAGCAATACCATTGATACATTGATAAAATTTCTAGACAATGTCATAGAAAAACTTCTGTAAAAGACTGACTGGTTCCTTCAAGCAGTAGTTGATTCTTTTATATATTTGACATCCATACAAGCAGTTTGGCATAGCTTTTCATTTTCATAGCATAGTTAAATAATTATTGCTTTAAAATTTACTGTGCTCTGATAACTTCCTTTGTTAGATAAAATACATGTCAAATAAGATGAAATTATAAATTCCTGTATGGGGTCACAATGTGCTGAAGGCTGAATTATGGAATCTTGTGTTTAATAGTTGCACTCTGATTCTATAGATACATTACAAATATAGTGTTTCTTATAGTTGCAAATATTGTTCTCTGATGGATGTAAGTTGAGGGGATGCCTGAAAATAAAGGAATTGCTCCTGAGAGCAATTTAATTCTAGTAAGAGTTTCTGTGAAATTTCTGTTGGGCCTCTAGCCTGAAAAAAGCCCCCAGGATTCTGATGTGATAATAAAATCTGCCTTAATTATAATGGGATGGTAAACATGTAATTTAGCTTTTTATATATTTGTGATGGTCTCTTTTAATGTAAGATTTTTCTTTTTAAAAAATTACTCTTCACCCATCTTTCTGTAAGGGATGATTTCAAGATCTTAATAAGAAGAGCAAATACTGATCTTTTTTCAATTTTTGTCCTGGTTTGAGACAAAATTAGGAGGAAATTGAAGTATGTCATTAGCTTGACTAGGATCCAGACTAGCTTTGTTTGGTGGGATTTGGTTGTTGGTTGGTTGGATTTTTTGTGTAATGAAAGACTTTTAAAATAAGTGTATACTGTAGTAAGTACTAAAATTCTGCACAATGTGACAAAGTTAAAACATAGAAATATCTGTGCAATGGAAACTCTTGAAGCAAGCATGGCATACTGCTAACTTCCTGTGTAACAACCAGTTGGGGGAAGAATACATCTTTAAAGTTATGTTTGATGCCTATTTCGTGGGTCATAAGCATATTAATGAGACTGGTTTTTATGGCTGGTAAGCAAAACATAGTATTCTGCACAAAAACTGATGTAAATCCAGATCAAAGGGTACAGTGTTTTCTTGTCCGTCTTATGTCCTTAAGACCTCCTTTGGTTTTGCCTTTATCTCATGAGCATTTTAAATAATTTTTGTCTTGCTCTGCATCTCATTATAAGATGAAAGAACTACTGCTGCATAAGTTGTTTAGACTTATTACGTGTTCTTGAAAATATCTGTAGGTGTTAAGTCTTTCTAAGTTTAGCAGATCTTTCCTTCTTTCAGTAATTGTTCAGATAGGATTTCTTTTGTGTTATTTCCATATAAGGTTTGTCTTAATTGACAACTGTATTATTAAGCCCATGATTTATGGAATGAAATATTATTTCCTGAACTTTTTTTTTTATTCAAGGAAGTAAGGAAAACCCCATGGAAGGAGAATTTTTGCAAGGGAGTGAATATGCAAGGGCTTGTGGGCAAGGAACATCCTGGTTAAAGAGTTAGGGTGCAAGGATCTGTGCAAGACTGGGATTGTGCAAAATCGTGCATGTGAGGCTGGTGTGTGCCCCTATGCATGCTCCCACTCCTGGTTGCTCCACTGAATGTGACCACCACAGACCCCTTTTTATAACAGTATATAAGAGGTATTCTAAAAAGTCTGAAAGGTTTTAGGTTTTCTTATAAGTCTTAGTGCATAGAATTAGTGGACATACTTTATGATCCAAGTTTTCTATTTCAAGGCTAATAATTTTGTACTTACTAGAAAAGACTGGTGGTCTATATTTAAATCTTTAAATTATGCCCTGGCTTATTTTACGGTCCTATTGATGATATTTTAATGTGACATTAGTGTTTTGTATTGGATATCTTCTCAGCTAAAACTGTTTAGATAAAGGTGCATTCATACTTTCAGTGACGTTGTAGCCAGAATTTGATAAACTTTTTTTATTTTTCCACAGAAGTTGAAAACTTGTATTCTTACTTCCTAAAGCAGATCTATTGATCTCTCTACACTCTTGTCTGCTGTTTGTGATCACTTTTTCTCTGACTTTATTTACTTCTTCTCCAGATGGTGTCTTTTTTTATATCAGTAGATTTCCCTTGCAGTGATGTTGGTCAGGTGGGTGTTTCTTCCACATAGCAAGAAAAATTTTAGAGAATGTAAAGCTTATACCCAGACCTTATTAGAATACCCTGTATAATAATTTTTACTGTAAACAAATCTTAAAGGAATGAGCTTATTATAATTTTAAATTGCAGTTTTGTAAGGCATGACTAAGAAATATTTGTCACAGGAAGTATATGTGTATTAGCTGATTTTTAAAATATTTTTATACAGTGTTTCACTAGCTATCTCATGCCCTTCTAATTTATGTGTCCTTCATTTAATTCATCAGGTTTTATATTAATAGTGAAAGGTCAAAGGAACAATTACTACAACTTGATTTGATCTGCTGTGTAATGCAGTCTGTCAAATTCAGAAAGTGATTTCTGTAAACAATGTGTAACTTCTGGTTGAGCTGGGAGATATGTTGGGTTTTTTTAGAAAGTGATGCAACCCAAAGGTAATGGTGGGGTCAGAGTCTGTTTTATCTCTAAATTATGCCAATACATAACTTAACCAATGCAATGCTATTGGAAGTTTGCAGTCCATACCTGTATGAAATTATCACAAGTTAGTCAGATTTCACTGTGCAAATATTTTAGAGTGAGACAACTACTTACAGAGAGATACTATCTTTAAAAATCCACAAAAGTAAAGTTTTAGCATGCTTCTGCCTTCCACTTAAAATCTGTTTAAGTCATGATTATTTTATGAGCTTCTAGCATGCCTTTGGACATATTCAAGATGTATTACAGTATTATTATTCAGGACAACAATCAAGTTTTAATATTTAATTTGATAGCTTCTGAAGGCTTTTGGTCATCCAATTAGTCATCTAGTATGAAAAATTCAGACAGTGGACTAAAACTGTAACATCCATCACTTTAATTTAAAAAAATAAAATAAGTTCCAGTGTATCAATAAGAAGTCAATGGGTTATGCATTTAAGATTGCAGGTGATTTCACAAACAATTCTGTCTGATGTTATCTGACAAAGGAATCTTTATAACAGAAATGTTAACTGTGTGCCAACCATTGACAATACTGTACCTGTCAATAGTATACAACATTCAGACCTTTTGGTGTAAATTTTATTGAAGGAATTACTGGGTTTTAGCACATTTGGTTTTGTTTGGATTGTCATTTTTGCTTTTCCCTGACATCAGATAGAATTAAAATATTTTTCAGCTTAAGTGGGAATACAAATGACCTTTTACTAGCAATAGAACAATTCTGCCTCTATTGTACAATGTTCCATTAGACAGAAATAACAAAGTGTATATTGGGTGGAAATATTAAAATATATTTGCAGAGGTAATTCAAGATTGCTGTTAACAAATCAGTTAACTCGAGATTTTTTCCTCCCCCATTTGATACTCATTTAATTTATCAGGTCATTGTTTGGTAGGATTTAGGTGATTATTCTCCTTAGTTTATCCTATTTATTCTTTTGCTTCTGGCAAGTGGAATACTTTGAGCTCTTGTTCTTTTATAACATTAAATATTCTTCAGTTTTATTGGTTTTAAGTTAATCTCTTAAGATCAATTTAAAAAAAAATGTGCCTAAGGGTGTTTGGCACAAATGTTTAACCAATGACAAGGCGAAGTATTTCTGAGCAAAATGTTTGTTCTGATTGCTGAAACAGTTCCTCTGAGAGCCCCTTTAGCTGAGATCTGCATATGACCTTTTCTGCTTGAAGTCACGGTGTAGAGTTCATACTTAGGCTGAATGCAAATCAACTGACTCCTAACTGAATGCTCTTCCCAGTGGGCTGGAGGTAGACTCCCTTGTGTTGGAAGTTCTTTTGAAGCTTTCACTGTGTTCTTAACACAAGAAATTAACAAAATCATCACCTCTTGAGCTTGTATGCTAACTCGTAAATACATATATAAAAGAAAGCAATATCATTTAAGGGGACCTTCCTGAAAGCAGGTTTTAATCTTCAGAAAGTAATTTCATGGTCTGCGTTTTCATAGTCTGATATATCACTTTTATAGTCTTGATTCAAATGTCTGAACTCCAAAGAGGAAGGGAAATTCATGTACATCCCTATATTCAGTGTTCTGTAGATATCCAGCATGTCTTCCAGCACTTAAACTTGCTGAAATGTCTCATTCTCTTCACCAACATTGAAGGAGCCTGGGTTCAAAACCTAATTTAGGCTCTTTGAATTTACCCTGATATTAGGGGCTGGTATTCAAACCAATCTTGGGTTTGTACCATGGATAACTCAGTGGGGCAAAAGCTTTTCATTAGGCATCTAGAAAATGCTCTAATATAAATACTGGTTATTACCTAGTGGGAGTTTAACAAAAAATCCCCTTAGTATAATATGTTCATTATATGAGGGGGTTCTGTAATCCTCTGTAGTATCTAGTACTGTTTCATTTAGCCTATATTTCTAGATTTCTTTATACTTTCATTTTCCAGTGTATTTCCCTGTTTTCTTGATCCCTGTCTAATTGACAGCTTTAGATGCATATTAACTTTACTTCAGGGTCCCATAGACCCACTGTAGGAGACAGAGTAGTTCACAAGGTATCCATTAAGGAGCTATTACAGTGTCTTGTTTTCTTGCAAGTTACAAACTGTCTGATCAAAATTATCATTTTAGATCATGCTTTTCCAAAGAAAGGAAATAAGCTGTGTTTTAAGGGAGATCTTCATAAATATTGTCATGGTTCTTGTGTTTCCAAACGGACTCTCTAGAGCCATGTAAAATTAGCAGCCTAACCACGGAAAATTATGCTACTATATGAAAAAAAACCACAAAGTAAAAATAAGCCACTGCACTCGGTACCAATTGTTCAAACTAACAAAGCCTGATATCCTGCAGGGTTGTTTTTGTTTTGTTTTTTTTTTCCTGGTTGATTAGTATAAAGATTAAACATCTTTTGCTTTTTAATACAATATTTGGTGTCTAGTAACATGAGAAAGCTCTTGTTTGGAGCACTGTTCTCTGTTCTCTGTTATTTCCAAAAAACATGAGGGGAGCTGTCTATGCTTGAAACTGCCTTTTCCTCAAATTCAGTTGAAAATGACCAACAGATGCATATCTTTAGGAATGAAGGCAGGCAAATGTACACACGGTATGGATGTATAAGCCTTGTTTCCTTATGAAGGTGTTTTAGAAAGGGTACCCATATGCATTCATTCCATATACCACAAAAAAAAATGGGATTACAAAGGAACTAAATAAAATGGAGCTATGACAATATCACAAATGAATCAGGCAATCAAGAAAAAGATTGAGTTCTTTTCAATCAGAAGCCATTGCATGAAGATGAACACTTAATAACTGAGTTACATAATTTCATTGTGAAAATGAACAGTTTCAGAGCCTGGACTTCATTGTTGGAACTACGAGAACATTAGGGACTTTGGTGATTTTCCAGTGAAGTGGTACCAACCAAGTTGGTGACACAAGGCATCAGCAGCACAGTAGAGAACTTCTTGTAGAATCAGAATATTTGAAGCAGATTATTTTTGAACTTCATTAGAAAGTAGAAGTTATTTTCATATAGTGACAGAGGAGAAACCTCTGACTTCCTCACTGGCTCCCATGTGTAGCCTATAGGTGTTATTTAATATGACTATAGATTCAAGAACCTGTCACTAAGTTTTGCTACTAACCAGGAAGTATATTGTGTTTATTAGGTCCTATTGTTGAACCTCCTGATTTTAATGTTTTAGAAGCATGAATTTAGTGAAAAGGTATGACATTTAAGAAACATTTCTCAAACCTTAGTAAATGTTTTCTGATACACAGTTAAAGCACAGGAAGGTAGTAATCATGGTAACCCTTGTAGTTTGCAAAGACTGCAGCTGCAAAGTTACCAGTAAGTTTAAGCATTGTAATGTATATCCAAGATTTTGTTATATAAAAAATTTGTATGGTATTAATGAAAAAATGCCTTGAGACAATAAGTTCTTATAAATAAAATAGAATTAAGTGGTAGATAAAAGGCAGATAGAGGGAACAATTGCTTTGCATAAGCCAAATATCTGTGTTCAGATGTGAAAAAGACCAAAATAATTTTATCAATGCTCATTAATATAAAATATGGTTTTGTAAGTTATTTTTATTATGAGTAAACATGAGAGATTAAGGTGGGTTTGCTACTTACATAAATGAAGGACAATTAATAACATGGAAATACCACTTAAATTCCCAGATCTTATTCACCGTTTGCATTTTGGGAAGGGTAATAAAATGAATTCTTCCAAGGATAGGCATTTTATGAAAAATTATCATTAGCTAGCTTTGTTTTAGAAATAAAATGGCATTAATTACTGAAGTAGGTTACTATCATGGGATAATAAATTCTTAACACATTGATAAAAATGCATTTTACTTTTTTTTTTTTAACACATTTATTTAGTGATCTGTAAGTTCAGTTAATAGACTGGTACTTAAGTACTGGATACTTAATTTATTTTCTCAGAGTATATAATTATTTAGTGTTCTAAATAGATTCACAACCTACATTAAAATGTTGCTTTTGAATTAGTAGATATGCTTTCTGTAACTACCAAAAATTGAAAAGAAGCTAATAGCTGAGAACTTTCACTGTAAAAAGTATAGAGGATGGAACAAGTACCAATAATTTTTTTGGGTTTTTTGTCGATAAGCCCTGTATGTATACTGGGTTTTTTTCTCAAAACAGTATGAATTACTGTACACATGCTGCAACCAAAATTCAGCAATCAAAATATAACTTTTTAACCTGAGAAAAATCACGTTGTTGCTGAAGACTTGAGTAGGCAAAGTTTTGATATTTTCAGAATTTGTATACAAAAACCTTAATGGAATGTAAAAAAGACAAAAATCTTCCCATTTTCACTCCACAAATGAGGGGTTTTTTTAATATTTTAATAATCCTGCTGAGCAGAACTTCTATTTAGTTGTCTAAAGCTATAATATATACGCTTATCCTTTGAACTCCAAATTTTTGAAGTATAATATAAAAACCTTGAGAAGAAATTTTTTGAGTCTGTCATGTCATCCTTAGCAACAGTTGTTTGCATTACAGATTGAAAGTGAACATGTAGATAATACAATCAAGGTACAACTGGCAAACAGGAAAACAAAGATGGTGGCAGTATGTGTGTATGGATGGCTGATGGCACTGTTTGTGGAGTGATGCTCAATGAAGAAGCAGGAGGGCCTGAGCAACTTAGTTTTGGCCATCGCTTCAGTCTTGCATTGAGAGCATACTGGTCTTCCTGATAAAGTGTTCCTTTCTAGCACAACCACAAGTAAGACATACGTGTGTGTACCTCATCAAACCTCTCAGTTGTTTTTGGCCCTCAGTGTCTTTTGTCTTTTTTACACTGTACCACACCCTTCTTTCATTCATTCCAAACATTTTTTTAACAATGCATCCTTCTTTTTTTGCGAGTCCATTGATGTTTGCAGGAATGAAATAAAATAAGAAATTTAATAGTTTCTGTTGCCACTGAAGAAGTGTGTTGTCTCAAGTCCTCTCATAAAGTTTTCTGTTAAACAAAACAAGGGGTATAACCAATCCTTGTAGCATCACACAAATAAAAGCTTTCCGGGCTGGAAAGAAACCACCCATCAGAATTGTCTTGAAATCTGACTGATAGGAGTTGACCTATCCAGTTCAGGGTGACTGACTCATTTCTGCCAGTCTCCCAGGCAAGTCAGCAGCACATGGTGATCTTCAGTGTCAAACACTGCTGATAGGTTTAATGAAGTAAGCATGGATATCTTCCTCTGAGCTGTGCCAGAGAGGAAATTGTTCACAAGTAAGACTAATGCACTCTGAAAGCTGTTACCAAGTTTGAAAGCCTGACTGCCCTGATTTAGGTTCTTGGCAGAAAAGTCAAATTCTGTGGGAGAGTATGTTGTTTGGTTGGGGTTTTTTAATTATTTATTTGATAATTTTTCCCAAAAATAAAAAGCTGGGCAGAGCATTCAGACTAAAAGGATTTTTGCAACCTGGGCATTTACACTTCATTTTTCATTTTAGTTTAAAAACTGTGATTTACATTAATTGCATTCAGATTGCATTGGGAGACTCAGGACTTTGTCCAGCTGGGTTTTGTTTGTCTTCAAGGATGGAGATTGTGCATCATCTTTTGATAACCTGTTCCAGTGACTACCTTCATTGTGAAAAAAGTTTTTCTACAGTCAAGTCAGAATTCCCTTTATTGCAATTTGTGACCGTTGCCTCTTCTTTTTTTTTGTTGTGCATCACTGGAAAGAGCTTGACTCGTATCTACTGTGCTCTCACGCTTGTAACTGAAGGCAGCAATGAGATTCCTGTTCAGATTCCTCTTCTTAAGGCTGAAAAGTTTCTCTCACCCTCTCCTCCTGTGTCATGTACTCTCTTCGTACATGCCCTCTCTTCATACTGGTGACCTTCACCAGCCTTGTTTCAATATATCAATGTCTTTCTTGTAATAGGTAGTCTGAATTGTGACCTTATTCTCAAATACAGTCTCACAAACATCAAATAAAGAACAACGTTGAATTCCCTCAACACTCTTGATGTACCCCAGAATGTAGTTACCTCATATTTGCCACGAAGGTACACAAATGTTCCATTTGTTATTTACAGAGATCCCTTAAGATCTTTCCTACAAAGCTGTGTTGTAGCCAGTCAGTGCGTTACCTGAACTGTTCCAGTGCAGAACTTTGCATTTACTATTGCTGAACTTTATGAAATTCTTGTCAACTCATTTTGCCAGACTGTCAAGACATTTCTGAATGCCTTCCTCAAAATTTGATGTGGACTGCTGAGTGGCATTAGATGCTGCACATCACATTTATGAATGCCTCCATCTCATTAAGATCATGGGTCAATGGATGAACTCATTTCTACCTCAGCTCACTGCTCCTTGAAAGTGACAATCAAGTGAAATAACTCTTTTGCACTCCATAATTTTAAAATTTAATTTTCCACCATTTCTTGAAGGGATTAAGATGGAAGATGGAGCAAGAACAATGAAAGAAGGAGCGGAAATGTTAACAGGACCACATGATTTTAGTATTCATTTCTAGATTGCGTAGATTTCTGGTTATGTAATGCAAGTAAAATTTTAGCATCCTAATGGCACTAATAAATATTACAGTACAGTATTTTAAGTGCTTTCTGAGTTTTGTACCATTTGAATACTAGCTGTTTTTCACTTACAACTCCAGGACTAAGTTGGAAGAAGTTTGTTAATGACTAGGTTTTCTATGTGGAGAAATACATACAGCTAGCTTCTACATATTGTAATTATATTTGATGGCGATTAGAATAAATGTGGGCTGAATATATAGTTTATTGGTAGGTTAGAGCAAAGCTTTATGTATAAATTAACCAACATCATTGGGAGATGCAGTTTTCAAACATTAAGTTAACCAGACCTCCTTTATTAAACTCCATGGAAGGAAAATAATGCTAGAAAGTTACTTCTTAATGAAAGCAAGCTTATAGTTTCATATATGTAACCTTTGAAGCTTCATGTGTATCTTGGCTTCTGTTTATTTTCTTTTGGAAGTCAGCCTTTTGGGTTTTGTCATCTTTTTGAATGTGATTTCATTAGTATTTTATAAAATTTGTCAGGAACATAAGCAGAGAAAACTTGTTGAAAAGATTGGTAACCAGTATTTATTCTGTAACTAACCTACGTGAAGATTTATTTACTCTTTATTTACTTTCTTCTGTCATAGCAGTCTGACTTTTTGTTATAGTCTTGTTCTAATCATCTCCTTTGATGAAGTCTAAAGGGTAATCCAAAGTATCCAGTCTTCTGCATAGCACTTAGACACAGTGTAATCATAATAACACTCTTTCATTGCCATTTCAGTGGTTATAGTAGGATGGTGATGGTGTACAGTTATAAAAACGAACCTCTCTGTGTTCTGTAGTGTAGTCGGCAGACACTCTGCAGTGTGAGTAGAAATTTGGCTTGCTTTTGACTAAAAAAAAGGACTGCAGTTACAAGTGATCAGAGGTATAATTGAGCAACAAATTACAGTGAATGTGAATTAAACAAAGCATCCTTAGGGCGACATGGCAGAAATCATGTTACTAATTCTTCGAGTTATTGCCTCATAATGACTGGCATCCTGAAGATAGGTTTTCTCTGTTACAAAATTCTTGCAGAGTGAGTTAGTTGTATGAACTACTGGACATTTTTCACAATGTGTGATTCATACTGAGGACTTTACCTTTGGTAATCAGATCACATTGCATGACATAAATGTGTATGTGGTTGAATTAGGCAGAATTTAGAGGAAAATATTTTAATATTTTAATTAATTTGAACTAACATTTAGAAAAAAAAGAAATCATCAAGCAACTTCCCTGCATGTGTTTAGTGTATAACATCTTACAGATTTCTGGAGTTGTGTGGTTGTCATAAATTATTCAGTAAAGGGAATGGCCAATGGTGAAGAATTCTCAGTTTTATCATTTCTCGAAAACACTAATTTTTATTAAAAAATGTATTGTTATGTTCAAATTTCTAGTGGAATTTGAAATTTATCTCCCAGGCAGTAAAACATTGATGATTAAAAACTACAGTTTGCAGTTTATATGATAAAATACCGTTGCATTTAACCTGATATATAGCTAGGGATCCATCACACTGTTCTATAGGTTAATTTATCAGAATTATCTCTAAAAACCTGAAAATATTTAAGGAAAATCAAAGGTTTTCAAGCATTGTAGATTGACTGAAGCTAAGTATTTGACTTGATCTTGAACTTCATTGTACTTTACCAACATATTTATCTAGGCAGCTGGAAAGAATCCCATTTGATGTAAAAATGAAAATTAATTTTGCTGGCTTGTTCAGTTTTTAGCTTGTCTGTTAATAATAATTCTATACTGGCAATTGTAATGATGGCTTGTGTGGTAGCTCAAAACTAAATAGAGCCACCAACCTAATTCAGCAAACAGTAATCACATATAAACAACTTTCACTGTTGTGGTTAAGGTAAAATGTAAATTAGGGTGAAAAAGCTTAATATTCTATGACAAAATGTTAGGATGTCAGCTTCTCTCTTTGTTTTCTCTCAGTGTTTTCTCCAAATGTTGTCAAGGAATGAGGTCTTTTCTGCAAATCATAAAAATTGTTTGGTTTTGTTGGTTTTTGTTTTTAAAATCAGCCTGTCAAACAAAAATGTCTCCTCTTCATCAGAATGCATAATGTAATTATACTCAGTGTAGCCTATGAATAAGTAATGTATTTGCTATAATGCTCTTATAGTAACATTTGCTTGATTACTGACTGTGCTTTTACAGAATTAAAGTGGTGGGTGTAGAGTACCATCAAAACTTACTTTTGTTAGGCTTTTGCTAACAAATACTTTATGAAAAAAGAAAGTAAGAAAGTACATAGAACCTGATATTTTCCTATACTTTGTTAATTCATTAATGATTTAATGAATTAAGTTCATTATTTAATTAAATGAAATGCATTAACTTAGTTATTATTATTTTATGCAATTCTATTTATATTTCTCAGAATACTTTTATTGTTAATTTCTAATATCACTTTATTTGTATTGGGCTATGGATATTGTAGAATCATAAAGATTGGAAAAGACCTCCAAGATTATTGAGTCCTATCTTTGACCAATCACCACCATGTCATCACAACCATAGCACTAAGTGCCTCATTCAGTGGTTTCTTGAACACTTCCAGGAACAGTGACTCCACTACCTCCCTGTGCAGCCATTCCAATGCGTGATCGTCCTTTCAGTGAAGAAACTCTTCTTGATCTCCAAACTGAACCTGCCCTAGTACAGCTTGAGGCTATGTCCTCTCATCCTGTCACTGGCTGGCTGGGAGAAAAGGCCGACCCCCACCTGACTGCAGTCTCCTTTCAGGTGGTTATAGAGAGTGATACAACCCCTGAGTCTCCTTTTCTCCAGACTGAACAACCCCAGCTCCCTCAGCCACTTCTCACAGGACTTAACTTTCATCACTTCTACACCTTTCACCAGCTTTGTTGCCCTTCTCTGGACTTGCTCCAGCACCTCAATGTCTTTCTTGAAGTGGGAGCCCAGAACTGGACAAAAGACTTTAGGTGCAGCCTCACTCGTACCAAGTACAGTGCCAAGTATGATCATTTCCCTCATCCTGCTGGCCACACTATTGTTGATACAGGCCATGATGTCATTGGCCTTCTTGACCCCCTTGGCACACGCTGGCTCATGTCCAACCAGCTGTCGATCAGCACCTCCAGGTCCTTTGCTGCCAGGCAGTTTTCCAGCCACTCTGCCTTCAGCCTGTAGAACTGCTTGGGGTTGTTGTGATACAAGGGCAAGACCCAGCACTTCTTACTGAACCACATAAAATTGGCCTCAGCCCATCAATCCAGCCTGTCCAAATCCCTCTGCAGAGCCTTCCTACATTCCAGCAGACAACACTCCTACCCAACTTTGTGTCATCTGCAAACTTACTGAGGGTGCACCCAATCCCCTTATCCAGATCATCAATAAAGATGCTAAACAGAACTGGCCATTACTGAACCCTGGGGAACACTACTAGTGGCCAGCTGCCAGCTGGATTTCGCTCCCTTGACCACTGCTCTCAGGACCTGGCCATCCAGCCAGTTTTTAACATAGTAAAGAGTGCACTTGTGCAAGCCATGGGCTGCCAGTTTTTTTCAGGAGAATGTCATGGGAAACTATCAAAGGCTTTACTAATGTCAAGGTAGACAATATCCACCTTATCCACTAGACAAGACACCTGGTCATAAAAGGAGATCAGGTAGGTCAGGCAGGACCTGCCTTTCCTAAACCTGTGCTGACTCAGCCTGATCCCTTGTCTGTTGTGTATGTGCCATGTGAATGCACTCAAGATCTTCCATAACTGTCCCTGGTACTGAGGTCAGGCTGACAGGCTTGTAGTTTCCTGATCCTCCTGCCAGTCCTTCTTCTAGATGGGCATCACACTGGACAACCTCCCCTGAGTTAACCAGAACTGATGATAAATGATGGAGAGTGTTTTGGTGACTCTTCTGCCAGATTCCTCAGTACTCTGGGATGAATCCACCCAGCCCCACAGACTTGTAGATGTGTAAACTTCTAAGTCCATGAACATTGCCATTTTCTTTGTAGAAGCCAGATGAGCTGTGTACAAGCATAGGTGTCCCTTTGAACCCAGATCATCAAAGATCTTAATATAAATTAATAATTGTTTGGGATATTAAGAATTTGTCTGTAAACATGGTATATGTCTGGTTTCAGCATGAGCAGGAATATAAAACTTTGTGCTGCTGTGGCCTTATGTTCAGTACAGGGGAGCTACTGTGGTTAGTACTGGAGAATCTGGATGAACACTTCTGTGCCAGAAACTGCAGAGCTACTGATAGTTCCATCTCAGTGTCAGCTCAGGGAAAGCTGGTACAGAGTGTGCTAATATGTGCTGTGATAACCCTTCTGCTCACAGTGGAGAATGTTCACAGAACAGGTCTATCAGTTTTTTAACATTATGTTTAATATTATTTATGTATCTATATTACTCAATTGTATATACATGTAGTTACACCATTACTTGATACCGGCATCTGTACAGATACAAATAAGTTTGTGTATTTTCACAGAGAGATAGGTATATTCACAGTTAAGTTACTTTGATACATTTCTCAAATTCTGTTTTCATACCATTTGGATATGTCGTAATTTAAAAAAACAATCTAAGGCATTTTCATAAACATGGATGAGAAAATGTGTGACAGCACAAGTCTGCTTCCCATGGGAAAAATAAAGATAAGTTCATGTTTTGACTGAATTGCTTTCAAAACAGATAGTCAGAGTTCCGTCCAATCAGCCCTAGGGGACAGATGGCTTTGGCCAATCCCAGCGAGCAATCATTTTGTATATAAAAGCTGAATTTAATAAATAAATTAACCTCTTTTGCCATTTGATCTCGACCTCTTCTTGTTTCGACATTGGCTCAACAGCGACAAAAATGTGTATGTAATATTAAAGAAAATTTATCATTATTTTTTGCCATGCAGACATAATGAATTATTTTATATGGATGTGCAGAGATCATTTGTAAGTATTTTTAAAGAGCTTAACCTTTTAACATAGAATTAGTATAAGAAAATTTAGCCTAAAGATTGCTTCTCCTAGTTAGCAATTTTTGAAAGTGAGAGTTCATAATGGCAGTATTTCTTGTGTTCACTCCCCTTACAGCCTTCATAGCATAGCTTGGTAGCAAGTAGGGGTGTTGCTAGAAACCTTAATACTTAGATGGCATAACTTTTACCATTTTAATAGATGCTTGCATTCTTTTTTTTTTTTTCAATAAGTTATCACCTTTACAGTGTTTGCAGCAGTTCTTTAATTTGGTGTGAGTAAACCCTATAGCCTCTAGTGTGTGTTTTGTAACATGAAATTCTCTTTAGCTTTGGCTGATATATAAACTTGAATTTTGGGATTTCCTTTCTTACTTGCAGAATAACTGTGGCCAACTGTCAGAATAATACTGCATCAAAATTTGGAGTCAGACAGACCCTTCAGCCAAAGAGACTGCTTGAGAGCTCTCTGAACTGCTGTATATTGGGAGGGGTGGGACTGGATCCAAAAAAACCCCAAGCTGTCCCATTTTCAGAACTTGGTTTTATCCTACCCCTGACAAAACAGCAGAATGTCTGCAGAAGACATAAAGCTTGGATCTTATTCCTGGTAAATGTTGCCACATGTCCAGACATTTATTTCTGGTAGTTTCCCTTCTTTTCTCCCTCCTTCTCTACCTCTGACACAAGCACCATGTGGACATGAAGGTGTCTTAATATTCCGGTAAAGATAATGAAAGGTAGAGCGGAAGAAGAGACTGGGGGGAGTTATTCCATTTGCCAAAGGTGGAACTATTTGTTTGCTTGTTCCTTGAAAAGAAAGCATAGGAACAAATACTATGTTAGTTGTAAATCATACCAAAATTAGGAAATTCCAGATTCTACATTGCCTACGTTCCTACTGCTTCTTTGTTTGTTCATAGTGTGCTATAATTTTTAATAATGTTACAGTAACTTTTATTATGTAGTCCTAAGGATAAACTTGGAAGAATCAGAAATGAGATTGCACGCACAATATTAAATATGCTAGGTTTAGATTACTGCTTCACTTTGCAACAGTGCTCAATTTCTGTATGTAGACAAATGTGATGAAATCTGATCAGCAAATATCTGGGAAAATGAATTTTATTTTGATTATTTGGGGAAATTATTCAGGAATGCTAAAATGTATTGGATCAGACAATACTGTTCATAACCAATAATGTTTAATATAGTGTATATCTTTCTTTACCATTGTTGTGTCCACGCATGCAATGAAGACAAGAATATCTAGTTGTAAAATTCTAATATGCTAAGTGCTATGAACAAAAGAAAATTTAGATAATATAGTAGAATTCCTTTCATATAAAGCCAATGTAATTCAAACTCATTATGGTGATGGCTACCCTTATATTTGTATCCTTTATTGTGTGCAAATTAGACTTACAATTATCACATGATAATAGTTATCAAATTTGCATGTTCATTCCATCAAAGATTGCAAACTTCTTCATAGCATAGTTGTTTTTTTTCTAATTCTGTTTGTGATTCATGCTACTTTCACTGTAATTCTCCTGGCTAATCCTGTTCACAGATCATGGTCTGTTTCTGTTTACTAGATCTAAAGAAGCAAGCTAAGAAGTAAGAGAAAAGCTTCTGTGAGTTACCTGTCCTTTCTTATTACTCAAGCCCTTCTGACAGTTTTTAATATTGTAGCATTTTCCTTCTGCCTCTTCAATTTGCTGGATGTTTGAATTCCGTCTTGCTCTCTGCAAAAGGGACTCCTTTAGCATATATTTAAAGAATATGACATGCTTCTTTCCTTATGCTCTCTTAAATGCTTCCAAAATACCTATTTGTTGTTCCACCCTTCTTTCCACAAAAATGTTTTGTGTTTTTAAACCTAGTTTCTAAAGGGGGAGAGGTAAAGCTGAAGAAACTGTGAGCAAGGCAAGGTCATAAGAAATATTAAAGGAGCTGAGATTATTGTGGTGTTGGGTACTATGGAGGAGAATACAAAACAGTAGGAAACCCCAGTTAGGAATTCTCCCTGTTCTTAGAACAGTTTGTTTTGCTATGTTGCCTCTGTAGAAGTGTTTAAAGGACTCTGTAACATACCAAAGGGCTCATTAATCAGGAAAACTAGGGTGCTGATGCTTTTTCTGTGGTTGAAATGCAGAGTTGTAAGATTTCTCACCAAATTTGTTAAAGCTAAAGTATATTTAATTGTTTTCAAATGCATTTGTTTTTTGAAGCTGTACCAATAAATAATGCACATAGGATGCATTTATACTTTACTCTTTACTGTACCCTTTTTATAGCTATCAAGAAGCAATAAGTAATTATTGTTACAATCAACAGGGTTTTTTCTTCTCTGTAAATGGAAAAGTATTTGATGTATATTTATATTACAGTTGAGTGAGAAAAAGCAGTTGTTGGAATCTTCACTTGCAAAATTAAATTATGTGGGTTTTACAAATGTTAATTTTTGAAAATCTCATATGCAGTCTGTATGCTGAGAATTCATGGGGTCTTAAAAATAGTTATGAAGAATTCTTATGTAAACTTTTGATTGACTGAATTGATAACTAAGTGATTAAATAAATTTTCTCTAAAAATATTACTTCTAAAAAGAGGCAATTGAAATGGAACATAACCAATAACATTTCTTTTTAGAAAAGCTATGTTACTTTTTGAAAAAGTGAACCTTGACTAAACTTTCATTAGTTATATATTTATCCTCCAGATGTAGATAATTTCAATTTTGGATCAACTTATTTTGAGAATTCTAACTTCAACTTTTATTTGTCACTTCATCAGACACATTGGAATGTTTTAATATAAAAAAAATGTTGATATTTTGAGTGCTCTAAGATTAGTTAATAGCTCTAAATACCTTATATATGTGTGTGTGTGTGTGTGTGTGTGTGTGTGTGTGCGTGTGTGTATGTCAGTTTAGGGCAGATTATTCTTATGGTGACAAGCAAATTCTCACAAGAACCCCAACGTTGGATTGTTTTCCACTGTTTAGAGCTGAAGAGAACTGGAAGGTTTCAGAACCAGCTATCGTGTCAAAGAGAAATATACGTGTTCATATGTATCTGGAAATAAGCTGGATTTTTTTTTTTTTTTTTTATTTGAGCAATGTCCTTTCAATTTTTGCCCTCATTTCTTTAAATTAAGATGTCACCACATAAATTACTGTCATTAAGGAACATAACTCAGCTGAATATGTATTTATGTAATTTTTAATTCTATTTGATGTTTTCATATTAAGTGTACAAATTAAGTATATATACCTGATTTTCCAAGAAGAAGGCAAACTTGCACATCTCTGTTTTTAAATACATGGTATTGCATTAATTTATAAAGGTTACAAAAGTTAACAACATCCACAATAACAACTACGCCACTCAAGGCTCAAGACGTATGACTATCTCTGGTTTGGTTATATTATTGCTGTGTAAAGTAAGAATAATTATTATTTTAAAAATGAAATGTTTTTCTGATATTTCACTGTCTCTAAAAGATTCAAAATAAATCTTGCAAACATTCTTAAATTAATATTTTTCACTTTTATGAATACTTGCTGTCTTGAGAGTGCTAAAAAATGGACTGTCAAATGGCTTTTTCCTTTGATGTAGCATTCTTAGGTGTTGAGTCAGAAAAAATAAGGATTATTCCATTAATTCTGAATTTTGTTGCTTGTAATATCTCAATGTAGCTATTTACTTTGTTGTCCATGAGAAAGAATGAACTTCAGTTACTCTGTAGATGTAATTTCAACTTGCTGTTTTATAGCAATTCTTCAAATAGTCATCCAGACAAATCTGTTCTTTAAAGCTTCTTGAAGGCTAATTATATGTCCTATATTGAGATGCATGTTATGACAATGAAAAAATTGTAAATCAGAACATAATTATGAAGTTCAGTACATCTAGAAAAGCATGAAGAAAAAAATTGAGGATTTCTTTCCTAATGCAGTTACTGTTCAGCTTTAAATTCTGTGATTAGCTTAACTGGGATAACCCTGGTAGAGATTTATGCAAACCTATGAAAGATTAATGCTGATTTCTATAGATTTTTGTATTTAGTAAGCTGCCATAAAATACACAATTCACTAAAACATTTCCTGTTAATTTGGTGTAGCATGAGATGACTTATTCTCATATAAAATGTCATTGTAATCATATGTTACTGGGATTTATTCTTCCCAATGCAGTCACAAGAGAAATATAACTGATTGGCACTTTTCCAACAATAAAACCCTGGTCTTGAGTCAGGCTTACCCTGTGATGATGATTGTATAACATTTCTCTTTCAAAATCCCCGTGGTTTTGCATTGCCTCTTGAGGCCGGTACCAGCTGTTTGATTAGGCATTGAATCATCAAGAGGCTTTGCAAATCCCAATAATGGGTGTGGAATGCACTCCTGAATTTTAGGCTCTTGTTCCCCAAAGAGGAACATGGAATTCACCACTTGGTCATTAAGTTCCCTGTGTAACATCTTGAGGATAACTGCCATAAAAAGATGAAACTTCTGAATAGGTGCGTCTTGCAATAGGAAATGTGACAGTGTTGTACGGTAGTACATCAATTTATATTTGTCATCTTTGGCTTAGAAGTGCAGGAAGGTACCCTCATTCACTTAAAGTTGAAAGATTGAAGGGTCTTTTTCAGCGAATAATCAGTTATCAGTATTTTTTGAACAAATGAAGTTGGAACTTGCTCCTGTGCCAGTGCTACAGCTGCCATCCTCTATGTAATAAACTAGTGTTTAGAGGATTTTGGCTAACAAGTGAAAAGTCTAGGTTGGATTCTCTAGAAGAGATTCAGGTTAACTTCTCACAAGGGCCTCCATATGTACATATATATCCTTAACCTTTTCTACTGCTTTCATGTCAAATGGGAAACTGACAACAAAGAAAATATTTCAGCTTTTACATTTGAGAGGAGCTGTTTTAGCATAATAATTTGGCAGAAGTGTAATGCCTCTTTTCCCTGAACATGAATGTATTTTTTGCTAACTTAGTGCATGAAAACAGTTTAGCATAGCCAGATCGAAGGCAAGAGAGGAAAAGGAAGCATTGCAGCAAGAATAAGGCTGTTGTGGCCTGCAGCTTTGAGCATGCTGAAATACATTTTACTTAAAAGAGTGGTAACATCCTGAAATGGATGTGAACAAATTTACTTGCTATATTACTTGAGTGTATTTCATAATAAGTTTCTTTTGTCTCAGATCAGTGTTAACATTCATTTCTCCCCCAGTGAAATGCAAACTTATAATTGCTAGTTGAAAAAGAATGCCAAATCATTACAACAGGTTTACTATGGTATTTTCAGCCCCAAAGAACAATATTTTATCATGCTCACTTTGTTAGATTCTTAACACTGCAAGACAAAATGTCAAAATATAATTTAAGTACAGTGTACATTTTTTCTTTTTTTAATTTGAAAATATACTGATAAATAATTTTCACAGCACAATTACTTGTGAACACTTACATTATCAGTTATTAAATTATGGTAGTCTTTTCTGTTGTTTGCAATCAGAAATGTTGTTGAGAATACATACCGTTTTAGAGCTTGGTTGGAAGAGTCATGTCGGAAGTATCAACAATAACCCTTGCATTTGCCATGTCATTTATTTTTATGAATTTCAAATACATATTTGAAAGTAGTTTATTAAACTTTTTGCAGTAGAAAGATGCAATGTGATGCTAAAAGAATCATAATTCTAGTTTTAAAAAAAGTAACCCAAACAGTACACTCTGTATAAGGTAGATTTTAAATGTTACTGCAGCTATGTAAGCCAAGCAAGAAAGTCTGCAAAACAGAGTAGAAAGCAGATTGTGTAATAATTAGCTCTCAGTTTTCTGAGGACTTTTTTTTCTTTCATCCACATAGAGCAGTATCAAAAGCAGACTGATACCAGTAGCCTTCAAATATTATGATCAATCAAATTTAATATTACCTACAAACCGGTCATTATACAGTGTGAGTAGATTTATGAAACATTATCATTTTGTTTAAAAACATTATCATTAGGCTTGGAGTAATCAGCATAGCAAAGAAATTAATGAGTATGTAAGGTGAGGTACTGTGGCAGAGCAGCACTTGTTGAACAAAGATGGGAATTCAGGGTGTTCCAGTACTTTGCTGGAACTGCCATTATCTTCTGAGCTTTGGTTTTCATTATTTTATTGAAACTACACATCCTAAATAAAAGGAAAGTCTTAATGTTTATGCTAAGTTTTTGTCTAAATCCACTTATTTAAAAATTGGTGAAATCAAAGGTGTCATTCACTAAAAATAAATGGTTTTGTTTTGCAGTTATCAGTAACACTGAGAAATTAACCATTTCTCCTGAATTTTGATGTTTGCCCTAGAGGCAGTAGAAAAATCAAATGTATTTTAGTTTATATTATTTTCCCAAAACTTAAATGCTCTTGATTAATAACAATATATGTGACAACAAAGGGTACCTCTGCTTTCAATCTGTTACAAAGATCACAGAAACAGTAAATGTTAGGACTCTAAGATGTTTCCTGAAGGCTCAAGAAATCTGTACATTTCTAAAGACTGACCTATCACCTTGAAACACAGCCATGAAGGAGAGCTGCAAATGCAAAACCACTGTCAAGTCAACCTGTCGTGGTGCTGACAGGTCTCTGATATAAAACCCAATTTACAGTTTAAGAAGCACATCCATTATCCTTCCGATTTTAAAATATAACATACATCAGCAAAATGATAAAATAAAGTGCTTAAGAATTATGGAAGTCAAGGACTATTTCATATCAGAAAGTCACAACCTTTTTTGCATATTACTGATTAAAATTACAGTGAATTTTAATATTCATCTATGTCTTTATTTCTTCCAGAAAGTTAAGAGTTAGCATCAGTTGAACTTCAATCATTGTAATTCTACTTGTATTACGTTGTTCGGATTAGTCAGACGTTCTATTACATTACTCTTTATAGGAGTTGAAGAGGTTTTTGGAAGTGTGGATAATTTTAGACAAAGTGATATGCCAGTTTTCGGGGAAAAGTACTGTCTTTTTGATCCTAATTAAAAAAAAAACCAACAAAAACTAACAAGCTATATTTTCCCTAACATTAAGTTTAAGCTTCATCTCCATTTTTAATTTGGAATAGAATAACATTTTTAAGTTTTCTGTGTAAAGAGGATCTGTAGTGTCTTCTACTTAAGAAAGTTTCAGTTCTTGAAAATAGGCATTACTGAATGGTCAATAAAATAGAAATTTTTTTTTTTTTTTTTTTTTTGGTAACTTGATTACCTTAATGGATTTCAACGTTAAGTTGGATAACCTAAATAAAACACTGATTATTTTACTGTAATGTCTACCAAGGCTGATGGAGAAATAAGATTATGGATTTCTAGTGTCAAAGCAGCTTTTACTCTTTTGAACAGTTTCCAATTTTGTTTTATGAAATCTTAAAATAGCTGTTTTAATTTTGCCTATATTTGATCATACTTTTTTTTATTACTAGATAAAGAGTTGCTTAGTACATAACTTAATTCTGCAGAAATACTGGGCATAAGATTGACTAAGTACATTTTTAAAGCTTAGAATTTCATTAGGAATAAATATACTATTAGCTTCATATTTTTCATGTGCTTTTGATTTTTCAAGCATTTGTCCTGTCTGTTTGTAAATTATTTGCATTTCTTCAAACTAGTAGGCCGGTAAATTCCAGAAGGGCTGTAAAATCTTGTCTGCATTTTGGTTTAGTTTAACTTCTACTGGTGAGCATTTTAAAATCATTAATCTGTGCTCTGATCAGTGAACATATGTTGATTTTGTCTTGAGACTCCATATAAGATAAGGGACAGCAATCCAATTTTTAAAGTTGAAATACATTTCATTGATATTTCTAAAGTCTCAGAAGATCTTCATATGGAGTAATTTATGAAGACACAAAATAATTGTAACTTCAGCCAACTGGCTCAAAATCTGTTGTGTTCACTTAATATGTGTTTGCTGTTATGATAGGTATTTTTGCTTAGCATTTGCTTGTTCCTTGAAGTCGGTGAGATATTATCTGATTCATTTTATGTATCAACAAAATTAAGGATGTTTATCAATTAAAAGAACTAAGAAAAACACTTTTTAGCCATGTAATCTAAATCACATTTTAGCCATGTAGTCTCTGCAAGATTCTTCTTTACCTTATAATACATACAACTGCATCAGTTTTAATAAGGACACTGCAATAATTGTCATATAGGCTTATGTACAGTGTGCATATCTTCAGGTTAATTGCTTTCTAGGAACAGCTGCTCTAAAAAAGTGAAAGGAGCCTTGTACCTGCACCTGAATTTAGCTAACAGGAGGCAACCCCATGTAGTTAACCATTTTTGGAAGTAATTATTGTGATGGGAAAAGAAGGTCACCTACCGCAGATAGCCTTTAACTTGAATTTTACTAAGAATTACAAGGAAACAGACATTCTTTTCAAGTAGGTTTTTTGTTGCTTGTTTTTTCCTTGTTTGGTGCTTTTTGTATTTTGTTTTTTTTAATTTTTTTTTTCTGAAGGTTAAATGTAATAGCGCTTTTTTCAAATTAATGTAAAAAATTTCTATTGAAGAAGTCAAATTTGATACTTTTTTAATTTCATGGAAATTTTGAAAAATTTGTGTCATTCTTCTAATGATTGTTTGAGAGGAAAAACACTTTGAGTGAATACTGTAGTTCTTATAGATTCTAAATTCAAAGGATTTAAATAACATTTATTTCAAAATGTTATTTCCAAAACTAACTCTTCCTATAAAGCAAATTTTGTAATTTTCAGTAAGGTATAGCCTGTTTCCTGGTGATAAAGTTGCTTAGTTTTGTGATTTCCCAAGGCTTCCTTACATGGTTTCTTTGAAAAATTACAAGCATTCCAAAAAATGTAATTTTTTATGGCTCAATGTAAGGCTATACAATCTGAAAGAAATGTAGGCCAAATATGCAGAGTAGGGTCTGTGTTGTAAAGCAGGGACTGAAAAAAAATTATCTATTACTATCATGAAAGTGGTAACAACAGTGGTAAGCAGCAGTGGGCTGTGGTGTTGTATGTAATGGACTAAACAAGGCTTGTAGAGACTATATGTAAATTATTTTGTTCATATATAATATCAGCAGTTGGGAAAAGGTCATGATAATTTCTTGCATTACATATAAATCCATTATACTGCAAGACATATTTAAAGGGAATATTTACTTGCTTTTGTTTGCATTTTAGATTTTTCCGAAGTATAATTATTCTAAAATGCTCCCCTCCTAGGTGTGTTTCCATATGGACTTAAGGTGAAAGAACTTCAAATAAAAAATTGTTCTAGACTAATTAGTGCATAATGAAATATTTTGGAAAGTTTCCAGGTCTAGATAGGTGTTAATGATGTACCCTGCAGACTTGGTCCAGAGCCCACTAGATTTAATTCCCCTTGCTTCAATGAAGTTTCTTTCAGAACTAGTGAGCCAGCTTTTAATATTTACTGGAGTAGATAGAGTTCAGGCAATTAGCAACTTTGAATAGGATTTAATGGGGCATTCAGATGATTTATCGAGCTCTCCAGAGTGTTACATGGATTGAGTTTCTTTGTAGTTGTCGTGTTCCAGAGTGGAGGGAGACATCCCTGTCATTAAAGCGTGTGTGCCCTGCAGGAAACATTTCCACCAGCTTCCAAAAGCAGCAGTAAATACTCCTTTCTGCAGGTATGGTTCCATGAGCAGGTGAACTTTGCTGCTGCCTAGAAATCTTGACTGTTTATCTTTTTTTTTCTCCCCTGGTCCTCCTTTTGCAGCCTCTTGTGCATCTCCCCTGTTCATCTGACACTAGAGTAAGGTGATTTGGCTTGCTTAGCCAGCAAAAAGCTGTCAACCTTTTTCTCTTATGTTAGTTTTCTACAAAATTATTCAGATGAATCAGTTCAGGGAACTCACAGGCACATCACCCAGTAAAAGTCAGACATTCGGAGTGTATGTCAGGTAGTAGGGATTGGAGGAAAAGGAAATTCTACCTTTAAGAGTGGTGAAGTGTTAGTTCAGCTCATTGCATAGGAATGTTGTGATAGCAAAGTCACTATTGAAGCTTGCACTTAACAGTGATCTCTGGAAGATACTCTGGCAGGCATGATTTCCTACTTCAAGCAATGGACCTAAGGCTCCAAAGTGTAGGCTTTTTTATAATCGTCCCATCTAAGAATTAAAAAAAAAAGGTCTATTAGGATTAGTTCTTTCTTAAACCCATTATATGTAGAATGAATTCTTTATCCTCTAGAGGATTCTTGATTCTTTTTACTTCTTTGTGGTACATTCAGGTTTTGCTTGGTGTTCTATTGAGGTATATTGGGCAAAAATCTTCAGGCTGTGTGTGTATGCACTCTCTCCCTTTTTCTTTCTCACAAAGTTCTACATTCTTCATAGTTCTTTTGTGATGTAATTTACAGTATAATTTATACTGCATAGATTATATCTGTACTCTATGATTTATTCTCTGTTGTTTTCATTATCTAGTTAAATACTTCATTTTTTACTTTTCCATTCCAAATGCACTAGGGTACATAGACTAGTGTGTTGGACATCAGGCAGTATTTTCAATGTCATTAACTGAAAGCAGGAAAATTATTTCACTGATAAGCATTTAAGTTATTTTGTATCTCTTACCCATATTTACTGTTTCGTGGATAATAAAAAAATTTTTAGCTTTTTTTTTCTATTAGGAAATAATCTATTTCTCAGTAGGATAACATTCTCAGTATTTTCTCTAATATTGCTATCAAATTATTTAAGGCTCTCATATTTTCTTTTGAAATAGCTTTTTCAGAGGAATGTTAATCTATTTATTTTGTTAGTTTTTACTTTTATCTCCCAGTCATGATTGGATTTTTGGGAATAACCCCAGATTAGGCATTCTTCCTTTTCAGCATAATAGTGCTGTTCTTTTTTGGAGCCATTTTCAAAAAAATCACTGTGAACATTTCCAGTTCTTGTATGTTTCCTCTAAAAATGTAATTTATTGTTTGTTAATTAAAATGTCTTTAAGCTGTTTTGCTAAACTTCCAGATTTATATCACAATACTATTGCAATATTCTATGTTCCCTTCCTGCTTTGGAAGCCCTATGAAACTAAAGAATCAATGAAGATGTAGGAGGAGAAGAAAAGGCACTAATCAATCACACCAGAGTTCTTTAGTCTTGGCTGTTTATCACATTTCAGGCAGTTTCAGTCATATGCCATCAATAATAATTACTGCAACAGTAATAATTACTGTTGATTACAAAACAATGTAATCTTTTGCAGTGTTAGGGGAAGATGGTCTTCAAATTTGGGCACTGGAATTTTCTTCAGTTAGGAAATGCTCACAACACCAAGCCTAACAGAGTTCAAGAAACTCTTGGGAATCGTCCTGGGCAGGATTGGGTTGGACTCAATGATCCTTGTGGGTTCCTTCAAACTCAGCATATGCTGTCATTCTCCAAAATTAGTTGCAGCTTTCTACTGCATTTGCGTTGGAGCAAAGATTTGTGTATTTGATTTTCACAATAATTTGTTTCTCAACATCAGATATTATTTACAGTCTTGTTCCTTAGTATGCAGAAATGCTAAGGTGTTAAACAGCATAAAATTTTACTAATATTAATACTTCCCTTCTGGATCAGTTTCTTCCTAAATGAAAATAAGGCAAGCCAGAGAAAGGGTAACTTGTTTGTTTTCTGAGATTGCCTTATCTATATGGCTTTCGAATCTTTGAAAAATGTGCGTTATTGTACTATTCTTAATGGTGTAGTTGCAAATTCATAGCACATTATCACTAGAAGCCATAGTAAAAGTACAGGATTTGCTGATGGCATTGTACAACACCATTTCAAAATGAGAAGCTCAAGGTTATTGTATCTGTACCTTTAAAAATCTTAAATGTGTCTTATGCACAGAAGACTACAGAGCATGGAAGAATGTTCTGGAAGAATATTCTCAGAAAGCTACTGAAATGGTATGGCAATGTATCTATCACATAGTGATAATTGCTCATGTTTTATTTCCATTTAGTCTTTGTCCCTATGTGAGAATATTTTACTCTGAATCCATTTCTCTGCAGTTTCATTATGTCTAATGCATTTTATAGGTTGGCATGATAGAGAATGACCCTTTTCTTCCAGGGTTAAAAGAGAAAACACATGGGATAAAACCACAAAAATATATTATGAGAGTTATTGGGGGCTAATTTCTCTTTGCATAAATTTTAAGCAAACTGAAATAACTTTTGGTCTTTATTTGACCAAGCATTATTTTGTCAATGAGCTGTAGATGCTGTTAAGATTTTAGATATCAACGCTTTCAATAGTTTTGAAAATAAGTTTTACCTGTCATCGAGCTCTAATTTTGTTTTTTCTGAATTCACTATGCAGTTACTCAATATGGTTTTGATTTTCACAAAATATATAACTTTATGAGCGCATTCTCTCTTTTTCTTCTTATCTGTTGAAACTGGCAAATTCACAAAAAAACCTGCATGAAACCATATTTTTTTGCATTGGCTTTTTGCAGTTAATTTGGCCAATTTTGCACCTGTTTTGCCTTTTTCATTTTTTTCAATTTTTAAAAATATATGCAAACTTCTTTGAAATTTATTCCATATTCTTTCAGTAGCAGATTCTGTTCATTGACGATCTAAAGAAAACTGACAACTGAATGGTCAGAGTTTTTTATGTAGGTGGTCTTGATTTTGATAATCTAGTTGTCTGCTAATGATCCTTGGGATGACAGTTGTTCTGCAACCCCTCTGGGAGATGCAGGGAGAGGGCGTACGGTTTTTTTCTGGATCTCAGTAAGAAAAGCTTGACAACAAAGGACATGATAAAATAGCTATTTTAATAGGACAGAATAAAAAGATTAATACGGATAACAAATAAATCTTATGTCCTTTCATATGCTGGGAGCCCTCATTTTATTCAGCATTGAGCTGGCCTCAAAGTGGATTTTTCACTGGCACCTCACTGAGTTTTCAAAATGTTGGGTTTTATTATGTACGTACATTTTTCTGTTTGTTTTTTGAGATATTAGGACTTCATGTTTCTAAAGAAGATATATCAAAAGATTTTAATATATGGCCTCTGATATCTGATTTGTGCCAATGTCAGCTGTGATTAGTTTGACAATCTCTTATAGCCTCTTTAATCCTTTCTAAGATTCTTTATTATTGCAAACTGCAGTGTCTGACATCAGTGCCAGTTACAAGCTGGCTTAATTTTGGAAATTAGTATTGTCTGATTGCATACTCTGCCTGTACATCTTTGCAGTTTCTTTTTGTGGCAACACTGTCTAATCCTAAGCATCTTTTGTTGAGATTTTTAAAGCTGTGATTTTACCAGTAACCATATGATTCATTTCTTCCTTTTTTTATGAATAGCTGAAAGTATTTTGATTGATAAACATAAAGCAAAAGGTGACTGATTACATAAACCCGAAATTTTAGAGCCTCATTTTTTTCAGGAAAAAAGGCAATAATTCATCGCAAGTAATTTACTTAATGAGTTTAAATGAGTTTACCTTTTATTGTTTCAAAATTGTTTAAGAGACTATCTGAATTCCCTCACTCTTAGCTATTGTACTGTTTTGTTGTGTAAATATTTTCAGCAATTTGGCAATGAACTTTTAATGTAGGTATTTGGTTTATAATAAACCACACCTTCAATTAGGTAAGCCTTATAAGTAGTCTCTTCAATCCATCTAAGTTAGCCATCTATTGGAAGACCATCTTTTCTTTGAAAAAGAAATTATAAATCAGAGTAGAATCACTATACTCAAGATTTTGAAGACTAACCTACAACTATGGCTATTTTGTACTGGACAATAAAATGTGAGATTGCAAGTACCTGGGCACATAAAATGCAAAATGTAATATATGATCAACTGGAGATTTTCATTATTTTCAGCAATCTCATAAATTCACCAAGAGAGCTCTTGTTAGATGGATGGGTACCAAATAATTTTTCATTCCACTAGAGTTCTTTTTCACAGAAAGAAAATGTCCTAGAAATGTAAATGTTGTCCATATACCTTTGTATTAGAAACCATTTCCATGTAAATTTGTAGAGAATTCAATATGAAAAAAAGGATGGAAAAATTGAGCTAAGTGTTTGTAACCAGTAAAATTAAAAACTATTAGCAGTTTGCCTAGTCTGGAGAAGAAGAGAGTTAGGGGACACCTTATCACTCTCTACAACTACCTGAAAGGAGGGTGTAGTGAGGTGGGGGTTAGTCTCTTTTCTCAAGTCATAAATGATAGAATAAGGGGAAACAGCCTCAGATTGTACCAGAGCAGGTTTGTATTGGATATGAGGAAAACTTTCTTCACCAAAAAGGTTGTCAAGTCCTGGAACAGGCTGTCCATGGAAGGGGTTGAATCAGCATACCTGAAAAATACTATTGAAAAGATATGAAGATGTGGCACTTAGGGACATTGTTTAGTGGTAGACTTGGAAGTGCTGGGTTAGGAGTTGGACTCAATGGTTTAAGGATCTTTTCCTACTTTAATGATTTTGTGGTTCTTTTCTATGATTAGCTGCAGTACTTTATTCTGACTTCCATCAGTGTTACTTGCTCTCAGTTGACAGCTGAACTGTCATATACTGTCTTATTCAAAATTAATTTCTTCTTAAAAGGTTAATAAATCTGTTAAGTAAATAATAGTTGCTGCTCACTTGTCTTTAACATTTTTACTTCACGATAACCCAAAGAAATCTTTTCTTTCTGAGATGGTGTAATTGATAAGTATAAAATAAAATTGTCAGATTTTTTTCTCAATTTCTGTTTAACTTTGAAGTTGCAGTTTCTGTTACAGAGCTGAAGGAGAGCTCCTGTTTTGATTTTGTTGGTTATGTAAATTAGTCTAATAAATGTTATTCACTCTATCTGCAAATCTTATTGCTTGATCCTATATATGTTGATTGCATTTGTCAAGGAAAATAGACCTAATAATAAATAATTGTAATAGGTTAGAAAGCAAGTTTTTTGCTACAAATCTTAAGGATCTTTACAATACTTATTAATGCATATTGTTCCATTACTGGAGTCTCTTTTTGTTGATCCTGAGTTCTGCAAAGAACTCGTGCTTGTGTTTATCTTGTAAGCTGAGTGAGTTCAAGAAGAAAAGCTCGATGAAGCCTAATGTCTTACTACTGGTTTCCAGTTGTCACTCTGCTGGGGTTTCAACTGTACTTTTTTAACTCTTCACTGGAAGGAGCATTTCTTCTACCCAAAAAGGTGGAGAAAACTATGAAAATTAAAATAAATGTTGCCATGTAGAGAATCATGCTCAAATTGCCAGTTATCTTTCAGTATCCATGTTAGCTTGTTGAAAACTGACTCCTCTGACAGAAAAAAATTACATATATAGACTTATGACAGCAAACTATACAATGTTGTTCAGAATAGCCAGATGCCTTGCAGTCCTCATCCTAATGCCTGTATTTATATCTAGCAGCAAGATGGACATTGAAAGATGATTTGTTTAAATGACCACCAGCAAAATTGCTGTGTATGTTGAAAAAAGTCATAAAGATTCTAAACTGACAGGGAACATCACATCTATTGGAATTCTGTTTTCAACGCTTCTTCAAACAGTCCTTCATTGCTCCGTATTGGAAAAGTTTTTTTCATAGTCATGAAGGCTTTTGTCTTTTTTTTTTTTTTTTTCATGCATTGTATGTGGAAAAATGGTAGAGCAAGACCAAAGGAAAAAGATTTGTAAAACTTTTATGTCTCAGAGCCATAATTCTCGTTCATTTTTGTTCATGGAACAACTACTTTCTGACAAGCTCTTACGGTTTTTTTAATTTATTCTCTTGCAACTTATGTGAGGTAAAATTATTCATATTTCTGTTCTGGCACTTAAAAAGCTAGCTCCTTTTCCCTTAACTCCATCTACAACTAGATTATGTTTACTGTGTTTCTTCTATCTTTTCTGTCTTGCTTCAAGAGTCTGCTAGGTCCCAACAGAATTATGCTTTGTGATACTGAAAATTGAAATTTTTACTGGGAGTTTGTTTTCCTTAACTAATGGTTGATTTAATTTAAAATATTGTTCTTTATGATTAAAACAATAGAAATGCTTTTACTTTGATTGATATGGTCTTTAAAGTATGATCTCTATGTCTTGAAGTTCAAACTGGGAGTTTGAAAATTAATTCTCTTCACTAAGAGATGCTGGTCTGAGAGGCTGGCAAGGATATACAGAATTAGAGTAGACACAAGTACTTGTATTAGGAAATGAACCCCAAACAAATAATTGAAGCAATTGATAGTCCAGATGTGTCTCAGGAAAAGAGAATCTGAACTTTCTGGTAAAATGTGAATTTGAATAATAAACCACTTAAAGTTCTTTAAAAAAAAAGCTTAATAAACAAGGATTGCATCTAGTAGTATGGTAAATAAATGCTGTTGCATCTGAAATACAGCCTAGGTCACCTGCATTCTCCATCAGTTGCTGCACTGAGATTTAATAGTATGGCCTCCAGGGCAAGATTACTAGACTAAGTGGCCTATGCAATTTCTTAGAGCTACGGAAAAATACTGTGTGTGAAACTAAGAATTTGTGATTCATTTAATTAAAGCCCTAGCAGTCTGATAAAAAAAATCACTCTAGGTAAGAAGATAGTTATACATGTAGTCAAATTATCCAATTATTGCTGCTTATGCCCAGTAGTGAAACTATTGAAATTTATACACACAAACTTTCTAGTATCTGTGACTTAAGCTGACGTTGTTCTCATTCTTCTAATGCATGTCTGGGTTCTGAAGTCAGTGGTGCTATTCTTCCTTGAAAGAAAGTTGTGCAAAGTGATCAGCATCCCAGCTTTTTTGATAGGAGGAGTGTGATGTTTTGTTGATGATTTTTTCCCTGTAACCAGGGGTTTCCCTTGGGTGTGTTTGGCATCACATTTATATATTAGCTGACACAGCTGACTTTTTCTTCATTGCCACATTATATCAAATTTACTATAAATTATATGGTTTGCACATGTTGTATACTTGTTCTTGTCTGGTTGGGAGTGTTTAAATCTATCAATGGACAATTTTTTTTTTTATTATTTATTGTCCTTACAAAGTGGTGATAATGATTCTGTAATTATAATGGAAACTATATTACGTATACAAAGAATATGATTCCCTGAGACTCTGCCTGCTTTCCAAGAAGTTTAGTGAAACACATTAAAAAAGATTTTTTTTTATATTGCATTGTTCTGTGTAATTGTAGCAGTTTGTTGCTCATGGCACTAGATTTTCTGAGGCACTCTAGTCCTCCTTAAGGAGCTAGGAGTCAATAAATAAGAAATGCCCAGTGAAAGTTTCCTATTGCTAATTATCAACATTAGTAAGCAACCCATTTATCACTCTAGTCTATAATGTATACTTTTCAACTCCATATGTGCAGAGTTGTGGGGTTTTTAGAACAATTGCTTTTGACTAATGTATGGAGACAGTAATATTTCACTTCTTTGTATCTATAGGATATTGATACAATTTTGCATTTGGGAGTTTTATTAATAGTTTTATTATTGATGCCCTTTCCTAGATGCTATGAAGAGTAGTTTCATCGTAGTTCCACCTTAATTTATTTTGCTTTTTTATTTCTTTGATAAATTTCAGGAAAACATTTCTTAGTAACTAGTGTCCTATTTTGGTACCCCCGAGGTCAAGACACTAATCTGTGATATGAAAATCTTAGATTTTCTCAGTTATAGCACTGGAATCAATGCATCTGAGATATGGTTTCAACGAAAACAATGTTTTCAAGGGTTCTAGAAACACATACAAGAAATAAGATATAAGTAACTTGATTAGAGCACTCCCCTTGAAACTAGATACCTTCATTCTGGTCCCTGCTCAGAATATCATATATACCATCTAAAATTTCATCAGAAGATGCTAGGAAAAAAGCATCCCAATACCTTGAAGTCCTATAGATTTTTCTTTTTCAGCCATAGGCAGAAGGCATTCTTCTTTTTCTGCCATACCACTTGTTGTGTAAGGCGTCTGTATGCAGTAAATTTGTGGTGTCAGTTTAAACTGAATTGAGTATAGATGTGTAGGTTACAACACAAGAAAATGGGATGAATTAGGCATAATTTGACTGAGACATGGCATAACATCTAAAAGAACCACTTTTGTTCTGCACATTATGCATACTTTTCCATTTCTTCTAAGTAAAAATGATCCTTATTAATTTTTTAGAATCTTCCATCATCAAGACATGAAAATTTTCATTAAGTTTTACATCTTCACTGTCTAGGTAGTTAAGGTTACTTTGCTAATAATGTATTCTGAAGATGCCCTGTTTCTGCCCTTTGACTTTCACCTAAGAGTATCTTCATGCTTCCGGGTAAGCTCAAAACTGGGGAAGGTTGGGATTCTGCTCCTGCTAGCACCCTAGCAATCAGCTCTGGAGATGATGAGGAGTATAAGAGGAAATAATCATGATACGGGAAAGAAAATACGTAGTTGATCATATTTAGTGAAAGATAAAGAAAAATGTTCTACTTCTGCTGGGGGCTTGCTTTGACTGTAAAGAATGAAATAAGTTCTCAAACTTTCCAAAAAACATGTTTTGGCTAGCTAGATAGAATATGCCTTCCTATGCAAAAATATATCCCTGAGAATATTCCTGTGAACCATAGAAAAACTTGGGTCAATCTTCTGTGTTATTTCAAGTTTAAGTGGAATAAAAGATGTATGCAATGATGAAAAAAATGATGCCTAGATGAATCTATAATCACATAAATATATAGTACAGGAAGGCTAGCAAGTTGCTGAAATGACATTATAAGGTCTAATTATCTTATGTGGAAAGGAACTGAGGAAATTACAACTGAAGCAGTTTGGACAGCCTATGGCAGTGAATGATCACAATGCTAAAAAGAATCTGTGTCTTAGACTCCCTTCCAAAATGGCAAAAAAAAAGTCCCAAAAACCCTGTCAGTACTCTCCAGTCTAAAACTAATCAGCTTACTGAAAAGAGAGAGATTTGTCATATTTTAAGGCATTTTTGGTAGCATGACAGAAATAATGGATCACGAAAAACAATACTAAGATTTTAAAAAAAAAAATAGAGGAGGCTTTGACATTCAACAAGAAGGGTTAATCTAGCTGTACTTCACTACACACCTGAGACATCATGATGT
The DNA here is from genome assembly GCA_013397795.1 of Orthonyx spaldingii. Taxonomy (NCBI): domain Eukaryota; kingdom Metazoa; phylum Chordata; class Aves; order Passeriformes; family Orthonychidae; genus Orthonyx; species Orthonyx spaldingii. The sequence continues at coordinate 1,293,151 of VZTJ01001769.1, read as the reverse complement.
CTAAACAGTTATTATCAACTTCTTCCCAAACAGTCTATTAAAGAATGATGGTAAAATTCACAGTACATTACTTTCAGATATTTCTGAAGAAAGTTCAGCAGTTTCATGGAAAAAAAGAGGAGGCAGGGCTTCAGAAAAGGTCATAAGGAAAAAAGCAATTAAATAGAATTCAAGCCATTTCTTAAGTCATAGCACACATAAATGGAACAATTCTTAAGGAGAGCATAGGACTTGACACTGGATAGATTTAAAACTTGTCACTGATGATTAACAAATATCAATGTATGATTGCCAATAAAAAGTGCTAAAAAGTATGAAGATGATAACTTTATGTAAAGAATTTTTTTTAAAGTTAAGAAAAGGGTCCCCCATATCTTCCAGGCCTCAAAGAGACCACAGAATTCTCACTGCCCTGAATATGGGGCAGATTAATTCAGCCTACAGTAACAATGCTGTATGGATTAAATATGCTGCATAAGAACTTCAGTATGAGAAACAGCTATATTCAATAAATAGAAATGGTAATAGGATCCTACAGAGTAAAAATTTCAAAGTTTTTTATTTAAATATTTTATATGTTCTGGTCAAGATTAATATATTTCCATGCAGATTTAGTAGACTTCAATAACAGTATAACTTCCAGCTGTTCTGAAATTATTAACATCAATATAATAAAACTTTATCATTACTTTTAGGCTTGAAAAATTTTATTTCAAGTAAAAGGGTTGCAAACAAACAGTCTAGGTAGTTGTGGAGACTGAAACAAAATATTTGGGGAATATCAGTTACTACAGAAAGTGATTAATCCTGCATTTGCCAATATGAAAAGCATTTCAAATAACAAAGTTATAAAAGTAAGAGCATTATGACTTGTGAAAGATACATTTGTCCCTTCACAGTCACAACCCAGCTACTGTCAGCATCTGTGAAGAAATATTCTGTGAGACCTCCTTTTCACTTGCATCCTACAAATTTGACTTCTGATATAAGACAAAATTGACTCTTTCACCAAGGAAAATTTTACCTCTTATTTAGGAGATTTGTTTTACCTATATGCCAAGCAGACAAGCAGAGATTGTTAAAACCTTTTCAACTGTATGCAACATGAATTAAAAACTGTTTGCTTCCTCGTAGTGTTTCTCTTGTGAGGGAATGATTTGAATTTGACATCAAAGAAATCAATTGATCAGTTGTCCCTGCAAAACAGGACAGACATCTTAGTAGGTTAATAAATATCTTTATCAGCAACTGTAGCACTGAAAGTAAAAAAAACTGCTATATGGTAAAATAGCTATCAGGAAAAATTTAGAAGGCTTCCAGATTTAGGGCAATTGATGCACTGGAAGGCTTTGTGAAACTAACAGAGCAAGACTATATTCATCTGGACTGGAAGGAAAGAAATATATTAGTAGAGAAATGTATTAGCAGTTGTCACTCTTCTTCCTTTGCATCAAAGGAAATCGCTTGGCAAGCATCAGGAGAGAAATCTAAATTGTATTAAATAGTTACACTATATTCCAGTAGAGTATAAGAGATGAAGGACTTTCCAAGAACAAAGTGCTGTAGAGCAGTTTGTAACATAGGCACATTAGCCTTATTGAAACAGCTTATCTCCTTCCCAATCAAAAATAACATTTCTGAGGTGGTGAAATAGAGTAATTCTGCATGCAGCTTGTGACTTACTTTCCATAGTGTCTCAAGGCAATAACGAGTATCTTTGTACAAAATCACGCGTCTAATTTTTCTTTCAAGCTGCAGTGCTTTGGAAGCATTTATAATGTTTGCTGACCTATCAGTAGTTTCATTTGGGGGTCGTAAAATTGATTTTTCTCAATTTGACTTTTGAAGCTATGAGATGGGCTTTGATCTGTTGTCCAGATTTGTGGAATAGCCCCAGAAGCAGGTTTTACGCATTAGATGTGGCACCATTTAAAGCATATCAAGAGTGGCACATTTGAAGAAATATCTCCCTGTTTCTTTTTGTATATAAAAAACTTTTATCTGATACATGTTGATGGATCGTGTTCTTTTGATATTGAATGCTTGTGATATTGATATTAAATAAAAGGAATTAATGTGGAACTCAGGAGTACCTATTGGGACATCTTACTGTGCCTCTCCTGTCATTTGAAGTTTCTCATTCAATTTTTGGTATGACTGCATAATAAAATTGAAACATGATTGCAGAATGTATTAACCACCTAAGTCAGTTTAATCTAATTAGGATCAGTAAATTAAGACAGAGCAGGACAGGTTTTGTTGCTTATTGCCAGTCAGAGTAGGCACTCTTGGGATTGCCTAGTTGAGATTCTGATTGTTAACACTTGCTAAGATTTGTGTTTCCCAATCTTTACTACTGCTACTGTGTTTATTCAAAACTCAGTGGATATGTCACCAAATACTGTTATCATCCTATTGTTCTGTTGTGTTGGTAGGTAACTGCCAAGATCATGATATTTTCTCATGGGTGATTGATGACATTGTCTTGATGATGGGATGGTCTGTGTTACAAGTCTAGAAACATGTAAGGTACTTGTGTGTGTGCTAACACCAAAAGCACAAACTGTGGTTCATAGCTCTTGCACCTCAACCTGTTCATTGGGCATGAGTTGTACCTAGGCAGTGTTGTGTCAATGCCTGTCCAGCCAAGATAAGAGCTTTATCATACTGTGAGGATGACGACCTTGCGGTTGACAGTTCTAGTAAAGTTTTGTACGTCAACATGGCTCTGCAGAGCGATAGGTATATTATTTGGTCTTTCTTCCTGCTAGCTTGAGTATTTCTTCATTGCATAGTTTGTCTTATTACATATATATTGCATTTTGCTTGAGATTGACATTAGGATTTGGCCACAGCTTCTGGCTCCAGTACACAAGAAAATGAATGCTGATCTTTCCCATGGTGAAATAAGTGGAACTATGTTGCATTAGCCAAGTTTATCACCAGTACAAGAGGAGGATGAGACAAAGAGTCTGTCAGTGGTTACACAAACATTTCCTTAATGCCATCACCTTTATACCTCCCTGAGAAAGCATGCGTTAAACTCTATTCTGTGGATACAGTGCAATTTTGTATACATACATTTTTTAGTTTGAATAAAAAGAATGAGAATTTATGGTTTTATATCTGAAAATTTCATTCTTCAAGGCGATAATATGGCATTATATTTTCAAGACTGCCTTTTTTAAGTAAGACAGTTGAGTGGTCATATAAGTTTTGATCCCTGTAGGTTCAAAAATAAATTTAATGAAATACTTTTGTGCGGTGAAAACATAAAAGGCTAGGCTTGAATTCCAATTTTCCTATAAGAATCTTGGCAGACAAAAAATTGAAGTAATTTTATTCTTCTAAATGCATTAGTCTGGATTAATAAAAAAAATTATCTTTAACCATTAAATTTGATTACATCACTTGTCTTTTTGTATATAATACATTAATTGTTATACAAGAACAGTAGGATCTCAGTCCACATTTTGTTTGGCTTAAACTGCTCATGAAACTGTGTTAGTTTTCACAAAAATCACCAATTGGCCTACACAGGAATATGTTTAAGTCCCTGACTGTGCACAGAGTTTGACACTCAGAAAATGTACAAAATTCAGTCTCCAAATATTAATCACTATTTAAATCTGGCTTCAAATAATTTTCCTAGTCACTTTCCTAATGTGCCATCACTGAAAACTTTAAGAATGCAACCTGGTAAAATGGCTTTCAATGCCCATGAGTCAATGAAATAAATATGGTCTTTCTCTCTTGTTTGCTTAATGGCTTCTATCTTTTATCTTGTCACATAGTTCAATGGCGTAGAATTACAATAAATTAATTTTGCAATTATCAAACTCTTCAACTTCTCTTTGGCATTTAACGAACCTCAGAATCTGTTTATTGCTTCATATACTTTGCTATCATGAATATTAGCCTTTAATTAACTGGAACTCTAATCTTAATCTTTCTGACTATATTGCAATGAGATATTTTTATTAGCTTGAAGAAGATAGTATTTGTTACTATTTTTCCGATAAATGGAATACTTTCAGAATGACCTTTTTATCAGTAATTATAACAATAGAAACTATAAGAAGGCAAAAGTCATTATAGCAAAGAAAAGCATTGTCTGATTACTTTTTGTGTACTTCACTTAGCAACAAAAAATCACGGAGAAGCCTCAGCTGAGAAAGACCTATAGAGATCACGTGGTCCAGGCTTAGATCAGGAATTGCAAAAAAGTAAAAGAGGAAATCATACACAAAACTTTTCCTCAGGCAGACTGTGCATAGCTAGAATGTCCCAAAGTGGTGTCTGCATTAGAGAATAGTGCTCCATGGTGGTCTCCCTTATAATGAAGAGTGGAAGGAAAAGAAACTGTTTGCAAAAAGTAAGCAGTACTGGCTCAATACAGCCACTCTAGCAAAGGTCTCATATCCTAGGTGTGTCAGATACAAATGAAACAAGTTGTCTTCATGAAATAAAGGAGAGCAAAAGTACTCTTCAGTCATGCAACATTACTGTATCTTCAATGCAGAGACAGTTCCGCTGTCTTTCTGATTGCTGATATTTTTTTATTCTAGACAGACATTAGGCTCATTTCTGTCTTGATCATTTCACTGCTTTGAAGTCAGTTGCTCTTCCTGGTATTTAAAGGTCTCTGTACCTATTGCAGACCAATCTGACAAGAAAAGCATCTTTAAGATAAAGGGGAAAACAACAGCTCTCTCTGTTGAGACTATTCTCAAGTATTTGGTATGCTGCTACTTCTCCAGCTATACACAGTACTTTGGTAGTTATACAGTGCAATATGTGTTAGGAGGGTAAAAAAGTCCGTATTGAAGGAGACAATAATGGCATGTAATATTGAAAAGAGAGATATGATAATAGATAAAATTTATTAATGAAACTTGCTAATAATTGGTTTTAGGAATAACCTTATTTAATATTTTCATTGAAAAAAATCAGGATTGTATAATGAAATTTATAGTTGACATAATGTTTGGAGTTGTTTTTAAAATGGATGAAGATCATGGTGTGACACAGATAGAAGTGGAAGCCTTTGAAAACTGGTGTAATAGAAATTGAATTAAATTTTACATACAAAATACAATATAACGTACTTAAAACTAATGACAAGAAATTGTATTATTAACATTGAGCTCATCATCTGGGAAAGGTAGTTGCTGTGGCAGTTAATCAATGGATAACTATGAGATGCCAGTGTGATGTGGCCATGAGAGACTAAATATAAGGCTGAGAGATCTACCAAACAGACTGTCACATGAAAAATAATACTCATTGTATTTATGATTACTGATAATAAGGATTTAGTCAACCTGAATGGACTTATTTTTCATCAACATTTCCAGTCACAGCTTGCATGTACAGAAACTTTTAGTATTTCCAATACTGACTTTTGGCCAGGAGTTCCATAAATCCACTATTTGCTGCATGAATATATAACTACTTTTGTTTTTTCCAAACTTCTTACTGACTAGATTTTTTTTTAAGTCCCATGCTTTTACTGAAGGAGATAGTGGAAAATCTGTCCTTATCACCTTCTCCATAATGTCATGGTTTTGTAGTTCTTTATTTTATTCCTCTGTAGTAATCATTTTCCCACTTTAATCTGTTTGTGTGAAAGCCGTTCCATACCCTCAGTCATTATGCTCCTCTGAACCTTCTCTAATCCTACCATACCTTTTTTGAGGTGGCAGATCACAGCAGGTATACTACTTAAGATGGAGCTTCTAAGCCTTCATGTAAGGACAGTGCACAACAGAATGGGTTTGATGCCAAGATGCTTCTAGTCCTTCTAGCATCTTTGTTCCTGGATAAAGAATAGGAAGAAATTTAATTAGCATAAACATATTTTCTAGAACATTTTTGAAGTGCAGTAGGAAAAGGCTCATGGCAAATTTATTAACATGAGTTGGGAAGAAGAGAATGTTTGGTATCAGAGAAGATGTAATTTGGGATTGCATTAGCTACCTCTAGTTATGATAGTCTGCTAGAAATAATTCAGATTGTATCTCATGTAATCAAGACAACATATTCTTTATCAATAATTTAAGTTAAAATCTAACAGTGACCTCTAATATTGTACAGAAAGTAATGTTTTAAAGGATGTGTGAAAGACCTGTTTGTGAAAAATATACGAAAAAACAGAGGTGCTTTTCTAGTGGCCTCAAAGCACGGTTACTCTGAGACTTGCCTCAGATGAAACAAAAAACAAAAACCAAAACCAATCCACAAAAAAACAAGTGAAAGTACTTATACTGGTGGCATAGAACAAATTGTTCCTCTGCAGAATAGCAAGTGGAGGTTTATTTACATTGGTTAGAAATGCTTTTCTTGGAGTATTACTCTCAACTGCTGCAGATGTGTTTACTAAGCAAAGTTACAGCTGTGTATATCAAATCTATTTTCACTGGACATGGTCTATCAGTGACAGCAATATGCAACAATAGCCCTTGTTGAAGCAATTTGTAGGAAAGTACAGTGTAGGCATATCACTAGTGGACCCCTTTACCTTGGCCAGTGGAAAATTATGTGAAAACACTTTAGGGGAAAAAAGTGCCAAGTCAAATTTAGATCTGTAGTTAGCAGAGTTAAATTACAGAATAGCATAGATGAATCAGAGAATGTTACAAGTTTACATTCTATTCACTGGAAAGCTGAATGTCTCTACTGCTAGAAACTAATGTAAGGGTCACTGAAGACAAATACAACAATACAAAATACTGGGTATGGTTTATGATCACTGAAGCTCTCCCCTTTTTTTAAAAAAATAACACATTCTAGCAAATCATAAAGGCATTTTTAACAAAAGAGACATGCAGAGAATTGTAGGAAGTTTTTATCCCAGATACACAGCTATAGAGTGTCTCAGTGAAAAATCAGTTGTCAAGGACATTTGAGATTAGTTTAGCTCTCTTAGACTCTTTTAGCATTTGAGATTAGCTTTGTTAATTAGCTTAAACAATAGATTTCTTAAAAGTACTTGGACTTCTATTATCATAGTGCCAATTGTTAGTTGCTGTTACTACCATGTTTGTCTGAGAAAAAGGTTCCTGCATAAGCATTTTGGAATTGGACTGTCATTCAGACTATGTTATATGCTAAACCAGCAATAGCTCAGGTAAGGAACTAAGTGGAGATAAATCAAATTTCCTTACAGGCAGATGGGAGAGGTCTGAGCAAAAGACCTTCATTCTTTCCAGTGCTTCAGCCATCAATACCAAAGGACTAGAAGTCATATTAAAGCAAAATCTACAGTATTTGGGGAAGGGATATGCTGAAAGAGATTACCTAATCTCATTACCTAATGACTAGGGAAAGACAGTCGAAGGTCTGAACAGTAATATTAGTTGGAAATCAAGTCAAATTACTTCTAGAAAGAAACAAACAGAAAAAGGAGAAATACTTAATTTCCAACCACCTCTACTACATAATATCAATACCTTATTTGTGTTACGTTTTTGCTTAAAAATTCTGTGATAGTGGAGAGGTCTACTTTAAAATATAACCAGTTTTTATGGGACAATCTCAAAGTGGCAAAGAAAAAAAAGCAGTTAACAAAACCTGTAGATCTTTACCAAAGTGTACTTTCAAAAAAGTGAAGTGTAGCATGTAAAGAAAGCAAACTATAAGATTTGGGAGTTCAGTATTATTCTTTTATATCTATTTTAAGTCAGGCTTTAGGCTTTTTTCTAAAAATATATTACCACTAAACCATGGGTTTGTTTTGTTTGGCTTTTTTCTTTTTAAGGTAAGAGGGCCCCCACCTGCGGGATCAGTAAAACAAAGACCAGCAAAACGCACAGCTTTTCGCAAGTTTTATGACAGAGGAGACTTTCCAATTGCTGTTCAGCATGATAGTATAGGAAACAAAATCGCCTGGAAGGTAAGGCTTGGCACAGCTGTGACAACCAGCTGAGCTTATTGAAGTGACATCTCTCATTGTCAAACAAAGTTAGCTTGCAAGTAAATACACTGAAATAATTTCTTAGCAAATAGAAGATGGTGGGAAAGTCATTAGAGAAAGGCCCCTGAGTCAGCTGTCTGCCTTGGCTAACAATTAAATTATATGCTGCAGAAAGGAAGATGACAGAGTTGCTTTGCCTTAGAGAATTGTCTTCTGCCCAATTCATCTCTATTTTTATGAGGACTTGGCAATGCAGCCTGTTTCAGGCAGTCCATCAAGTGATGGAAGTGGCTGGATACAGTGAGCAGCAGCCATTTATCTCCCCCAGATTTCACCTTCCTGCAGGACACTTCCAAATAGAAGCTTTAATTACCTAAATGGATAGGTCAAGATTGCCTGCTCCCTGAAAATGCAGAGCAGAATACAAACGAAGGCAGATTCTCATTCCACGGCTGTACTCTCAGTCTCCAGCATATGTCAGACAGCGTAATCGCTGTCATACGTGCCTCTGTTACAGGCTGACCTCCGCTGCTGAAACCATTACAGCTCCGACATTTCTCTGACAAAAGGTTAATTGGCTTCAAAATAAATGTATTGCCTAATGACTCCATTCTAATGCGCCTGTGTTTCTCTCTAAAATGCTTGCTGATGTTATTTGTAAAACTTGCCAATCTTCTAAGTAACTACTGCAGACTTTTAAATTTAATTTAAAAAATGAATGCTGATCTTTAACCTACTCCTACTATTTAATTATTTTGGTTATCATTAATTACTTTATTTTTTGTCTTATTTATTGGACTAGAATAAGATTTTGCTGCAAGCAATGATAGTTACAGAAAATGAACATGATATGCATGAAGAAAATGTGTCAGATTTGTAGAATGTTTTAAATTGTTCATGTCCATGGCATGGTACCAAATTTAAATGTAAAGTCAACACTAAAAGGAGGGATTTTGCAATTTTATAACTGATTCTTCTTGTAATGAAGCCAACAGGATTAGCACTGTAGTGTGGTAAGTAGTACAATATTTAATAGCAACTAAATTTTTAAGGTATCTCTTTTGTTTATTGAAATATAGAAGAAAGATTTGTGCTACTATTTTGTTGAATCAGCACAAGGAACAATTAGTAGTTCTTGCAGCAAAGGGAATCTCTATTCCAAAAGACTTTACCCATAATTGGGATGAGATTCCAGTGCAATTGGGCTTTAGGCAACACTAGAAATTCTCTTATAGGACTAAAACTCACAGGCTTACAAGTTAATCCTACATTCTGATCTTTCATCACCAGGTAAGACCCAAAGGTGATTTTCAAGCAACTGCAAAAAAATCTGCACAATTTAGTTTTCATCTTGAGGCTTTGTAATTTCTGGTTTCTCAAAATCAAACTGAGAGGTACAGAAATACTGCTGGACTGGCATTCCACTAGATGATGCTAGTGACTGCTTAGTGACTTAGGACATGAGACAATGAAATGAAGCTGCATAAGATGTTCAGATGGGACATTATGAGAGGGTGGTTGGTCACTGGAACAGATTCCCAGGGAAGTGGTCACCGCACCAAACCTGTTAGTTTCTGGATGATGCTCTTGGTCATATGATTTAGATTTAGGTAGCCCTGTGAGGAGAAAGGAGTTGTATTTGATGATCCTCTGGATCACTTCCAACTTGCTAACGTATCTACAAGCCTTCCAAACATAGATGCATGCTAAAGTGAGTGTTTGATTCCTGTATCTGACAGTTTTAATTTTTGGAAAACATACGACCTTGAACAGTCAAAACAGCAGTCTTTAGTTGAAGATCCAGCATGTATTTTTTCTTAACAAAATTTGAAGTGTTATAGACCTAATGTCCACCTACTGCAGTAAAACACTGGCTTTTAGCTAGTGCAATGTAGGACTGAGGTGTTATGCAAGAGTTATTTTTGCTATTCTGCTAATCCTTTCTTGTGAAACAAAGTATCAGAACTTCACCATGAATGCAAGTAAGCAGCACAGTGGTGGATGATTCCATTCCTATGTTAGTGTATGTTCAGATCTAACCTTATTTCCCTTACTCCATGCCACTCTATTTAGTCATAAATCAATCCCGACTGAGTTCTGTGAAAGGCACTCAAGAAAACAATACTGAGGTAGTAGAGTTACTTGAGGCTATTGTTTAGTTTGACATGCAGCTGTCATTGATTATTGTGCAGTTTCAGTAGATGAACCAGGCAAACTGGCATTTTCCAGTTCAAACTTTACATTAAATACCTTCTGAAGTCTTAGAGACTACCCAGAGCTGCAAAAGGGTGAGAATGTTGTTCATCATTAGCTGATACTTAAAGGCACAGATAAACTAAGGTCTGTATTTTTCACTTGCTTTAAGGACATAGTTGCACTATCCAAAAGACATCTAATGGCTAAAATTCATCAGTTCGTCATATTTAATTGTATATCTGATTAAAGAAGTTAATTTTTTAGTAATATATTTTACTCAGTACTGCTTAAAGTCATGACAATTGAAAAGATATTTTACTGATGAAATATGTCAAGGCAAATGTCCTATAAAAGCTTGGCTGAACAATACTTATTTGCATGAATCATGATTGAGTGGAAGGATAAAAAGAAGAAATAAATGGTAACTGTGATATTTTAATCCTGCTATAATTGCACAAAATCAATGTTTTATTTTGAGAGGGATTTTTTTTGCTCTGTATAGTTATAATATATATCATGGTTCATTTTACTCTTGTTAGTTTGTCTATCAAGTAGTACATGAAAGAAAATGCAGGAGGGTCTCAGAAACATGATTTTTTACTGACAAAGGAAAAATTCTACAGAATTTTGTTCTTTCCTGCAAAATATACAGCTGTATTTTATTTGCTTCTTTGTTTGTTTTTATAATTACTGAAACAAAACCGTAATTGTCAGACATTATTTTTTTAAGCACTTTGAACGCTTGTTCACTATATTGTAATTTTGTGGACAGAATACAGTCATTTTCAGCCAGAGCAGGAAAATCTGAAATGCTTTAATATATGTGAATTGTATTTGGTTAATATGTACCAAAAATACACACAAATGCTCCTGGATATTGTGACAGTTCTGCATATCTCTAATTTTAAGCCCATGAGTAATTACTTATAAGGGCTGGCTAAGTGTAATTGCGGTTGTAGACCTAGATAAAATATAAATTTAAACTTTAGGAACTATGTAGAACTATTTCTGAGTAACTGCATGTGTTGCACATTTAATTACAAAATAACAGTGCTTTGCTGTTGTTATATAGCATAATGTTTTCCAAAAAGCACTGAATTTAGAAAGAGGCATTCTTGCTCCATATTAATCCTAAGCTTAAACAAGATTAAACTGTGCAGATAAACCATAGTGTTTACCTTGGTGTCTTTTCTTGAAAAAAAGGAATCAAAGCAAATTAGATCTCACTAGAGGACTGTTATAGCCAGATGTGTGTTCTTGGTGAATTCTCAGACTAAGCCTGAGTCTAAGTGTAGACAGGCATCTGTTTTAATATTTCTGTAATGCTGTCATTCTGGCTGGTAAGTTTTACTGTTGCAAGTTCAAATAAACCTGTTTCAACCTAACGGAAGAAAAAAATCTGAAAAGATAATATCCACTTATAACATATTATATACAAGAACTGGAAATCAAACCTGGTTTTTAAGAATACCATTCAGAAAAAAAAAGGATGATAAAGACTCTGATAATGCCAAAGCAAAATTATGTGGTTCTAGAGGATATAATTGCATATTTTTCTAAAAGAAGAAGGCATAACTGACTTGGGGTTCCTAATGTTTGTTTCCAAATCTGGAGAAAAGTCATTTTCAAAAAGTGAATATAGAGAATGACTAGTTAATTATGTCTGTGAAAACAAGATATAACTCGCTAAACAAATTTCTGGCTTTGATTGCAATTAAACTAAAAAAATAATTTCAAAATGAATTCCAGACTTTTCATCCCCATTCAGTGGATGTACTAGCAGTCAGTGAATTCTTTGCTAAATAGCATACACTCAATGTAACATTTTAACATCTAATTTGAAGCCTTTGTTTTTATCCTTCCTTGGTAATCATAAAGAGAACTATATATATATATCAGTGCCTTAAAATTTCTGCAAATAGTTAATGCTTATGTTGCTTTTATAAAGTCATTTTTAAGATCTGGATATAAACAACTTCTTTGATTGAGTTATGGAACAAATGTTCAAGGGTCTTTCCAAATATGATGCGTTTGATTTTTTCCACTAAGAGAGAATGAATAATAATGGTATGATTTGAAAGTGTATTTGTAATGTGTATTAAACGTAAAACTTGGGGACATAAATTGTTGTTAATTTAGAATTAGATAATATTGGAAAGTGATCTTTATATCAAAAGAATGTACTAAAATATTTATAAGTCTTTTGACTACTTTTGTGGGATCCCACAGTTCTTTTTCAGTTTATGTATATTGCAATTTTATTTCAAAATGTATTAATACACTCTTTTACACAATCTCATACCAAGCTATGAATAATAAAAGCTCATAGTTCAGGTCTGAAAAGGGCTTCCATTTTTAAATATACGATACTGAATTAAAAAAGGTCAGAATGCAATTAAACCTTTGACTAAGGAAGTTGATAAAACCAAGAAAGAATTTCTGAATTATAAAGTATGTGTTTGAAATGCAGTCTTTCTGTATCAAACAGAAAGGCATCAGAATGTTTGAAAAATTATTTTTTAAGGAGTAGAGTTAATTATGCAAGTCATTATGCAGGGGTAGAAAAAGCTTCTATTCTTCAAAAGAACTGTAGCAATTTCAGAGAAATGAAAACCAAATTCAGAAACTCAAACTTTTTAGGCAAGATGTCAACATGAACATGATTTCCATCTTTTGGGATTTATGAGGTTTTTTTCCAGAGTATCTATGTTTACTAAGGACATGACTTTTACTTTAGTAGTACTTTAGTTTCTCTTCATCTCCTCTTTCCTACACTTTTTTTTCCCCCCCGGAGCTAGTAGCAAAATTATTTCTTTGTGATAGAAACTAAATACTGTGGTGAAAGAAAGTGATTTGCATTCAACACCATGAATTTGGAATGCGCATACATTTTCTCCTTACACCTACTACTGAAGGTTGTTTTTAGTAGTAGGGACTACAAATAATTTGAACATTCCATAGACTACGATTTTTATTAGTATGTTGTATACTAGTTTACACAGAATTCTCAACTGCTATGATTAAGCTGGTACCTACATCCAGCAGTAAGAAAAAAAGGTTTTATTTATTTGTTTTGGTGGTGGTTTTAGTTTTGTTTTGGTTAGTTGGTTTGAGTGTTGGACTTTGTTTTGAGGTTTTCTCTATAAAATAACTTGGTTTTAAATTTTGTTTTCTTTTCCTGGAAGTGGAGTCTTTTTTGCTTGCTTGAGGGGTAAGTTTTAAGAGAGTGAAAATGCTTTTTTTTTTGCATCAACCAATATAGTTGGAGGGGAGACAGGCTTTCATTTGCAGAGCTTTCAATTAATGTCTTGGTATTTTTCATTTTTGTAGCATTGTTTTGCCATTAAACCACATGAATAAACACTGTATGTTATTCACTATGTAGTATCAAGTAAACTTAGGTAACACTTTCCAAAGTTCAAATCCCCAAACAAATTAAAAGTAATTGGATGGAGCTCGTTTACCCTACAGAATGACCCCATTATTATACTGTCATCTTGCAATTTGTGTAATTCAAGATGTAATTCAAACAGCTGAGGAGTTTTAAGCTTATTGCCATCTAAGGGGGAGGTTCAACTTTGCTTCACCTCTTCTACTGTCTATTTCTAAAGCATACTTGACACTGGCACTGACGCTTATCAAAGCCCTCTGTGAGTAATTTTATCTCACTAACTCAGGAAGAGAAGGTGGGTGTGTTTTTTCTTGATAAGGAGCATGTTCATAGTCCTGGAAACTTTGATTACATGACAGTCTATGAGTCCTAATGCTGTGTGTTGGTGAAGACGAGAGAAACAGTAGTGAAGTACAGTGAAAAATATGAGAGAGTTGAGGGATTTCAAAACTTTTTCTTTCAACAGTGATGAACTGCTAGATTAGTTTAGCTGTTCATGGAATTGTAGCCTCACATTTCTGAAAGGAAAGAGAAAAAACTGCTGTGAAAAATAATACTTTTTTAAAATTTATTTTCAGATAGACATTTTTTTTGCTTTGATTTTTTGTTAAACTGTATTTATTGTCTTCTTAGTAAAAACTGTTGAGAGGACATTGTAAAAAACTGGTAAATCCCCTACAAGTGTTGTCATGCAGAATGAAAGCTTTTTGCAAGCTTATGTAGAAAGAAGAGCAGTCATATGTCATACGTAGACACAGTTGGTACAGCACAGAGTGGTGTTAGTTTATCTTTTATTTAATGTCTTCGTTAGTGTTTTAAGCAATAGTTCAGTTTTCTGCTGCGATTGACCTCTGTTTATCTTTCCCAGAGGACTCCTTTTTAAAAATCATTCCAGTGATCCTTTTTAAGCCTGTCTCCAATACAAGTGCATTGGGATAACAGAAAATTGCAGTGTGGATTCAAGGAAAGGCAACTGAAAGCAATAATTTATTAAGCCAGAAATAATACATAATAACTTAGAGAACCTAGAAGTATGAATTGAGGTAAAGAAGTAAAGTCTTGAAGAAGCAAATTTTAAATGCTGCCTGTGGGAAAAAAAACCCCACAATTGTATTAACAGATACAGTGTAAAGGAATAATTTGGAAAATAATATTTATTTTTTCTTAAAGGAAAGTAAACCCCTCAGTTTTCTATGAATACAGTAATACAGCAAACTCTGTGGCATGGTAGCAAGAAAGAAGTATTCAACTTTAAACTAAAAATAGCAATGGCTTGGTTGCATCATCTTAGGTCGGAAGTTATTAATAATCTGTATACTATGGCTTACTGCAGCAAGCATAAGCAAATAGTGTGCATAAACAATTGTGTTTAGACAAATGTCATTCATCATTCTTTATGACTGTGAATTAGTACCCAACTAATCACTACCAGAAGTGTTGCCTTGGCTGATATGCATGTCACTTTTTCTTAGAGATTGTTAAAAATTGCCATCATAAGACTGTTCTGGTTTTGTTTTTTTAAATGCAGAACACTTAGAAATAGGCACATCTTAATGACTATGACCTGATTTTCATTTAATGTAAGCTCCTTTCAATTTCTTGAACAATGTTATGTAGAACTGTACATATGTCCACTCTACAACCCTAGGTCATAAAAAGTGAGAATAAATGAGATATATATTCTAGCAAATAAAACAACAAAATTTCCATTGACTGCTATAGAATGGGGTCCTTACTGCCAGATGTAAATATTATTCATCATCCTGTCCCTTTTTCTCCCTATGATATTACAAATTTTCCTATGATCTATTAAGTTTTTAGTTGATAAGGCTCACACAAATCCATTTTTGATCAACTGTCATGGAATCACAGAATCATGGAACCATACAATTCTAGGTTGCAGGGAGACCTCAATGATCATCTGGTCCAATCTTTGTTGGCAAAAGCATAGTCTAGCAAAGATTACCCAGCAGCCTGTCCATCTATAAATTATAAAGGCTAAGATAATTGGGATTTTTTGTCCTGGATAAAAGGAGGTTTCAGAATGACCTAATTGTAGCCTTTCAGTACCTGAAGAGAGCCTACAAGAGAGATAGAGATTTTACAAGGGCATGTAGTAACAAGACAAGGGGTAGTGGCTTTAAACTGACAGAGAGTAAGTGTAGATTACATATTGGGAAGAAATTCTTTGCTGTGTGGCTGGTGAGGCACTGCAACAGGTTGTCTAGAGAATTTGTGGTTGCCCTGTCCCTGGAAGTGTTCAAGGCCAGACTGAGCAACCTTTGGTATGATCTGGTGGAAGGTGTCCCTGCCCACAGTGAAGGGGTTGGAACCAGGTGATCTTTAAGGTCCCTTCCAACACAGACCATTCTGTGATTCTACAATAATGTCCCAAGTTATGAAAGTTCTAGAACTTATGATCATCCTTTTTAACAACTGCCAATTCAAATCTATGTCTTAAATCTAAGAAAGTGTTAGTTTTGATCTAATTACATTTATATTTAACAATGTGTTAATTTTATGTTTATATGCAATATGTTTATAGTTGGATTTTTTAAAAAGTTGCTATTTATATTGACTCTAGCATTTTATGTGACATGGCTTAGTTTAACCATCTTTCAGTTTAATGATTTACAGACTAAAATAGGGTACCAAGCTGATATCCTTTAATTAAGGCAACATTTTCTAAGTTGTTGAGTAACTCTGGGTACTTCCAGTTTCCATTCCAAGGTACATGTAGACACAGAAAGTATTGCAACAATAGGTTTCTCAAGTCTGACATTTCTGTGTTCATTTGATCCCACCCCTAATAACACTAATTCCAAATAAATTTATCATATTCAAATCTTACTTTTCAAAAGCACTATGCTAGATTTAATTTTCTGTTGAAAAATTTCTTAATAATAGTGCAGGTCTTAGAAGAAATGTGAGATGTTAGAGATTAAAAAAGAATCGTGTCAAAATGCTACTGCAAAACCCTGTAGCAAAACACTATGTTTTTATGAAATCCCATAATAATCATTGTGACTATTTCAGTGCTTACCAACATTCTCACTGGCTGATTTTACTTTTTACATTTAAACTAGTATTTGTGGTGAAACACTGAGTTATGTCATGTTATGTATTAGAGGTTACTCAATGCAATCCCTCCTTTTTACCACTTGTGGCTCACAAGTAATGTGATTGTAAAAGGTAACTCTTTCTAGAGTTAGATTTTTTACAGCCCTCTATTTCTTTCATATTTATAATTTATTAATTTGATGAAAGCTCTTTTTTCTGTGCTCAGAAAACATACCATATTTTTTAAAAATATGACATGTCCATTTACTTAACAGCTGAATAATATGTTTTCCTTAAGAAGTAAAGGTTTTCCTGCAAATGTGTAAGATCTCCTTTCTTTTAACAACATCAATGCTGAATCTGGGGAGTAGTGTTGAGATAGATTCTAAAAAAGCCTTCCAAAGAATAGTGACAGTTTACCTGATTCCTATAGTACAAAGTAGACATATTTCTTTCATTGATTCCTCTGTGGCTAATTAATAGTTGCAACTTATTCCAGGATTCTAGAAAACAGTAATGTTGTGGCAGTTAATTTACTGTTCCTTTTTCCCTGAATACACAATAAAAGCCATTCCTTTATTTGATGTAATTTGCCATCTCTTGAAAGTGTATGGAATGAAAACTCAGCCATGTATCAGAAATAACTTTAATTTAAATTTGCTAAATGACCTCTGAAAGCTAGATGAAAGATTTTCTGCTGAATGGGCTGGTGCTCCCTGCCTGTATAATTTATGTGAGAAATTAGTGTGAATGGTTCACTTTTATGGAGCAGTGCTGCTTGTAGTAAGCCTGCAGAAACAATTTTCCCCCAAGCCTCCATCTGTTCTCCAAACCAGGGCATATGCCATCTCATTGAGCTTGAAAGTCAACTGATTTATAACTCCTGAAAAGTACATAGATTGAAAAGAAAGGTCGACTGCTGCAATGTGACAATGATTTGCTAGGTACTTGGATAAAGACAATTCACATGACTATGGACTTCAGAGGACACAAGTGGTGGTGTAAGCTTTGGAAATTGGTAAATTGACATGTAGGACAAAACCAAATTGCTCCTCCTCCTTCAGGTAAGCAGAAACCTTTCTTCTTAAAGATGGAAACATTTTAGAAAGTAAGTAGTTAATATAGACAAGACTTCTTGTTATACTTGTTATATTCAGGCATAGTAAGCTTTTCCTAGCTACGAAATTTGCCATCTAGAAGTGCCAGGATTTGTTCCACTTTAATCTTTAAGCTACAAGCAGAAACATCTGTCTTTAAAAGTTCATCTTGTTTTGTTAGAAAGTTTTGTTCAGTGCCACAAACATAGCATTGGTGAGTTTTCTCTCTCTATCCTGAAGATGATTTCTGAGCCCTATCCAATTAATGGATGACTTGTTCTCTGGCCATTAGTTATCAGTGTTCCTCCTTTTACCCAAATATTGCAGAATTCTCTGGCAAGTGACAAAACAAATGGAATTGACAGCATAAAAATCCATGTGGGTTTGATGTTTTCATTTCTAGTAGTCATATACTGTGACCATTCTCCTTTGAGACTCAGATACTGAATAATTTCTTCACTACTTTTTCTTATCAATTCTGATTTTTTAAATAAGGTAAAAAATGGCATAGAGTTAAGTGTATTTTTTATTAAGAAAGAAATGTAGAAATTATACAGTCTGAAATTATACAGTATAAAAATTTGGGGCAGATTTTGCCTTGAAAAACACAAAAGTGTAGTATAAAAAGTTCATGTGAATAGCAAGAAGAGTCATCCCCTACAGTTATGAACTTATTGCTTGTTGAGGTATTTGTAGCATCTGTTAGAAAAAAAAAGCCTTTGTAGCTTTCCATAATCATCTGGTTTTATGTAGACATGGATATCCTGACCTAGCTCACACAAACAAGTATACTTACTGAACAACATATAATTCAGTGAAGAAAAGCAGAGCAGTGCCGATAAACTAGATTATCATTATCAATCATTTCTTTTGTATAAATATAAGTCAGTACCCAACATAGGTACTGGATATTCATATATTGTGTATGCTGTTGACTGACGAAAGATGATGAAAATGTTGAGCTAAGAAACTATGACAATTAAATACAAATTGTAAGTACCTTATTTTGCTGTAAGAGTGTTGAAGAGGTATGTTAAAGAGTTATAATGCAGCTTATAAAATCATAAGATGTGTAAAAGAATGTGAAGCATTTAAGAAAACTTCTTACACTATGTCTACAAAATTAACAGAGAAAAGTTCACTATCACTGGAAATATATATTCTAAAACCATATTCAGTGAATGTGTCTACTTTGGGAATGTATTTTTTGTGGATGTCTGTTCTCATCAGTTTTGTGACAAACACTATATATTTTGTTAATTTTTCATTATTTCATTTTTGTTGTCCACTATATATTAGACATATATATATATATTTGCATGAGGCACATTTATCTCTCTCATTTCCATTTCATTTCCTATGTTACTTTCAAAGCATAAATTAATTCATCATCATTTCAGTATCATATTCTCATCACTAACCTCACTGAATGTTTCACATCAAATTCATGTTCACATCTACTATGCTACTGAATTCTGATCTGGCCTAAGGACTGCTCTCATTCCTCACATTGTTATTCTGTAAAATAATAGTATCTCTTTGCTAATAGTACCTATTTTATTGTCCTTTTGCTTTCTTCCACCTTGGTTTTATCATCTGTATCTCCTCTTGCATAACTGTGAAGGGCTTGTCTTCATGAGAAATTATTCATGAAGATAACTCAGCAGGATGTGGTTTAAGTAAAGAATGTGTTTTACATATATTTTCTAATGAAGTAAGTGTGTCCTTGGACAGAAATAATTTGGATTAAGATTGATGAAAACTTCCTAAAACAGCAAGACCTAAATTTTAGACTTTCTTTTTCTTTCCCTAATTTCCCTCATCCTGTGAAAGTTGTTGACAACTTGGTTTGATGAAATATAAATCTGGCATGAAAGAGATCTGTTCCTGCAAATATGTAAGCATGCATTTAATGCCTTGTGATTAAACCCACTGAAGCAATTTGCTTGCACTATGTAGCAGTGGTGTGAGATATACCTACCTCTACAATGAGAAAAAGATATTTCCATTTGTTTGTTTTCAATCATAATGATGTAGCTTCCTTAAGAAGTGCTAGTTTCAAATTAATATTGTTGCATCTTTAAGACATTAGAGATCTTAAAAATTCAGTTCATTTAGAAGTGTCTGATAAAATCTCTGTTAAGGTGATTGAATTATGTGTTTTATAAAAAAAAGAAGACTGACCCTATATTTACATTTCAAATAGCACTGCTAATTTTTGACTTTTGAGTAGTAGTAGCATGTGGTAGTTTATCAGAGCAAAAATAAAATATCTTAAATATTTAAATGAGATAGTTCCCTTTGGCTTGAGCTTTGCACATTAAAGCTCAGGAAACAGACAATTGTGGGGAATTATGAATACTACAGTTGTAGTAAGTGACAGAATCTGTGGGTTGCTAGTATGCTCTACTGTGGCTTACTTCAATATCATGCAAAAAAATGTGTCTTACTTTGGTTTGAAAGATACATAGTCTCCCTGCAATGAAAAAATCTAAGTAGGTGTAGAACCTGGTAGAATTCTTAATTTAGAATATCAGAGTTAAACCCCTCAATAACCTAACTGGCACATTAGACTTAAAAATAATTAATTTAAATCTCATGCATTGTTTTCAAATTAATATTATATTCATATATGCAAGTAAATCCGTGACTTATTTAAAGAACCATTATAAAAAGATAGACAAATGAAAATCACAAATGATGGTCTTTAAAGAGATACAAATACTCGGATGAATATCTTCTCAGGCTATCATGAGACTAAAAAAGGGTGTTGCTTCCAGGGTAATTGAAACTTCAGTCTGAATGCAGATCTCCTTAGAAATATGAGTTCTATTGTAATGTAGTGGATCTTGTCTCATAATGAAGATTATGTGCATTGAAGTACAGTTCTACTGTCAAAAAGTAACACAGTCAATATTGCCCTGTTCTCTTCATATCCAAACAAATTCTGCTAGGGTCAGAAGCCAGTGGTGGCACACTTCATAATCATAAATACTTATATGTGCCTGTACAGTAAGTGATGTTCCCATTCTGTGCTTCTTATCTTGTCCTTTCAGGCTCTTAAAAAGGCCAGTTCAGATTGGAGACTCCTACTTTGCCTTGCCATTTAATAACAGCATTGGAACATTGCTGCTCTTACGATTCCTAAAGTGGTAGACAGGGGCCGTGGATAAAGCCCATATTTGATGCAGAAACATTCCTTTCAACAAAGCTCAGGCTAGAGTGTCAATTTTACACTTGAACTCAGGTGAATTTAAGTTTCCTTCAAGTTATTGCTTACCTTGTGCTTCCACAGTGTGAAAGACAAAGTGCATTAACTTACCTTAATATGATTTTTTTGCTTAATATGTTCACAGATCAGTTCAAATGCTAGCTGAAAAAAAGCAAACAAAAAACAACAAAAGCCAAACCACATATTAATCAGGTGAAAACTGCAGGTCTTTTTATGTCTGTTCCAAAATCTAACCTTCTGTTCCTATGCAGCAGTTTGGGTGAAACCACAGACAATTATAAATTGATACAAAAGGGCATAGTATACATTTGTTTGGAAATTTGTATTCCATCGTTATTAAGCCTACTTTCCTCCTTTCAGAGTTAAAATAAACTTGCCTGTTTAAAGTTCTTGCTGACATACAGCTCTCAGGGGTTGATTCATTTTGAGCTCAAATAGAGTTGCCAATTTTCTAATCTAGCTGGAAATTTCTAGCTTAAGCTAGAGATGAGGAAAGCTGCATTTTTGCTTTCTAGCATTAAATCTGTATTTTATGTCTTCTTTCTGCTTTACCATTTTTTATTCCTTATATGCTTTGTTGCTTTTCTGAGGAGACTGGAAAAAATACGCTGTCTAAAACTCTTCAGTAATATCACTGAAATTGCCCTATTCTTTTTTTGACAAACTATATGAAGCATATAGCCAGAGTTCTAATACTACAAACCCTCCCCAAAATGAGAAAATATTGGTTTTTTAGATAAAGTTTATCTGATAAGGAAAAACTTTGATCTTTATTGAATTTATGCATGGATTTTTATTAACTTGAACTTACGCAAAATAATTCCTTCACAAATTAAATCAGAAATACATTGCATATTATTTGCAATATATTTATCATCAACTGGGATATATTTGATTTATTATTTCTGTGAGATAATAGAAGGTCATAAAAATCAGTCCACCTACAACAGAAGTCCTTAAGGTATGTATGTTTGGAAGCAAGTGTGGAAAGGTGAAGTGGATACAACTTTCTGTTCACATAGCTCCTGATATCAGTCCCCCAGTGATCTCTTGTCTCCAGACATTCATAATAACAGAAAACAAGGTTATGTTTACGTGTTCTTGTGAAGAGAGTTGCAGCCAATTAGGACAATAGTTTGGTCTCAAGGAACAAACTTACATGGATTTACCACTTCAGAATGTGATTTAGACTATCTGACTGACTGCATGAAGTTGATTTCAAATGCTTACATGATTAGAATAGAATAGAATACAATACAATACAATATTTCAGTTGGAAGGGACATACCATGATAATCCAGTCCACTGCCTGACCACTTCCTGATGCATTAGTTACATAAAACTAGTAACCACCAGTAATAACAATCACGGAGAGCAGGAGCTTTAGCCCTATGCATTTTCCCCAGGTAGTTGTTTATTTATGCATTATGAATCCTAGATTATCAATCTATGCTTTTTAAATATAACCTAATATGATGATATCATCTAATATATTGATTATCATATTAGAATAATCTTTTGAAAATATCTTTCAAGAAGTGATTTAATTGTTAGATTTCCACTAGCTGTAGTTCAGAATTCCAGTTACTGGTTAGCATTGGGTTATTTGATGAAAATTTAAAGGTAGCAAATACACGTTGGGACTGCTAGAATTGTGCTGTTGCTCTTAATCTTTTATTTTATCAAAGAGGTTTGCTGATAAGCCTTAGAATCTAGAAGTGAGTTCTCTCTAAGAGTGAAGCATGTTTTCTCTGCTTTAATAATTAATTCTGTACCCATGTATATTTCATTATAAAGTGGCAGCCTTTTATACTGCTGTTACTTCTGTAAGGAAGTCAAAACTATTCCATCCTTACACAGAGTAGGGGATAATGTGCACAAGCACATTAGAATGGCTTTTCTAAGTTTTTATGTTTAAAACAATATTTTCGTATCAGCTAAGAAATATCTTTGCTTATATCCACATTCTCACCTGCAGATTATGAAACAGATGGTAGAACAGGATAAGCCACTAAGATATTATGTAGATAAAAACTCCTGCCTTTTATTTCCAAATGGGTTTTTTTGAAGTAGTTATGTCTGATCTGAACTGATGTTATATGAAAATGATTTGATTCAGGTCTTCCATATTATACCATACAAATAAAATTTCACTAAACCAATAGAAACTACCTAAGACCTACCAAGAAATAATGTGTACCTGCATGGAATTATTTACAGTTGCTCAGTAATACATAGTACCTGAGTCACATTTGGTAGGTATTTGTTTCAGAATATTTTAAAATACTTGGTGAAGTTGTTAAATAGTTAAGTTCTTTGTTTGCAAATTCCCATTTAAGTCAATCTATCTAAATCCCAGATTTAGTGGACCAAATATTTTGTTCTAACTGTACTTGTTTTTTACTCCTATTTATTTCTAACTTTAAATGTGTATGAGGTTTTTTTTTTCTCATAGAAATGTTTAACCTATTCTCCAATATATGCTACATTTTAATGAAGAACCATAACAAAGCCATTTTCAAGACCTCCTAAAGAAACACCTTCTAGTTAAGGTACAACTTAAAATATCACATATTTCCCCAGTTGCCTACAACTTCATTGATATTTCAATAACTTAAATATGTTCAAACCATTCATTCCTCCTTAGCAAAAAGTGTTATATCTATATCCTATCCAATGCTCATCATATCTTTTTATTTTAGTATGGGTTTTTTTAAGTTTCAATGTTATTACCAACTAGGGATGTAATAACTACTGTTCTGTAATTTCTGGAAGGTTATTACTTTTCCTGATCATCAGATCTTTGGGCCAGTTGTTACTATTAATCACTGCATGAATGTTTTCTAGACCGTTAACCACTCTGCAGTCCTTTCAAACTCCCTTTCAAACTCTTGTTTAATTTGTGAGTTTATTCCAGAATCTTTTGTTCATTTTATTGGTTGGGTTAGCCTAGGCAAGAGAAAGCTAATCAAGATCTAATTACAGTCTTCCAGTGCCTAAAGGGGTGTTATGGAGGAGGGAGAGCCAGACACTTTTCATTGGTATGCAACAGAAAGTGAAAAGGCAGCAGTCACAATTAGCACTAAAGAAAATTTCAGCTGGATAGTAGAAAAATAGTTATCCATGTTTGGGGCAGGTAATTGAATGAGATGATCTCCAAAGGTCTCTTCCAAAGTAAATTATCCTGTGATTCTATGAAATTAGATGGACGAGCCTGTTATTTTGTATTTCTGCATTACCTTTCTTTTGAATTGTCATAACATACTGCTGCTTAATGAATAAGACTTTCCTGTCCTTCTGAAACATAGGTGTTTTACAGATAAAGAAAGTGAAGCACAAAAATAATGGTATAGCTTTAAATGTGTAACAGACTTAATTTGTTCTATTATATTCTTAACAATGCTTTAACTTAAAACCACATCTTTACCATGTGCAGTATTTATACATACATACGTATTTTTCAGTACATACTTGTTATCGCTTTCTAGCCATATCAGGTAAGTTTACAATTGTATTCATAAGATGTCTGAGATTTATGTTCATGTTCAGTTTACCATAACTAAATGCTAAATGTAAAAACACCTCCAGCTTTAGATCCTACAGTCAACACACTAAAAGCTCTCTAAACTTGTGTCAGTCTAATTCTTCTTGAAGGCTTTGATATTGATGTAGCTTACTGAAGAATATCCCCTTTTCATACAGGAAAGCCAGAAATGTTTAAAATTAGTATGATTAGTCTATTGACAATGTACGAAGTGCTTTGGGCCTCTAAATTTCATGTGATTCAAATTACCAGAAGACTTTTAACAATACCTGTCATGTAGAATCAGGTTCTAAAAGTGACTGAAGTGGACAGGCTTATCTGTTTTCTCTTTAACTTAAAAATCAAATGAGGAAAAAAGCATCTAATACCTCACAAATCTTCTGCCAAGCTACTGAATACCAGAACCTAGAGGCAATATATGGAATAGTAATTGATTTATCTGACTACTATTTTATAGTCAACTGGAACATCTTTCCAGATTCTCAATGTATTTCTTAAGGTGTGGTGAGGAAACAGTACATTGTATTCTACATGTAGCCTCACCATTTCTTATTAAAGGACAATATTTTTTTCTTTACTTGCTGGCCACATGTTGCAGCAACCACATCAAGGAACTTTTCAAGTCAATCAACAGCAGTTTCAACTGCTTCATCTTCAGCCTCTTAAAACACAACCATTTATACCATACAGACATGCTCCTCCCCGCACCATGATTGGTTAGCTTAGCTCTCCACTCAGAGTCACAGCTGAAGCTCATTCAGGTAGAGGCTACACAGCTGAAACCCATCTATGCCAAGGTTATGTTTTCCCACAGCCACATTCTTTTTAATGCAGCCCAGGAGGCATTTTGCTTTCTTTGTGACAGGAGCACTACTGGCCATTCTAGGACATGGCAATCACTGTAACCCTCAAGGGAGCAGGACTTAGTCAGTTGGTTCCCAGCCTCTACTGGTATGGCAGGTTGTTCTATCCCAGCTGCAGGGCTTTGCACTTCTGCTTGTTGAATGCCACAATGTTTCTTCACATTTCTAAAGGTTCCTTGAAATTTAAGCTCTAGTAGACATTTACTCATCATTCTTAATGTTGGGCTTTGCTTTTCACATTTTGGGGGGATGTAAAATGGAAATATAAGATCCATATGTTCTAGGAAAATCAATAATGACTGAAGTGTTGCTACAAAAATATCTTCTCCAAGGTCTGGTGTGGTTGTGCACACATGTACAGGCACCAATGATATCAGAAAGGCAATATATCATTTTGTAGCTAAAGAAAAAAAAAGATTGATTCTTTGAACCCCCCATTTCTTCATTTTTTTTGTGTTTGCTGTTTTTTGGTCTTTGAGTGCTTAAATATATCTATGCTCTTTCCTCCTATTAACATTTGATTTATTTTGGTAATTTAGAATGGTCAATGTGAAGATGAGTTTTCAAGCATAAACTGCAGAAATTACACAACTATAGAAATGTCTGGAAAGCCTTAAAGATGTAGTATTAGATAAGCAGATAACATCTAACCTTAGAGATTCAAAAATCCTTCCATGCCCTTGGATCTGCCTGCACTCCTTTGACTGCAGTTTGTTTCTCTACTAAGGCAAGACTGGAGTAAGGAATATAAATCCAACTGCCCTTTAAGAAGGATATTGAGCATAATTATTAAAGCTGGTAACATTTTGGTTCCATTTACTTGTGTGGAGTGTTATTTGTGAGGCTAACTAACATTTTTTAAAACAGATTGCTCAAATGGAGTTTCTGGGCTAGAAAAACGAGGATAAAGTAATGGTGGTATTAAGGATTTTTGAGTCTTTATGTTCTGATGATACCCCACTGGGTTGCTAGGAAAATTTTGGTGTTTGGATACTGTTCTGTTCTTCTATTCCCAAAGAATGGTGACAAAGAGCATATCCATATTAATGTTGGAATGGTCACAGTTTTGGGTTACATGTTCTGTCTCTGCCAAGAAATGTTCTCAGTGCTAGTATGATGCCACATAAATCTTAGAATATCATTTGCTTTTTTAACAAACTAGGAAATACCATACATCACAATCAACAAAAACTACACTTTGATTCATTATTATGCTCTTTTACTACAGAATCATATATTTTTCCCTTAGGATATAATTTGATCTAATATGCAGGATGGATAGTTCACTTGGGATAGAACTACGTGAACACTTGCTGTTGCATCAGAACCTATCTAAAGAAGTTCCATCTGTTTGTTCATGTCCTGTGCCACAGTTCAATGCTCCCTCAGTTGCATTTAGGTTTCATTCTATTAAACAGATCACTATCATGGTAGATCTTACAACTGGTAAAAAAACCCATTTGTGGTAGGTTTGGTTTTGTTTTGCTTTTGTGGGGTTTTTTTCTCTCAGTTTTATTTTTATTTAGGTCATCACAGTAACCTGACAGCAGCCACAGAGATGTTTGTATTGGTGCAACTGAAAGGAATGTGAGCCCTGGCAGCAGATGAGGAAGCAGAGGGAAGAAGGGAGGGAAGACATCTTAAATCCATCTTATACATGTGTACAATTTCAAAAGATAAAATAGCAGTGGTCTCTAGGAACATTGCATGAAGAGTATTTTGTCTTATATCTTTATATTCTGTGCTTTTTTATAGTGGCCTCAGTATTAGATCACCTCATAAATGTTCATCAGTTTATTTTTCACAGTTTATGCTATTAAACCTGTCTTTCAGATAAAGAGATAGGTCACAGAGGGAGACTTTGTATTAGATTTCTAACCATAACCTAATCCTGATAATTATTTTAATAATTTAGTGATTAATTAGAAGCTGGTAATTTTATTCTAAGAACTGACTGTTCAGATTGCTTAATTTTATTTATGTTATTTCTTTTTTCTATTCAGCTCCTGCTGACTTACACAATTTTTATGAGAGCTCTAATTGAAAGACTTTAGAAACTGTTCTTCAAATATTTAAATTAAACACTTTAAAATTGCCTAGAATCAAAGTATACTATTTCAGTAAAATGAAACAAATATTTCAGTTAAAAATGCAGAAAATGTGGTTTATAGACAGAATTTGAACCAAACCAAACCCTCTTTATTTTTCTACTTCGCAACTCTACAAATCAAATCCAGGTCTCTGAAGTATCATTCCTGGAGAATGAGAAGTAGACATACAAAAATTTTAAAGTAAAATACTCTATGGCTTTAGATGTTCTCTTTTTCTCAAGAGGCAGAAAGGGGGCATCAAGAGCCCTCCAACGCATCTTTTGATTATTCTTTCTTTCTCTGAAATTCTTCTTTCTTAGCAAGAACACATCTTTCAGCCTCTTTAGCCAAAGAATCAAAGGTTTTGTAGATACCAAACTGCTAATAAATTTACACCATATATCTTCTCTGATAGGAACTTTCTATAGAATGTGTAAATCATCCTTGTTGAGAGGAGGAAGGTTGATTCTATAGCTAAAAACCTTATGACATCTTTGTAAAAAACAAAAAAAGATCACGTTTTAGATTGTGTGGCAAATGTAACAAGCACTCAGAGATGCAACTTCAGAACTGTCCTGTCATTTTTGACTACAGTATTTATCTGCCTGCCTGTATTTCTGTGATACTAAATACATATTTTCTATCCCACTTTGTACAGTGCAGAAACAAACATAGTCCTCTAGAACAAAAGTTAAAACAAGTTTCTTTTATAGTGCCATATTTAACTATTTGTAACCTCATTCTAGCGTCCTGAATTTGATAGATAAATTTTGAAGAAAAAAAAATATTTCTTTGGAGATGAATACAAGGTTATCTTACTTAAGGAAAAAAAAAATAAAACCTCCTGCTTCTTAATAAGAAAAAAATCAAAACCCAAAATTGAATGTTTCTATCTCTATTAAAAGACTATTTGTTATATCTTAAACTTTTCATAGAGCTGTGAAACCTTATGCATCAATATGTATTGAATAAAATGCTTTTCAGTATGCAGCTATTGTTCATGCCTTTTAATATTTTGAAGCCTAATCTTATCCCAATGATAGCAGTAGAAATGTTTTCCTTTTTTATTTCAATAGAATTGAGAACCAGTACATTTGTTTATGACTAGTTATTCCCAATTGCTTGCATTTTAGCAAGAAATGGAAATATGTTATGTACATGATTTCTATCTGGAGTCATGCTGGAGGTGGCCTACTTAAAATCAAGTATTCTGCTCCAACTACAGCTCTGTGTGACACTGATCTAAGATTAATCACTATTCCTTGTATACACAGGTCAGTGAAATGCATGGCTATATGGAGACTCCATGGAAAATGGCTAGTTAAAGTCTGATATTAGTATATGACAAAAAATAAAATTGGTACAAAATCTCTTTTTTATGGAACACAAAGTAAACAGTACAGTATTATGTTTATGCAACCAGAGGGGTACTTGAAAGTATAGGTCATAAATATAATCCTGTGAAATTTGTGGTTTGAGAGAACAGTTTGTCTGGAATAGTTGCAGCTGAGAAGAGACTCAAATAGTTAAGCATACATAGAAATATTTATGTAAATGTATATATCTATATTAAAATATGCCATAAAAATTGTATTAAAATATAGAGAATAATATAAAAATATATTCTTTATAGCTAGCTCAGAATATAATCTCTTTTGTTTTTCAGACAAGGCTGCATGCTTTGAGTTGGCTGGACTTATATAAGAAATATTACAGAATAGTGGAATTATCTAAATTTCATTTTGCCTTAGTCTTTGTTAATCAACTTTACAGAAAAGCTTTTTATAGCAACTGAAACATTAAAATGCACAAATGTTCAGTTGCCACACAGTGGGGGGGGGGAAAAAAAGCAGTAGAGTAAAAGTGCATCTATCATACCCATAAAGAAAAAAATATATTGAGACAGCAGAAACATTCTTAACAAGCTGACATCCACTGCAGCAGAATTTCAAAATTTGGTGAGAAGGGGATTGGTCGTATAACTCATAACAAGTATCTCATCTTTCTGAGCAAAGTTAAGCATAGGGCATAAACAGGAAGAATCCTTTAACTTCACAGAAACAAGCATGAGTTTAAGATACTTTTTTTCAAAGTATTCACAAACAGTGCCAAGATATTTTGTTTCATAGTTACTGTTTGAATGGAATATGCAAATCCCACCCTACACACTTTTTATATAGATTGCATGGGAGAGGTACAATCATTCATTCTTCATATTTTGATGACTTTTGATGCAGAAAATGGTTAAAATATTTTGGTGGAATATTGTAGTGAAAAGTCTGTATGAACTAATAAAATGATCATCCATCAATACTTTATATCTTATTCCATATTGCTATAATTTAACAATTTACGTATTATGTAATGAGCTAAAAGGTTTCCTTCCACTTACCACCTTTTAGTTTTAGCAAAATATGTTCTTACATGTACTGATATAAGGAAGTTAAAGAGTTTTTTCTCTAGTGATTTGACAAAACATAAGTCAAATATGGAGGATAAAGTCCTAAAATCTAAATTAAGTAGTAATGAGTGACATAAGTCTCATTGAACTGAGAAGAATTTCTTTCACCTATTCCCTTTACAAAAAAGTTACTGAAGAGACATGCTGTAGAAATATCAGAAACTTGTTTCCTTCAACTGATCAGCAAAACTGAACCCAAAAAAAGTAGCAACACTTCTCTACCACCTGTCTCAATTGTTAAATGTTTTGCATATTAAAATAAGGGGTTTATTCAGCATGGCTCTTTGCTGAAGGCAAGAGATGATCCTGCAATCTTGTTAGGTTTCCAGTGATGATGTCAGAATACAAATACCCATACAGAATGTTTGCAGCATCACACCAAGATGTACCCAAAGGGATGAAAAAGGGATGAAACAGGAGAGCACCAGCTACCATCATAAAACTTTACATTCGTCCCATTTGCTTCCCCAATTTTTGTTTGTTCTGAAGTAATGGGGAAGCCTGAGAGGACAAAAACTTCTGTGTCACTAGATATCTTTATGTTGCAGCCTGCTGAATATTGTTACTTCAAAAGTATTTGCTATTCTAATTAAAACAGTACTGTTTTTTCAGCATCTGGGAAAGAATCTTCAACATGGACTGTAAGGGTTGACAGGGAAATGGTTGCTATGGAACTGTTTTCTGAGCTAACATGGCAGAGCAATATTTGGCAGGATTTAATTTGCATCTCTTCCGTACAGCAATTTCTTCAGGATGATCTGACCATAGATTTCACCAGTCACCCAGAAAGCAGAACTCCACACTGAAAGTAGTCGTTTCCCCAGAAATAGTATAAGTGTTAACCCTCCCACCCCCACATTTAGCAAGGTTTCTAAATCAGTGAAAAACGGTCTACAAAATAATGTGATCTAGTAGTTACCCCATTTTTTAGTTGCAACAAAACCTGAGCTTTCTACTTCATTTTCATGAAAGTGTTAGACTGATTAAGGAGAAAAGCCGTTATGTTAATTACAAGAATTAACAATTGCTGACTCAAGACTGTAAGTCTAAAACACTTGTACTTGCCATTTCTCTTACATATGTAGAAATCTATATATAATAAATATTTTGTCTTTATCATCCATTGAAATTAAGTTTAATATTGTGAAATTAGTTTTATGATCATTTGAAGGGATTTTTCCTCTTAAATCTTTAGGTAATCTATAGTTTATTAGTATGATGATTATTTTTTTACTAATAGTGTTAGTTGAATAATATATTTGCATGAATAAAATACCATTGCATAGCTGCTCTATTAAATTGAAGGCTCTGGAAACAAGAAATTGTAGCAAGAAGAACTAGTGTAACATATTGCATAAGAGGGTTATAATTTCAAAATTCAATATTAACAAAACTTGTATGCTATTCCAGGCTCTATTTATAAGTTATTATTTCCTCAATAAACAAACAAAAAGATCAATTCATAATCATTATGCAAGAAAAGCTGGTTTGGGGACCATACAAGTCAGAATTTCATTCCAGGCCAGAGGTATGTGGCAACTTAGTAATAATTCTTGTTATTCGACACTTAGTGTGCCTTTGAGACTTCTTACCGACATATTGCTAAATATGTTAAAAAATTAACTAGATCATCGTGCCAGAGCTGCGGTCGTCAAAATTCCTGTTTTCCCACCTAACTGTGTGTGTGTTTGGCAGCGAGCAGCCTTGGCGGTCCCCCCGCCCTGCGGGGTCGGGCCGGGCCGGGCGGGCGGCGGAGCGGCCGCGCTGTCACCATTAGGTGGCTCGCTGGGAATGCGGCTGCGGCGGCCGTGCCGCCCCCCGCCCCGTTTACAGGAACGGCGAGAAAAAGACCCTGTCTCTGAATTCCAGAATAGGCGAGACCTGGGTCCTGCTCTCGGGAAAGTGCTCCCGAAGTGCAGTGTGAGGAGAGGTCTATTTGCCTGGCGTTACTGCCTGCCCCTTTGTTCCCTGTGTCCTTGGCAAGGGCTGAAAGAGCTGGGCCTGTAATACTTGGGCCCTGCAGTGCCACTTAAAGAAATAATAAGACATTGTCTTCATTAAGCAAGCCTTGTTTTAGCAAACAGAATTCAAATACTAAAAAGGGAACATTTTTAAGGGGGGAGAATCAGAGACAGGGATGCTTTACAAAATTCCCTAGAGAAGCTGCTTTGTTTCCACTATTTTATTGCTGCTCACTGAGAAGATTCATATTCAAATAGGTTGGGGTTGTGAATCGGTCGTTTGCACATTCTCATGCACCCAGGAAGGCTATGATTATGGCTAATTACAATGACGAATGAAATCCTAACAAGAGTGCTCAATCAGATTGCTGTTCATGCATGAAGCAAGGCAGACAGCCAATGGAGGTGTGATTTTGGTAATTACAAACAATGGGGCTAAGTTGAAAAAACCTCCGTAAATCTGCTCGAGACAAAATAAGGTCTAATTAATCACTTTAAGTTTTGAATTCTCCAGATGATCTGCATGCTCAGTTCTCTTTAGCATTCTTTTAATAGACTTAGTCTAAAGAGTAAGAATGCATCCTTTTCGCTCATACTTTCACTGAATAAAATGCAACTGTTTCAAAATATTCTGACTTTCCTTTTGTGACGATCATGTTGCAACCTGTTTTTTCAGGCAAGTAGATGGAAAGTTAGAAAAATAAACACACTATTGTTTGCCTTGCTAGCAATGCCATTATCTATGTTGAGAAAAGCGATGAAGTTTCTTTAAATTGTCTTATTATTATTGACCTCATTCCCAAACTTAATTTTATGGAAGTAAATGGGAATTTTGACATTGCCTCCAAAGACTGCAGATTTTAAATCTGCCTTATAAAGTTGTACTTGGGGTAATGTAAATAAATTACTAAAAATTCATATATTTTTTATTACCTTGTTTTTTTAATGAAGAAATATTAGCAGCATATTCATAAAGTCAAAAGAAGGCTAATCTTTTGGCAATTAAACTTTGAGGGCAAGAGAGTTTTTCTTTGTGTATTAATATTAATTCCAAATTTTATTTTGAATATTTTATTACATGAGCCTGTATTTTCCTAGTAAAAAATTCTTAGACTAATTTGTCCATAAATAAGTACTATACTGAATATAATAGCCTGGTTTCAGTACTCTGGGGAATATTTGAGAAATTACTTTTTTCTTGTAGATTCAGTTAATGTGAAGGGATCACCTGTCTATATGACTTTGGTGAAACCTTGCTGTGACATAGACATGCTTTAAATATGAAGGTATTGCATATTCAGAAAACCTATAGAATAAATCCCTTTTATTGAGCTGCCATGTGAAAAAACATGAACCATAAAGTAAATAGCAATTGTTTTGGACCACTGATGTTTGTATGTATGTCTTCTCAAGTTTTATTGGGTCTTTTTCTGTCATTTGGATGAGTCAGCACTTTGTCCAAAGGCCCTTTTCTTATTAAAAGAATATTTCAGTATGCAAAATACATCACTGTTGCCAAAAATTTTGATGAAGTTGATACATAGGATCAGATTTTTACTGGATATATCAGGTTTTAGCTAGACAGTTTTAAGCACTGGTACTCTGTGAGATCTCAATGTTAGGCTATGGGTTTTATTGATACTTGTTTCACACGATCTTATAGTTTGTTACTAATAGTAAAACTTTGATTCTTCTGTCACCTTTATACCCCAACATGATGCATTGCCCAAGCTGTTGTACATCTTTCGTTAACAGTTGTCTTAAAACACATGATTATAATTGTGTGATTTGGCTGTGTGGAGGCCTTGGTGGCAATTAATAGGAACTTTTTGGTGTGCCCTTTAACTAGAGTGGTAGGGATTCTCTCATATTGTGAATTATGTATGATCCAGCTGTGCACAAGCCTCTTATTAAAGTTCATGGAACAACTACTTTCAACCATGCCCAGATTTGTAGACTTCTCTGGAGCAAGTATGATCCATAGTACTTCATGAAATAATTCAACAAAGAACACAACTCTGCTGCTGCCAAAATGATAATTTGTCCCTGCTGGTTCCTGCAGTTTCCCTTGGGTAAGTCCAACATCTCAGCTAGACCTGAGACAGTGTTACTCACTAAACCAGCAGTGGATATGGTGTTCTGTTTGGTGAGCTGAATTGCTCAGCAAGGGATAAGACAAGACCAGAACAAGCAGAAGCGCAGAAAGATAGTACAAATTCAAACATGGAGGTGGAGAGAGAGAGGAAGTGAGACCTCATTGAGTGTGTCACACGACTATATTGTTTTAGTCATCTTTTGAAATTATTTTAATGCAAGCCTTGATTACATTTAGTCCTTTTACTTTAGTTCCCTCCATTAACAAAATTGTTCAGGGAGTGTCTCAAAAGCTTTTTACCTCCTTTAATTGCATCTAATGTATCTTAAATACTTGTGCTTTTGTATGGAAAGACTTTGTTTAATTTTTTCCTTTCATTTTCCAGCGGTCCATCAGATTAAAGACATCTAGGTCATATGCCAAACACCTGGATATCTTAAACTTAATTAGATAACCCAGTTGATAGCTCAGTCTCATGCACTGTATTTATCTAACAAAAAAAGTGGAAGTAATCATTTTACCTAGCTGCAGTTTATCATTTAATGTAGTATAAACGAGGAACTTAACTTGAATATAGCCATGATTTCAACTTGAAAATCTTATGAAAAGTTCTGCTTGTGATGCATGTACAGTAACCTCATGTGTGAATTTACCCACTAGTGAGACCAGTTACTTTTGTCCCTGCTTCTGTGCATCTCCAAATCACTACTTCTTATTTTGAGAAAAATACGGGAGTAGGAGTAAAAGGAGTACTTAAAACTTTTCTCTCTATGAAAGGAATTTCTGTCCTTCACTAACAGTATATCTTCACCAAGATAGGAAGAAAGAATTCCTACACCAAGAAGTCCAACAATTGAAGCAGATAGGAATAAGGAGGGTTTTCTGCTGTTAGAGAGCCATATCTATATTCCAATGGATTAAAATATTTTCTATATATTCAAAAGATTGTGAAATTTATAATAAAAACGTATATGAAAAATATTTTTAATGCATTGGGCTTAATTTTTAGAAGATAATTAATTTTTTTAAGATATCAATAGTCATAAAAGATATTACAATTGGAGAGATAATAAAATTAAGACTAGTGTATTTCAATTACTAGTCTATCAATTAGAATTTATTTAAAGTAAGAAACATTATAAAATAGACCTCTAATTGCTATTCATTTTTGATTACTTTTGTATCACTTACATGACCTTTATTTTCTTAGTGTAATGTTTTTTCACTGAGCTGTCGTAGGGCAAGGTCAATAGCTCCTTATCAATAAATGAATTTAGCAAGTAAGGTTGCATAAGATGTTATTTGAAGTAACAATTTCCGGAAGATTCCAGGACTGACATATTTTGGTAACTATTTGTTGGTATAAAAATGTTGCATTTGATTGCAAACTCAGACTCATTAACTGTAGCCTAAATTAAAAAAATAAAATTAAAAAAACCTGATTTCCCCCATAATTTTGTTTTAGAAAATACTTATCACTTAGCTAGACAAAGTGAAAATGGGAGAGGTTATGTTTTACTGCAGAGATGAGAACTATAAAATGGAATGCCATTTACTAATATTTATTTTTATTATGGAATTATGAATTTTTATTTAATTTAGAAGCCTATCACATATAAATATATATATGTCTACCAAAATTTGAGTTAGGACAGGAACCACGTAGGAAAGCTAAGTTCTCCAAGTACTTTGACATGTGATTATTTGATAATCTTTTAGTATTAAAACTTGATCTATGTTTCATTAATTTATAATAATTTACAATAAAATGTGTATTGAAATGCCATAAACGATCAAGTTAGTGTATAAAATAATCCAAACAACTAAATCCATATCCTATTGCTAAAGAAGACTTTGTTTATCCTTTGCATAGAAATGCTACAAGAACCTATTTGAAAGTTTTAATGACATATTCTGTGGGACTTTTATACAGCAATCAGGCAGAAGCAACTGAAGTATTTGTTTGCAATTAGGTATAAGCTTTTGTCAACTTCTCTGTTTAGGTCTTCATGTGTAGTGTCTGCATTATGACTATGGAACAGCAGTGTTCCTTTCTGGAGAGTTTGAAAGAAAGGAAATAGGAGAGAAAGGCAAAAAACCGATTTCTTGTTCCTGACAGAGGACATAACTGGAACTGACACAAACTGTTTGCTGGGTAACCTACAACTGCTCCAGTAAGAATACCTTATGGCAAGCATTCCTCTGGACACTGATATTTAGGACCATCTCAGGAATTAGTAGAAATGCAATCTAAACATGAGTACTGGAAAAAATACCTCAGTTCTGCTGGAAGTTTTACAGGACATACTTATGATTCTTTGGATTTTATTATAATTTTATATTAATACATTTTAATTGAGATATATGTCACCAAGAAGTGCAAAATGGGTTGTCAGAAGCAATACTGCCATGTAAAAGCACACAGGCATGGCTTAATTAACCTCTTTAAAATAGTTTTAAAATATTTTTAGTAATTACCTAGAACTGTCACATGACAGTATATACTACCTTAGTAATTGCTACTACATAGTCTAGAAGCTAAAGTAATACATTACAATCAAACCTAGAATCGTATCGTTTTGCTAAGAACACTTTAATTAAATATTTTTAAATTGCAAAACTGCTTTTATAGTTAATATCATATTGTGGTTGGGTTTTTTCCTCCATCCTGTTCAATATCTCTTCTTGAAACTTCTGGGAAGATCTTGGCATGAGAATTACCTTTTTAACTGGAAATGGGTCTTATTGACTTCTGAGTGAGAAGAAGAAAGCAGATCTCTACTAGGAAAATACCTTTGCATTTCACTTTTTAAATAGTAATTTTTCAGAAGTAGCTGCAAAACACTTTCCATGCAATTTGGAAAAAGTTCATGGTACAAGTCTGATAATGTATTCAGACATTAAACCAATACATTAAGATAATTGGCATTATGATAATGATCATAATACAGAGAATGATATTATTCTAAAAGAAGGCTTAAATAGAGACACTTTGAAATCATGTGCGCACCATTCATTTTATAATGTCTATATAATTCTTTCTAAAACATGTGTTCTTTAGTGGAAACTGAGGAGGCCAGAATGCTTTTAATGTAATTTAAAATAGTCAAGGAGTAAATATCTAACAGGAGAACAGATTTTAAAAAATAGTGTCCTGCAGAAACTGAAGAATCCATCACTGCCTACTTTCCCTTTAGAAGGTTAGCAATGCAAAAAAAAACCCTCTTGAAACTGAGCATTGTAGGGATGCTTCTAAAATGCCTTTCTGTGATAAATATAGCTGTATAAAACAATACTTCCTTCATATTGCAGTAAAGGAACATGTAATAGTTCAATATCAAGTGAGAGAGATTTTTGTTGCATACCTAAATTTTTCCCTTAAGCAGTGTTGCATTGTTTTTTGAAAAGTCTTACTGTTCCTATAAAATAGGCTTTATTTATCTTAAAGTTAGGGGTATTCTTAATAGCTAAAACAATTTCCAGTCATACTTCTACCTTTGACATAATTCTGACAAGCTTTCATCTGGAAATTAAAAGACCCATGTATTAAATATTACTGTTAATGAATTTTGCAGTAAATTGAGTATTCCAACATCATTAACTTCTCCATTATTTTTCCATCATTTCTTCTCTAGTATTTTTCCTTCATTTTGTGATTAGTTCCAGAGTGCATGGTAATGAAGTAATGCTTGTGTTTTCTGTTAGGGAGAGAGATAAGTAGATTTCCTTGGTAGTCTGATTCTACAATCACTATTTGGTATATTGTATCTTTAAAGTTACTTTGCCATGTAAATAGATGTCCTTTGCATAGTTACAGGGGTAATACCTGATTTATTTCTACTACTAAATTATATGGAGAAAGAATTGACCTTCTCTTTTTAATTTTTCACATTCAGTTCGTATGTTTGACTGACAATTATACATGTCACTTCAAACTGAATTTCAAGTCTTTTACCAAAGTTGATAAAAAGCCTCCTATTCATTTTTAATAAGCACAATCCCAGTCCTGAATGAGAACAAAAAAGATTACACTTGAATTCAGTGCTATTAAAAATATAGATTCAGAGTTGTTACCCAAACTAGTTTTAAAATTCCAGTGATCATATTCTCCTTTCAATTCAGAGCCCAAGAAAATTTTAAATACCTTATTATTCATAAGAACAAGACCCTATTGTGCTCAGTCAAAGGTCTGCTTGTCTCATTTCTAAAGGAGACTGGGATGCAACAGTTGGGGAAGTATAATCAACAAGGTAAATATTTCATCTGTGTTCTCCAGTATAGCCTCCCAACTTCCAGCTCTCAGTAGTTTAACAGCTTCCTAATTGGGATGTTGAATAAAAATATTTGCATTTAGGAAGACTTGTTGGACCTTTCCTAATCCTCTGAAATGTATTTATTAATTGATCTCCACAATATACTTTGTCAATAAACTGCTATTTCCTTATGCATTTTATGAAAAAAAAAAAAAAAAATTCTTCCTTTGATCTTAAATTTATTCCTGATTGTTTATTTTCCCCTTGTATTACGAAAAGGAAAGTTGAAGTATTGTTATTGATTCACACCTCTACTGTTCATGGTTTCTGATGTATGCTGGTCAGCTGTCACTTTATCTAAAGAGAACAATTCTAACCCACTTAGTTTTTTCCACTATGAAAAAATGTTCTGTACCTTGGATAATCCATGCAGCCCTTTTCTTTATCTTCTCAACTTTTTTTACACCCTCTTTAGAGTCACATGAGTACAAAATTTTGCAGCAACTGAGCATGGTGAATTTGTCGTCTAACATAATGAAGCTTTATGACCACTACTTAATGTTTACTAATAATTGAAATAATTTTATTTGCCTTTCTTACTTGTTGCCAAATGCTGTTCCTATGTTTTCAGGTAACTGCAGGGGCTTTGAGATCTCTTTCCTGAGCAGTACACTCAGGACTGTATAATTAGGATTGTTTATTGTTTTCCCTCATATGTATGTACTCTGCCTTTACCAGTAACTAATTTAATCTATCGTACTATCACCCTTTTCTATTCATTTTTTTAAATACAGTGAACAGCACATAACCCTTTGGAATCATGCTAGTAACTTGTCCACATTACAGAAACTGAATACTGAGTTCTATCCCTCATTACTGTACTTCAACAAGTTACTACTATATTAAAGAACTTTCCTTGTTATCCTGTTGATCTTTAGTCTCCATAAGAATCTTTTGATGGATTTGGTGCTCTATGTCTGAAATTGCAGACCTCTTTGCTAAATATCCTTTGGAAGTATCTTCTGTAGACAATGGAGAAAGAGGAAGCTCTCCCTGGAACGAACTCAAGCAATCATCACCTTAGCGAACAGTAAGGTGCAATAGAAGCAGGTCTGCAAAACAGTCAGTCATGATAGCTCTGCACCCATACCATATGGGTTATGGGAGATTTACGTCTGGGTATCTGTGCTTTGATTTCATGCATTGAATACCCACTGGCAGTTGGAATAGGCTAAGTTAGCCCTTGGAGCACATCTTTTGATTTAGCTTTATCTGAATGGAACCCAATTCAAGTGCTCCAAGGTCACTTTAAGTTATCAGTGCGTATGATAGGGGAATTTGTTTCAAAAGAACACTTCCCCTAACTAATGCACTAATATAGACCTTTCTCACATGGGATAAGCTACACTCCCATTCAGAATCACCCCCGGAATCACACCGTCGTCTCTTCTGTAGCTCTTCACTCCAGAGATACTACACTAGTGTCTCACAGGTAGGAATGCACCATTTTATTGAAGCTTTCTAGAAACACCAATACAAACACAGAACCATTCTTGTTCTTGCAGTAGATGACTGCTATATGGCTTTTAAGATGTTTTGAATCCTTCCAAGTAAATAATATTTACATATGCATCCATTAATTTTGTGATTCATTTTATCCATTCAAGTGCTGTCATATCTACCATGTTCTGTTCTGTTGCTCTCGGTATCTGCTTACGTGATAGAATGCACCCTACAGTAGGTGATGCAGAAATTTCATAACTGTATTTACTTTAAGATAAATTGTTCCCAGTAGCTTTATATAAATAAATTATTGTTAAATGTAGCATTTAGACCTTTAGAGCTTCTAGTGTATCATCTTAAAAAGTTAACATCTAATTCACTGCATTTTTTCCATTAAAGTCTAACATCAGCCCTTCAACAGCAGGGCTCAGCTACAGTTTGTACTTTGATAATACCTCTCACTGATTTTTTTCCTTCCACCATATTTCCATGAAATCTATTTTTCAGTCTCCCACTCATCCCAATTCTTTGGAAGGATGTAAGTGCCAAGCAGAGACAAACATTTTCAAGTTCTGTATTTATAATCTCTAGTGCTTCTGAAGAGCTTCCCCTAGCAAAATCAACAAATAAAGAAAAGAAAACTGAACACTGCTTTATGTTTCTGTGCTGCTTTATTTCTTTGAATAAGCATGGTTACTTAATGTACAGGAGCTTCGTGAGCCTGTGAATAACTTTTATTCCTCCTACTTCATCTTCTACATTGTCCAAAGTTCTGCTGTAATTTTATCTCTAGATATTTGTATTATTTTGAACATGTCTTTTACCTAAGAGGAATATATGATCTTCAGTTTACATATTAGGACTTGTACCATAATGATGAAACACATATTGTATTTTCTTAGATGTAAATGTAGCATGTCTTCAACACTTATAAAAATATTTAAGCAAATAGAATATCTTTGTCTGGTACTTTAGTGCAGAACATAATTTTTGTTCCAAAATACCAGTACGGTAGGTGACTGCTATTCACTTCTACAAGGTGATTTAGCCATTAGAAACTACTGAAACAAGATGTTTTCTTAAAAATGCATGGTAATTAAGTTTTGAAAAAAAATATTTAAATGTGCTAAATTCTTGGTAATCTTTTGGAAGAAATGGTTGAAAATTTGAGTTAGAATTTGCTATATTACCCATAACGATATGACTAAAGAAAAAGTGATATTGAGTATACTGGGAGATTGGCAGCAAACTAGGAGGCAGCTCTATATTCCATGGGGAGAGAAACACTAAAAAGGGTGCTTTTACTCTGAGTGCTGAAGTACAAGCTGAAATCAGATATTGATACTGGGCTATTATAAAAGTAAATTATGCTTTATGATTGGAAGTGACCTCTAAAGTTTATTTGGTCCAAACCCCCATGCAGGAACCACTTGGATCAGGTAGCTCAGAGCTGTGCCCAAGTGAGTTCTTTTACAATTTCCCAGTATCGAGATTCTGTAACCTCCATGGAAAACTTATGCATTTTTGCTGTCCTTCTGCCATGCTTGCTTGACTTTGAAGGAATTGTCATGCTTTGAAGGCTTTGTCTAGCCCTTTTGACCCTCTTTGTCCTGTGTGGCAATTTTTTCATTCTACTCTATTCATATTAAAACTTTGGCACACAGTTCTAGATGACAACAGCCTAGAGTTGCTGTAACTCTTCAGAAGATCAGATTTTTTTTTTTTACCCTAAATAAATATGTTGAAGAATACATGAAAAGCAAAGACTTGGTATTAGCTTTCTGAAGCATTATTTCTTTGTCCAATTCCTCATCTATACTGTAGCGCTACTTCTGCACCAGAACTACTAAATACTGAAACCGTTATCCTAGATCAAAGGAGGGCCACCTGGGACCTGTTACAGTCTGAGTTCTGGTCCAGCCAGAACCAGTGGGAAGAAAGGGAAACCCCTCTGCTGAAATGCAGAATTATCTGAAAATTTCTTCTTGTAGTTGCAAATGGAGTGAAACCGTGAAGCACAGGGTATCCCACATTCCTAACTCTCCAACATGCTTTGTAAAGGATTGACTTTTGTCTTTTGTTCTATTACTAAATTAATGATTGAATATGTTTTCAGTAAGACAGTCTAATGATTATTCAGTCATTTGAATCTCTTTACTGTTTTGGAACATTATTTCATGAGTTCCATGCATTAATTATGCATTTAGGGCTAAATATTTACCTTTTTTTTTTTTTTTTTTTTAAATTTCACTGTTTGCCTTGCTACTTTTTGCAACAGGAGGAATAGAAACTCCCAATTTATTTTCACTTATGCCATTCATTATTTCATGTACTTTTAATATAATAATCTTAATTCATCATCATTTTAAAATAATCAATCACAGTTTTTTAGTTCTTCAGATGTTTTTCTAAATCCTTAACCCATCTCACTGTTTCACTCTCTCTGAACTCTTTTTAACCTTGAGATTTTGTTTGAAGGAAAGTAATCATTACTTCCTACAATATTCTGGATGATTTGCACTACTTTTTTTTCTCTACTTTTCATTCTATTCCATGTTTTCCAAATTGTAACCTTTTGTTTACTGCTTAGATACAGCTCCCTAATGAGCATAGTCCTTTTTATTTATTTGTGAATGATTGATGAGTTAGCCTTTTTTCTTGAGGTCATCTTCCCAGTTTACTGGAGGGTTTTTTTTCACCTGTATGGCTTGTTGTGCATTTAGTAATACTCATTGCATTTCAGGTCATGTGTTCATTCAGTTACTTTGGTAATGAGCAGGACACATTGTTGTTAACATTATTGTTATTTTGTCCTTTCCATTTTGTAGAATTTTGAGGAATTCAGTATGAGAATGATGTCCCTTTTTCTGAAAATTATGTGAAACTCCACTGTGAGTTGAACAGATTAGACTGCTGGAGCTCCTGCATCTAAAAGTGTGTTTATGCACAAATTGGAGTAGTGCTTTGCCATAAAGGCAAAACCAGTTTGTGTTGGAAACTGTGTCATTACACAA
This sequence comes from Orthonyx spaldingii, assembly GCA_013397795.1. NCBI lineage: Eukaryota > Metazoa > Chordata > Aves > Passeriformes > Orthonychidae > Orthonyx > Orthonyx spaldingii. The sequence continues at coordinate 1,250,476 of VZTJ01001769.1, read as the reverse complement.
TTCATACCATAATTTTCAGTTTGATATAACTTTTTGTAATCTTTCTAAAGTAGTGGTTTTCTTTAGCACCTATTTTTATTACGTCTTTGTTATTATCCATAGAATCATGAATCAAAACATGCCTAGAATCATTGTTCTTTAGCAAAAAAAACTCCTGCATATGTGTTAGGATATTTTGAGTTTGTATTTCTGAGAAAGACCTGAAACAGGCCCATACTAAAACTGCAGTTCTGTAACCTCATATTGCTCTCAGCTGCTGCATTAAGCAATAAAAAATAGTTATTTATTGGATTTTTAACTTAGATCTCATAGATATCTTTCCTACAATAATGAATGCAGGCCATTGTTTACTATCTAAATCAACCTTGTCAGTGAAAAACTCTCCAATAATATTTTTAAGTCAAAATAAACAGATGAATTCTTTTGTGGGCTGTGATGAAACAATCATGGATGGCTGTTTTCTTTCTTATATTTGCATGGTGAATTTGAATAAGACACAAAGAGATCTAAACTGAAGTACCTTTTTTATTAAAAAAAGGTGTATTTGACTTGCAGTCACTGCTTTAATCAGTAGCTACCTAATAAACAGATAGGACTTCTATATTCTGATTACTTTTTGTTTGAAAGTTTCTTTTAAGATATTTGAAGTTCATGTTTATGTTTATTATTAAACTTTACCTTATCTGTAAAGTAGTGGAAAGCACCAGCAAAAATGTCAATATATTTTTAGATATTTTCTTTGTGAGACCAAACTGCAGCAATAAACAACAGTGACGTGGAACTTTATGACCCCCCCAAAAAAGAAATAAAACAAATTTGTTTTCAGGTGACCTGAATATTGGTAGACATTTAGCACAGAAATTACTGGGCACTATTGCTCAGGTACCCAACTACATTAGAAGACTTAAATGTATTTTACTGTGGGAGAAAAAATGTCATAAACTTTCAATATGAGAATTCAGTAGAAAACAGCTGATTTGCATTTCTTAAACCTTGATGTCTAGTCTTTCTTAATTATGTATCCAAATCTTATACACTGAACTTAATTGTTTTTCTTGTTAGTAACAGATGTACTCTCTGATTTGGGGGCTCTTTGCCACAAAATACTTGGATTATCACTAAGTGGAATAGAATTTACTTTCAGTAAATCACTTTTGAAAACAAAGATGAATGAAGAGCTGCATAACTCAAACTCGGAAGAGGTGGTTGATGCCTACCTTTTAGACTATGCCCTTAACAATATGCTTTACTTTTTGGCCATCCATGAATTGATCAGGCAGTTGGACTAGATGGTCATTATAGGTCCTTTCCATTGAAAGTGCCTTCCCTTCCCTTCC